>CP092881.1:49043840-49643840 GCA_030710605.1 Cordylochernes scorpioides | reverse complement strand
TGGAATAATTAAAAATCAACGAGAATAGTTGATTTTTATTCCGATGGATGGCGCAAGCCATTAGCAACTTTCAGTTGCACGATAAGGAGATGCCTTTTTCTTAATATAAATATATATACTTTTGGAGGTTTGATCTGTTTTACGTAGTGTTACTTTGACTTCTCCCAAATGTCCCTTCCCTCATGTCTATAGTTTGCCTAAATACCATTTCTAAGATTCCACCCTTCAGTGTAGCTCATATAAGCAGAATGATCTAATACAGTATTAGAGCTCGAAAATAGGATATACAAGTATGTACTTGTATGTAGAGAATATTAAGAGTACTTCCAAATTTCGAGATATTATATTGCATGAGATATAAAAATAAACAAGAGCCATAAAATTCTAAGAACAGGCAAATTTTGAGATATATTGCATGAGGTATTATAAATTAACAAGAAATACGAAGTACTGTCTAATTTTGATATATATTGCATATGAGATATAAATAAAAAATGACCTAACATTTTAAGTATTATATATAATTTTGAGATATGATTTGACTTTGACATGAGACATGTGATTAAAATTACCTAGAGCCAAAATATTTTAAACAACTTTCCAATTTGGAAATATATTGCATATAATGAGATATAAATTAACAAATGCAACAAAATTTGAAATACTCTCTCATTTTGAGGATATAATGTATATGAGAGATACAAATAAATAAAATCCTCTATATTTCAGAGAACTGTCTAATTTTGGTATATATTGCACGAAATTCAAAGAAACCGAAGCCAACAATTTCAATGTACTGTTAAATTTTGGCATATATTGAATGAGATTTAAATGAAGAAGTCAGTAAATTTAAATTCTTGTTAAATTTTAAGATACAATGCATGATATATAAATTAACAAGAGCGACACAATTTTTAGTATTGTAATTTTTAGATATATTGCATGAGATTCAATTGAAAAAGTCACTAAATTTCAATTATGTCTAAATTTGAGATATATTGCATGATATATAAATGAACAAGAGCGATATAATTTTATTTACTCTCAAATTTAGAGATATATTACACTAGATATAAATGAATAAGTATCATAAAATGAAGGTACTATCTAAATTTAATAAATATTTTAGGATGAAATTATTAACAATAAAGAAACAAAATTTTAGTGCTGTTTAATATCGATGTACGAGTGTTGTTTTTGTCTTAAATTTGAAAAAGAAAGACAATACAAGGTCCCGATGGCTTAACCTGAACTAAACGCTCCTAGCTTTACAGTAATGCTAGAAACTGACTTGAAAATTATAAATTGATAAATCAATACTTTTGTTGCAGGGATCAGTAGAAGTTGAGTCACAACGGTGGATGACGAGGCCTAAGTTAGAAAACAGTGATAAATAATTTAATACTTATTGAAAGAAATATTTATTTAAAAATCACACAAATTAATATTAATACAAATATTATTCAAAACAATTATTAAAATTTATGAGAGATAGTTCTTTTTCAGGCCTGTCAAAACCAAACGTTAGCGTCGAAAACAGCTTTTGTTTACCGGAATTTCAGGGTTAATCCTTTTTCTGCTCGCTCAGCGGGTGCAGTGTTGCCGGGCTCGGTTGACGCAAAAATACCTATTTTCGCGTCACTCTCCCACCTTGACCTTTTGAACATTGCTATAAGGTCAATATTAATTAAAAAAAAAAAAAGAAGGAATTATTTCAAATCTAACAGAATGTTTTATGATTAAATTTTCTCTCAAACTTCAATTAAACCTAATCGGTAACTTGACTTTTCTTCCAGAACGCGTGTAAACTTTCCCTACTTTTACTGGAGTAGTTTTCTCTTGCACTGACGCGGACTCCACACCGGATGTTTTCTCCCTGACGATCTCATCCTCCGCTAGCTTAAGTTCCCCGTCGCCTTGCTCTACGTTCTCAGATGGTACTTCAAGTGGGAACAATCGTTGAACTGCACGCTTCATGAATCCAGACTTAGTCTTAACTTCCACAAGTCTTGGCACATTGTCAGTTCCAGGAAACACCTTCGTAATCTTTCCCATAGGCCAGTTTATTTGCTTCCTGTTTTCAACCTCCACAAGGACGATATCTCCAACTTTTAACTGTCGTTGTTTCTTGCGATTGTCGTGATGCACCAACAATCCTAGGTACTCGCTTCTGAACCTCTTACGGAATTCCTTCAGGAGTCGTTTGCGTTTCTCATAGCTCTTCCCAAAGTTACACCTGAATTCAGTTAGATCAATCTCTCCTTCAGCTCTTGGTTCTCGAAGAAACATCTCTGGGGTTAATGGCACAAGGTCATCATTGTCCTCAGCAATGTAGGTGAGTGGTCGTGCGTTGATAACTCGTTCACAGTTTTCGAGGATCGTCATCATTTCTTCGTAGTTGACAACACGTTTTCCCAGCAATCTTCGAAGCAGCTTTTTGGTGAGTCCAACAATTCTCTCGATCCAACCTCCCCACCACGGTGCTGCCGGAGGATTGAGCTTCCATTTCACTCCAAAATTAACTCGATAAAGCTCGTTCCGGAGTCCAACTAGATTCGTCCCATTATCTGAGTAGATGACTGCAGGGCAACCTCGTCTTGCTACGAACCTCTCTACTGCTCCCACCAATGCTTCCGTCGATAAGGAAGTCACCAGTTCGAGGTGGACCGCACGGTATACGCCACAGGTGAAGATGACGAACCAAACCTTCTGTCCATCTTCCAGATATAAAGGTCCTCCGAGGTCAATTCCTGTCATTCAAAATCCACAACATCTCGTACGCGATGTTGAGGCAACGATGCTTCTGGTACGTCGACTCGCTTGGTTTCAAATCGTCGACAGCGAGGACATTTATGAATTACATGACGAACTAGTTGTCGAGCTTTTGGAATCCAGAACTTCTCTTTTAGTACTGATCGCAGCGTCTGGGCTCCACAGTGGTAAATTTTCTCGTGGACTGATTTCACAATTAGCTCTGTGACCGGATGATTCGTTGGGATCAAAATTGGCAATCGGAACAGTTCATCGTCATTTCGATTCACTATCCTCGTTTTCACTCTCCATAACCCTTCTTTATCTTTGAACGCGTGTAGCTGCTTCATCTTGGGATCTTCCTCACCGATCGATTAACTCTGTATTATCTTAACTAGGGACTTTTCAGCACTGTCTAGCTCCTCTTGTGAGATGATAGCTCCTTTGTATTCAGAGGGCTTGAAATGTAGCATCCACGCGATTACTCTCAGTATTTGTGTTAGAGTCACTTCAGGTTTTCCCTCGTATAGATTCAGATACCATGGATTCTCCTCGGGCTTTTTGGCTACAAATCCAGCCACCACAGTCTTCCTCCTCTCTTCTTCAATGGCTTCCAGATCATACTGTACTTTTGATACTGGCTAGTCTTCTTTCTTTTCCTGAAGCCATTTTGGTCCCTCCCACCATCCGGATTTTGTGAATTTCGATGGGGATTCACCACGGGATGGGAGATCTGGCCTTCTTTTATAGCTTCAGGGTCCAGGCAGGTCACTGCCCTTTTCCGATATAAACAGGGAGGGAGGGGGGAGGTTACATCATCCAGGAGTGCCACGACCTCGTAAAAATTGGAGTGGGCTCGATAGGCCCACTTTCTTATTCTCACTCAGGCCTGATTAGTTTTAACCTCAATTTTCTCCTGTTATTCTCCATTACTTCTATCTATACAGTTGCTATACTTTATTAGATTCTTACGCGGTACAGATTGATGTTAGTTGAGGCTTTCTATTTGCAGTAAATAACAAGTTATATACAGTCACGTGGTGAAATATGTGGTAGTAGATATCTGGATTATTTAAAACAATTACATGTCTGGACCCAGAAGCTATATAAGGAGGCCCCAAGCCTCAGTCAGTAGTTAGTCCTTTGTTTAAGTCCTCCGCGCAGGCCGCTTCTATAGAGGCAAATAAACCCTTTCCTGCCAGAAACCTCCTCGTCCCATTCCTTCTTGACGTTCAGACGCTTCTTAGTGGAATCTCTGTTTGTTTATTTCACCTTTGGCCCAGCTGTGTCGCCTTCCACCACGACTGCCCGGTAGAGGTGACATCGAGGTTCGTCTAGCATCAGGTAACACTGGTCCCAGAGGTCCCGAGATATCACATATATATGTAATATTGTTGCAAATGTGCCGACGTATGGATAAGCTGGCAGTCGTGTACGTGAGGCGAGTGTTGATGTTCTTCCCACACGCGGACAACAAGAAGCAGAGGCAGAGCTAGATTTTAACACCGAGAGTGATCGAGAACAGCCCACGGGACAGAGGTAGAGGCCATGACACAAACTTGGATGCTTATTTCCGAGATATGGAGGGAGAGACTGTGTGTCAGACAGAAGCCGTCTGCCGAGAGACACCTCCTAGAACCATCTGCTGACCCCCCTGCCAAAACCTGTCCTGTTTTCAGGGGACGTCTATAGAAATGTCCCTCGGGACCCCACATGGGTTGGGCGTTGCCTTTTTCCTCCCCTCTGTCCCAGCCACCAGCTGACCGAACACTCTTTGGATCTTTATTTTTGACGTCACCATTTTTAGTTTCATATACAAAAAGGGGTTAAAAATACAAATAGTTTATATACAAAATATGGAGGTGGTAGCAAATAGAAACAGTGTACATTTTAATAGAAGGTAGGATATTTTAAGGCATCAGCTCCAACTAATTGGAAGATATGTAACATATAATAAAAGTGTCATTATTATGCAGTTCAAAATATACTATATATTATGCGGTAATTTAAGAAACATAAACACCTGTGTAAATACTCACCAATTCTTCTTACACTCCCTACTCTAATATGGACTTTTAATCATTGTACCCAATTCTCCTTTAATCAATTTAACTTCGGATGTATCGTTTTTATGTGTTCAATTAAATAAAAAGGTACATCTAGAGGGAACGTAGAAACCAAAAGGGCTTACCCCGCAAACATGAGGTCAACCGTCGCGTCAACGAGGCGCCAGACGTCCGATGACGTAACAGGGCTTACCCCGCAAACATGAGGTCAACCGTCGCGTCAACGCGGCGCCAGACGTCCGGTGACGTAACACTTGAGCATATAAAAAGGGCTTGCCCCGCAGCCAAGTCAGTCAGTTCATTAGATGCAAGATAGCAGACAGATCGTTAGTAAGTCTTTGTGAACGGGGTGGATGGCCCGCCGGCCGCAACTGGGTCTCCGCGTTCCCTCTCTCTGATGCCTCGGATTCCCCGGTGATTCGTCTCTGTGTGCTTTACCACTCACCACCATCACGACAGCGCAATCATCATCTCTCCCCACGACTCAATACAACAGACCAGACTACCGAAATCCCACAGCTAAAGGAAGAAAGTCGACAGGATTCGACATAGAGTCGACAGGATGAACAAAGACGAAAATGAAGCCCGAGAGCAGGAGATCGGAGAGTTCCCCGAAAACGACCACGGATCGACAACACCCCATCTTGGAACCATCATCCTTCTGTTGGCAACCATCCTAGAAAGACTGCAACCCCTTCATCCCCAATACCTGGATCTTACCTCCTTTGATACTTTCTCCCTTCCATCTCCAGCCATCACATCTTCCGCTCAACGCCAGCAATCTCCCGAAGTCTTCAACTCAAGCCGGAATCATCCTTTCCAAGGTACTTTATATCTGTCTACCTATCTTCCATACTCCCACTTTCCTGCTATTTTAGTTTTCGCATACAATATATAATGCCTATTTTCTCGGTTATATCCCTTTTTCTCAAATAGTTTTAAATATCCATTTTGCCATAGTTGATTCGCCTTTTAAATTGCACCACATCTTTAATCCTTTCAAACATTATTTTGATCCGAGTAATTTGTACCTAAAATATACCTCACATTCCATAGTTTACTTTTGAAAATTTACAATTAGGTTTAACCATTTACAACTATAAATTCTAAACACCATATGTAAAACAGTCAGCCAAGAGAGAGAGAGAGAGAGAGAGGACAACAACAAATTAAGTTTACCTATTTTATCACATCTTCAATATTTTATTAAACAATTTTTAACATTTTAAAAAATCATATTTCCACTATATTTTCGATATGACCGCAATACCTTATGGCTTCACATTTCCATCTTGTGTTTAAAAATTCCCTAAAATTTAATATTTTGATATTGTTCTCATTTAACTTCATTACTTAATGTTATTATTTCAAAATTTTGCATTTTAAACTCCATTGCTCATTTACTGTGTTAATATCAAAAAGCGCTTCTGCCAAAATGTGAATATAGCAAAACCAATCAGCGCATGCACTAACCACAAATAATTATTCCTCTTCAGAAAAATGTCCATGTTATTTTTTACCTCCCACAACCCTTGTTAACCCTAATTGCCAGCTAACTGATGCGCGAACTGAATTGTCTCACCCTAATTTTCCGACCCAATTTAATCTCCTATTGCATAACAATCAACACATATTTTCTGAAAACAAATTTGATGTCCCCACTTTAAACATTTCCCCGTCAAAATTAACACTACGTCTGACATAATAATTACACTCAGGCCCTACACAGAAAGCGTCCCTCCTATAGCACCCCCCACCATGCAAGCCCATTATGTTCAACCCAAAGACAATGACTCATTTCCGTTCCGACATCTCTCACCGGACTTGTTCCAAGAATACCAATTCCCGATCAAACCATCCAGCAGCCAACCTCTTCTGTCTCTAATCCCAAATATTTTTACCCTAATCCAAGTAGAACCGACTTCAAGTAACAATGCTTCCCCAGTTCCCCAGCTACAAATCAATCATGAACCAACCCAGTCCCAAGTCAGGTCATCAACCCTCCAACATAAATGGCTCAGCCCACAACTAATCTCTCTCATAAAAAATATAGGATACAATATGAAAACATTTTTTTATTTTCCACTTAATTCTCCTAATTTACACGCTAACAATGCCCTTCTCCACCGTCCCGCTAATCACGCTTATCTACATAGGAATATACGCACAAAAAACTGATAGACTTTTTCAACTACAAGAAGCCATTTTCCAACTACTTACCATAATCTGGATTTAGATAGGAGAAACCGTTCAACGTCTATTTAGAACTCCCCCACCACCTACGTCCTGACAACTATTTCCCTTGCATCACAGATAGCTTATCCCAACCTTATTTTAATTGTACTCCACGTGTTGTACCATACTACCCCACAACTATCTCCCTTAAAATCAATGTCTTGTTGCAATGCTGCACATTGATTCGTTTGTCAACCTATGTACCCACACATTTTTATCTCTCTCTATGTAACCACTGCAACATCTTTTCAAGCGATCTTTAAAACCTAAAGTGGACTTGTTTACAAATTTTAATCAATGTTTCCCCTTTTTTTCTCTCTCACCCAAGTACTCGATACGAGTACCATTGTCCCACTTTTGTAAATATCGTTATATTTTAATTTTGTTTCACCATTTTTCTTTTCACACTTCTCAACTTCTGCAATTGTTTTTTCTCAACAACCACGAAATTACCTTGCCTTTCACCAAACTTTACCATCTTAGCGGATCTTTTCAGCACCAGCGCGACCCATGTCTTTGTCAGTTTTTTTAATGTGATGTTTTTCTTTATGTTTTTATATGTTAATTTTTTTACACTTTCTCCATACACCAAGCTTAAATACTCTGCAGGCATTTTGTTTTTTCACTCACTCACCATCGCACTATTTTCATTCTTTTTTTTCTCACCCAAGACCGCTAAGTGGAGAACAATAGTTTTTTGATCCCTTGTTAACTAGTTCCAAGACGTCCTAGCAAAACGCCTTGCAAACTCATGTTCTCAAGCTGATCCTGCTGTCAACCAATTCAATCACAATGTTGTCATTCTTTTAACAGTTCCTACTTCATTTTTCCATTCTGTCACCTTGTCGACCGCAATTTCTTACCACCCTGTAAATAGCTTTGTTTGTTTACCCAATTAATTTTCCCCAAAAATTTACTTCCTATCTACCAGAATTTAAATCAGGCTGCCCCTTTTTAAATTCTTCAACGCAGGGGGCCCATCTGTGGTAATTTAAGAATCATAAACACCTGTGTAAATACTCACCACCTCTTCCTACACTCCCTACTCTAATATGGACTTCTAATCATTGTACCTAATTCTCCTTTAGTCAATTTAACTTCGTATGTATCGTTTTTATGTGTTCAATTAAATAAAAAGGTACATCTAGAGGGAACGTAGAAACCAAAAGGGCTTACCCCGCAAACATGAGGTCAACCGTCGCGTCAACGAGGCGCCAGACGTCCGATGACGTAACAGGGCTTAACCCGCAAACATGAGGTCAACCGTCGCGTCAACGCGGCGCCAGACGTCCGGTGACGTAACACTTGAGCATATAAAAAGGGCTTGCCCCGCAGCCAAGTCAGTCAGTTCATTAGATGCAAGATAGCAGACAGATCGTTAGTAAGTCTTTGTGAACGGGGTGGATGGCACGCCGGCCGCAACTGGGTATCTGCGTTCCCTCTCTCTGATGCCTCGGATTCCCCGGTGATTCGTCTCTGTGTGCTTTACCACTCACCACCATCACGACTGCGCAATCATTATCTCTCCCCACGACTCAATACAACAGACCAGACTACCGAAATCCCACATCTAAAGGAAGAAAGTCGACAGGATTCGACATAGAGTCGACAGAAAAGACATATGTATATTATATAATCTAAAAATGCAAATATTTTATTTCATTTTAAAAACATATATTTTATTTTTCATTCATTGACTGTTATACATTTTTGACCATATATTCAAAATAATAGCACTTTTAATTATTGTTGTTGTAAATATGTAAAAGTGAACCCTACCTTTTCTAATGAAAATCACGAATATAGAATTCATTTTCTAAATTTTATATTACTGTGATATAAATAATTTTATATGTATATTTTTACTTCAAGAGATTCAAAATAAAAATCTGCTTGAAAGGTAAATAATTATCTTCACTTTTCCACGACGGCACCTCTTTTCAACAATCAAAAACACAAAAAATTCTAATCTATAACATAAGTCGACAGGATTTACCTAATTTTTATTAAATTTTCTATCAATTTATCTGAAACTTGTGAAAAAATGGCAAAAACAAAAAAAGAAAAAGATGCTGAATTTGCATACCAAGCGATGCCATCATTTGTAAAATATAATAATAGTCTAAATATTAAAACGTGGATTACAAATTTTGAAAGAAAGAGTGACTCCTACGGGTTTGATAACGGTTGGAAGGTGCTTCACCTATCAGACTACCTACAGGATGAGGCCTTGACCTATTATTTCGAAAGCCTCTGCAACATCGAAGACTGGAGTAAATTAAAAGAAAGCCTAATAATCAGGTTCCAGAAGGTCAAATTGACGCTCTTGGTGGAAATGATGAGGATCACCCAAGAGGAACAGGAAACAGTCACTCAATACTTTCACAGAAAGATGCAGCTGATAAACAATGTTGAGTTGAACCTCACCTCCATAGTGGAGCTATTAAATGAGGGAGTAAAAACAAAATACAAGCCTTACCTGGCTACAATAGACGCAGTGCAGCCCTCGGAGTGGCTAACCATGGCCATAAAAGTTGAAAATAGCTTAACGGGATCTGGAACGCCGGTGGAAAAGGGCCGTCTCCAGATTTGAATCCAGCGCTTCACCCATCGCCTAGACCTGCCGGATAGTATGGTAACTCGCAAGTGCAGAGGCCACCAATGCCTTGCCGAATTTGCGAACGGCTGGGATTGGAGCTTCAATGGCACTACCACTCAGTGTGCCCATACCAGCGCCCAACAGCTTCCAGATCCTCCGGCCACTCCCCGTGTCCAGCGCCCAACAGCTTCCAGATTCTTCTCTTCAGCCAGTCCCCACTCCTACCAAGCCGCAGCTTCTAGTTCCTTCCCTCCACCCACTCCCCATGACTACCAACCGACAGTTCCTAGTGCCTCTTCACCCGATTCTCCCAGGTACTGCCCACTGAAGAATACTACCCCAAAGCCCATAAACCCAGGTAGAACTTTATTATTATTCTCAGTACTCATAAATCAAGTATCCTTACCCTGTGTACTTGATACTGCATCATCAATATCTATTATCCCATTAAAATACTTAAATTATATTCATTATAAAATGTTAGATAATTCCCCAAAAGACAAAATAGGTCAGGTAGAAGGATTTAGTTATCCATTATACAAAATATTAGTTAGGCTTAGCTTAGGTAAAATTACAAAATATCAAGAAATGTTTGTTTGTGATACTCCAATAGAATATATTATTTTAGGTTTACCAATATTTTATAAATTTAGATTACAAATAGATTTCTCAAAAAACCTTCTTTTTCAAAATTATAAATTATTGTATTCCTTTAATCCAAAAACTGATGACCAAAAGTCATATGCTACCACCCTATGTATTCCAGACCCATACTATGTTAGAAATTCATCTCTTCTAAATATTAAACCATTGTATAATTTTAATTCTTTTGATATACCAAATACATATGTTAAATATATAGATCATAATTCAAATCCCATTATTGATTCTAACTCATATCACAGTATGCAAATTCCATGCCCTATTGTCAATTATAACTCATATCTAGACCTTAGTAACTTAGATATTAACCCAAATTTCTCAATTCAAACAATTTCAGATATTTTGCACAAATATAAGAATGTTTTCTCTAAACACAATTTTGATATAGGATGCATAAGAACTAACCCAATTTGCATATCTCTTTCAGATAATATTCCCATAGCACAAAAGCCATATAGGACATCTTTTTACAATAATGCTGAAATACAAAAACAAATAATTGAATTATTAAAGTATGGTATTATTAGGCCCTCATCTAGCCCCTATAGTTCTCCTGCATTATTAGTGAATAAGAAATCTGATACCCCAAATCACCCCACAAGACTCTGTATAGATTATAGGAAAATTAATCAAAAAACAGTTCCAGAACATACCCCAATTCCACTTATAGAACAAATTATAGATAGGTTATCACAGTCAAAAATATATACTATTCTAGATGTTAAAAATGCATATTGGCATATACCCATAGATGAAAAAGATAAATATAAAACTTCATTTGTAACACAATTAGGTTGTTATGAATGGAATAGACTTCCATATGGTTTAAAAAATGCACCCTCACAATTTGAAAGAATTATGAAATCAATTTTCACTAAACATAACATACAGTATGCTTTAAATTATTTTGATGATATTATTATACACTCCAAAACTTATGAAGAACATATTACACATTTAGAAGACATATTAAACATATTTGAACAAGAAAATATAAAACTCAATCTCAATAAATGTAAATTTTTACAAAAAGAAATAAAATTTTTAGGATACACAATTAACTCAGGAAAATATACACCCAATAACACAAATATTGAAGCAATTTTAAAATTAAATAGACCATACAATATTAAAACATTACAAAGATTTTTAGGTACAATTAATATATATAATAAATTTATTCCCCATTATGCACAAATTAGGGCACCATTAAATGAACTTTTGTTAAAAAATGCTGCTTGGTTATGGAGTACAAAACATGAACAAGCATTCCAAACTCTAAGAAATGCACTAATTTCAAAACCTGTACTTTATATTTATGACCCATCAAAACCATGCCATTTAATCACAGATGCCTCAGGTCTAGGAGTAGCAGGAGTCCTGAAACAACCTGATGAACAAGGCATTTTACACCCCATAGCTTATTATTCAAGAAAACTTCACCCATATGAGCAGAATTATACTGCTTCAGAAATAGAAACATTAGCAATAATTAATTCAGTACAAAGATTTCATACATATTTACATAATGTACACTTTACATTGCACACAGATCACTTGCCTTTAAAATGGATCAAAAATGTAAAAAACCCACATGGTAGATTATTTAGATGGTCCTTAATCCTATCTCAATATAACTTTGACATAAAACATATTAAAGGATTAAATAATATAGAAGCAGACATGCTGTCAAGAGCACCAGTATCATTTTACCTAACATATAATGAGTTAAAAGAACATCAAACAACAGAACAAATTAGCAATAGTAAATTAAAAATACAAAATGATATATTTCTAATTAATAGAAAGGGTTTTAAAAGAGCTTATGTACCACAAACACTAAGACACAAATTATTAAACAAAGTACATACAAAACATGGACATATTGGAACAACTCAAATGACTAAAATAATTTCTCCATACTATTATTGGCCACATCTGACTAGGGATATTGCTAATTACACAAAGCATTGTGAAACTTGCCAGTTAAATAAATCTAGGGATAACAGAATTGTTTATGGACCACTACAACAGATGCCAATAGCTACACACCCAAATCATATTTTTTCTTTAGACACAATGAGAGGCTTACATAATTATGGGACAACCAAACACAGTATCCATATGATAGTAGATCACCACAGTAGATTCCTTTGGACCTTTCCAACAAAATCTGTATCCACTGATTCATACATAACTTGTTTAAAAAATTTATTCCAAATTAACAAACCTGAAATATTAATAACTGACAGAAATGCAGCTTTTCTTAGCAATAAATTTAAACAATTTTTAGGAAAAAATAATGTTAAGCATCTACTCACCAGTGCCCATCACCCAGAAACAAATGCAAAAGTAGAAAGATTAAATTCCACTATCATAAATAGGTTAAGATGTGAATATAATCATAATTTAAAGATCCCTTGGACAAAATATATTCCTAATATTACTGAAAGTTATAATGATACAGTACATACCATAACAGGCTTTACACCTAGGTTCTTATACTATGGAATACAACCACAGTATATAGAACATGACACAGAAACACATACACCAATAGAAAAAGCAAGAAAATTAACCATTGAAAGAACCATAAAATCCCATGAACACAGCAAACAGCTCTATGATATTAAACACCCAGAACCCATTTTTAAAGAAGGAGATCAGGTATTAGTGAAAACCTTTATTTATCCAAACACTGGTAAATTAACACAAAGATATATAGGCCCATTTAAAATTTTAAAACAACTTTCTCCAGTCACATATGAAATAAATAAACCCAATCTACCTCAAAGAAAACAAACAGAAATTATACACTCTAATAAACTTAAATTATTTTACCCAGAATCAGATTTTTTACTTCAAAATAGCACTAATTTAGAAAATGACTTAATAGTAAACCAAAATTCTAACACAAAGTTAATAGATATTGATGATAAACCATGTTTTTTACAGGAAGGTCATATTTTGGATATGGACAATGAAGAAAAAATATCAACCCCAATTCTTTTGCCTACACACATAACTTAATGTCACTTCAAATATCTCTCTATTATCATTTAATTATTCAACGATTGTTTTAAAATACTTTTAAATATTTATATATGAATAAAACAAAGCATCAAGGGCTGCGTTTCTTTATTAAAACAAATATATTCGAGCTTTCGGGCACATACGCCCTTCTACAGGAATTAATAAACAATAATCCAACTAGTTTGAAATAATATTTATATTTAAATTTAACGTGCATATCCACGATACACGTGCATTTCAATTTGCAAGGTATCCCATCAGACATGTGATATCTTATACTGTGAATGAATTATTTTTATCTTATTTTATTTAAGTCTATTGAATTATATGCTTCTGGTAAATCAATTCTGCGATTTATACTGTTATATTGTTTGGACACTATTGCTTCAATTATTAATCTTTGAAATTTATTATTAATATTGTTATAATGTACTTTAGGTTCATTTAAGTTAAATGTGTGTCCTGTTGAATTGGAGTGCTGTACTATTAATGATAATGGGTCATTTCTGTTTATGTTTCTTCTGTGTTCAATGATTCTATTATGCAATTTTCTTCCCGTTTCTCCTACATATTTGGCATTACAATTATTACATTCTATAGAATAAATTACCTCTTTTCTGCTTGATATATATTCAGTTTGCCTGTTTTTTGTAATCGGGTTTCTTAAGATATCTGATAAGTTGGGAGAGTTGCTATAAAAGGTTTTTATTCCATATTTATCTAGTGTTCTAGAAATGTGGATGGATTTCGGGGAATATGGGATGTAACAATTCTGCCTATATATTTTAGTTTTTTGTGCTGACATGTTAGATGTGACCTGTGCCTGATAGAAATGTTTTAAAATAAATGTTTTGGGATAACCAGCTGATGTCAAATTATTGATAACGGTTTGCGTTTCTTGCGTTTTGTATTGATTTAAAGAACAATGAGTATAAATTCTTTTAGTTAATGTTTTTACTGTGTTAATTTTATGACTAATGGGGCAGAATGAATAAAATTTTATATAATTGGGGGTGAATGAAGGTTTGTAGTAAACTGTTGTTTGCAATCTATTGTCTATTTTAATTATTTTAATATCTAAAAATGGCAATGTGCAATTATCTTCTTTTTCTATAGTGAAACGTAAGCTATTGTTATAATTGTTGAGTGAGGCTAAGATGTTGGGAATCTGTTTTTCTGTACAAATGCAAAATATATCATCTATATATCGTCTGTATAATATGATGTCTGCTGGATATGATGATGTTATCCAATTGTCTATTTCTCTCATAACTATTTCGGCTAATGGAGTTGATAATGGGCTTCCCATAGGGGAACCCTTGATTTGTTTATATTGTTTTTGGTCAAAAGTGAATATGTTAACTTTAAGACATAATGTAATTAAATCTATTATTTTATCTATTGTTTTAGAGTCTATCATATTGTTATTTAAAACGTTTTTAGTAGTTTCAATTATTAAGTTATGGGGGAGACTGGGATATAAGGCCTCTACGTCGAATGATACCAAAATATGATCTCTCTGATAATTGTAATTGGCTATTTCAGTAATGAATGTTGGAATATTTGCTATTGACATTGGAAATACGTTATTCTTAATTAATGATTGTAAAAATATTGTAACATACTTGGCTATTGGTGCTAGTGGTGAGCTGTGATAGGCTACTATTGGTCTTAATGGGATCCCTTGCTTGTGAACTTTAGGTTTTCCGTATATATAACTTTCAGAGTCTAAATTAGATATGAATAATTTAAATTCATCGTTTGATATCATATTGCTTTTGTACATCCTGTTCATTTCTTTCTTGAAATATGTATATTCTCGTTTCTTATCACTTTCATTAACTATTGTAAAAATGCTTCTGTCTTCTAATATGTTGTTCATTTTGCTTATATATTCTGTTTTGTCCATCACTACTGTCATCCCTCCTTTGTCTGCACCCGTGATGATTATGTCTTTTCTATTTTTGAGATCATTCAAGACTGTTTTATCTCTCTGGTTGTTTGGCGGCATTTTGTTTGGTTCTTTTAGTATTTTTATAACAGAATTTCTGATAGTATTCTTTTCATAGTTATTGAGCTTACATATAGCTGCTTCTATTCCGCTAATTATTTTGATGGTCTGTGGTTTGCCTATTGGTCTATGTTTTAATCCTTTAGATAATATATTGACTTCATCATTGCTTAAAATTGTCTTGGAAAGATTGATCACATTAATTGCATTATCTTTTCTATTTGTATCTGGGAAATCATACTTGCGTATCCAAAATTCTATTTTATTGTTATGTCTTTTTTCTATTTTTGCTTTCAATATTGCTATTTTAGCGTTAATACTTATTATGATATCATTTAGATGTGATTGGTCACTGTTGAGAGAGAGTAAACAAATTATGTCCTTTATGGTTTTGGTGATGATCCTGATTTTTGAATGACATCCTTTAGTTCTAGATCTTAATAATATTGTTTCACATACATTTAAATGTTTATATTTTAGGAAAAACTCATTTTAAATTATATTTGTGTAAAAATAAACATTTCTACTGCCATTTAATATTTTGAAATACAGCAAGCATAATGACATAATTATTCATATTTTAAATACCTTTTTGGCTTCATATAAATTTTTATATCAATCAATCTATCATTATTTCTTATATATAGTTTTATTTTAATTTCATAATTATATAAATTATTAGTAAACAAACTTTCTTTTGTTTATTTTAAAAAATATGGACATTGATTTTTATTGTTTAATTTGTAATTATTTTATAGACATTTTGATTTCGTTTAATTAATTATTTTTGTAATAGCCATTTTTATTTTCAATTTTAACTTTTTGAAAATCTTTTTCACAGGGGGGAAATATTATATAATCTAAAAATGCAAATATTTTATTTCATTTTAAAAACATATATTTTATTTTTCATTCATTGACTGTTATACATTTTTGACCATATATTCAAAATAATAGCACTTTTAATTATTGTTGTTGTAAATATGTAAAAGTGAACCCTACCTTTTCTAATGAAAATCACGAATATAGAATTCATTTTCTAAATTTTATATTACTGTGATATAAATAATTTTATGTATATTTTTACTTCAAGAGATTCAGAATAAAAATCTGCTTGAAAGGTAAATAATTATCTTCACTTTTCCACGACGGCACCTCTTTTCAACAATCAAAAACACAAAAAATTCTAATTTATAACATGTATATATATTTTTTTGTCATTTGTATAAAACTATTTCCGAAGAATCATCGAAATTTTCTCGAATATTTCCAGAAATTGTAAAAAAATGACTTCAAGAGTGTCACTTGCCGCGTCTGATCAAAAAGGAGCCATTACATAACCAGAAGGTAGGAGGTCGTCACAGCCGCCATGTAAAAGCCTGGATATCAAAACGACAGTTGTTTACGAGATGTCACACATAGATTGTCACACCTACCTCAAATTGTGTCGCTTTTAGTTCCAAGGTTCCAGGGTGAGTTGAGAAAATAGATTCATCGGCCACTCGTAAAATTCTATTTTCTTGGATATACATTTCTTCAATCAAATAATTCTCCATTGTAATTATAGAGAAGTAGAATGAAAGAGATTAACTAAAATCTTAAATTTTTGATCGATGGAAACAATCTTCTACACATATATATATATATATATCGATATTATTTGAGTATAGTTTTGAAGGCAAAAAGACTGAACACGGGTTTACTGAGGTTCTGATACAAAGCAATATAACTATACTTTCTGACCACAGAATCTGGTATATTTAATTGACTAATTCAAATCTACTAACATTCAAAGATACACGCGTGAGTTCGAAGGGATGCAGTAATAGTTATCGCTTTATTATATGCGGCACTAAACAAAAGGAGTACAATAAGTGGGACTTGCCTTCAACCTACCCGTCAGAAGAATCCTTGGCGCCGTTCATGTCACTCTTGGTAAACGTCCCGCTCCACACTGTAGATGTCCAGCCTGGGATACACCGTCTTTTAAGCAACTCCGATGTTAGGCTCTCCTGGCACCGCCTTGCAGGATCACCCGGTTACATTCCCCGGAGACAACTTCCCACGTCTTCTACTCGCCGCAGATATCTCCAGACTCTGTCCTCCACCACACAGGAAGGCTGTTTTATTTTGCTCCAACTTTACTCTGAAATCATGGCCTTGTCATCCATTTTACACTGCTCCTTTCCCTATCTTTTTCGTCCCGAATCACCAGCGGCGTTGATCGGCGGCCCTTTGATCTCGCTGACGTCTCTGGCCACATGAGGCTCGTCAGCCTCCCGGAAGCGTAACGGCAGGATTACGCCAACCCTTGTTTGCAGAACCACATCCTGGAGCCTCCTCCCTATTCTTAATCATTGCCGACGCCATTGATTGGTCTCGCTGTCTAGCACAGGGCGGAGGTTCGCCACATGATGGCGGCCATATTTCACTGCTTACGATGCTTTCCTGAGAGGTTATAGTTTCTTCCTCAGAACACTCTTTGGCTTATGTCCAGTTCCATAGGGTTGGGATTCTCTGTATTGCGCTTTCGCCGCTTTCTCCCACTCGAGCGACGAGGCTATATATCGTCGATCTTTACAGTAGATTCGTCTAACTGATCTACGCTATCCATATCGTAGGAGTCCAGCACAAAATTGACTTTGTTAGTCTCGCAGAGCTTTATTCTTCTAAAACAACCAGACCTGACTTTTCAGGCCGATTCTGCACTGAGCTGTAAACTTCCCAAAACTTACATAAACGTCGGTAGAAAATTTTCTAGGCGGTGGCTTTTTGATCTGCTGGTTATCACACCATATGAGAGTTGGGTCAGTGATCAAATGTTAAAATTTAAATTGTTTTATCAGGTCTCTCACCCATGTTATTTCTCTCTGCCTTTGAAAGAGATACCTACTCTGCTTTCATTGTAATAAGTGCTGTAAAACAGTATGTTCTACCTGCTTCCAAATTATGGGTCTCCTGCTAACCTAATCACATAGCCAGATTTTTCCCAATCTGCATCCAAAAAAAGCTTTAAGTTGCTCTTCTGTTCATAAAAATATTTCGTTCCTCCAAGGTATTACAATACTTTCTTTATGCATTCGAATGATTATTTGTGACTTTGTTACAATATTGAGCCAGTCGACCAACAGCATATGCTATATCTGGTATTGTTTTCTGTGCCAAGAATGATAGCCCTCCTATCAGTTCTCGATAGGGTATGTTTTCTTCAAGTCCATCATTAGTGTAATCAAGATTTGCATTTACCTCCATTGGTGTTGATATACTTCTCACATCTTGTAGTCTGAAGCGTTCAAGAAGATTATCAATGTAGGTTCTCTGGGTAATTCTAAGGCTTCCATCTTGATGTTGTGAAAATTTGACTCCGAGTAGATAAGAGATTGGTCCAAGATAGTTTACATCAAACATTTCCTCTAGCAGTGTCTTGCACTTTCTTTTATTGACTCACTCTCTGAAATGGTGAAAATATCATTTACATAGACTGATATGATTACTTTTTTTTCTTCGCGTTCAAGTTCATAAACGCATGGGTTAATTGGATTTCTCTTGAATCCTCTCTCCGGGAGTTTGTAATTAAGGTACTCATTCCAACATCTTCCAATATCAATTGAAAAAGCCCTGTACGATTTATAAGTAAATAAAACAAAGCATCAAGGGCTGCGTTTCTTTATAAACGCGGCCCTTGATGCTTTGTTTTATTTACTTATAAATCTTCTAATATGTTTGAGTCCATAAATTGATTCATTCAGCCTAAATTATAGGTGTTCTCTCCCTGGTTTAACAACACCTTCTGGTTGCTCCATTTAAATAATCGCCTTGTAGATATTAGATTTGTCCAATATATTTTACATCATACATTTCCCCCATAAGTGTCTTGCACTTTTCTCTTATTGATTCATCCTCTGAAATGGTGAAAATAACACAATATTTTATAATATGTGTTATTAATAGTTCTATATATTAAATAAAAATTCCATAATGATTGAGTCAGTAGATTTTGCGTGATGCGATAACAAACATCGATTTCGCATTTCATTTTTATATATATAAGGAAGGATATCTCTATAGCGGATGTGTACCCGGCTTCGCCCGGGTTTTATCCGAGTGAAAGTTTGCCTAACGAATATTATATATTATTAAGTATAATAAACAATGCTAAAGAATTTTGTCTATTTAAAATGGAAAGTTCTATATATATACATTATCTGTACATAAACCTTTTTTTTGTTTCGTGTATATTTCCTATTCTCTCCATAATGTTACTTTCTAGTAACTTCCAAAGATAATCTTCTTTAAGAACAGTGTGTCTTGATAAAAGTATTGTGTGTGTACCTTAAATCCTTGACTTTGACAGCTGACTATATGATGGTCTAATAAGAAGATTGTTTTGGGGCATCAGAGGTTTCCTTGAGAAATCTGAGACCAGAGTCAAGGGCTGATATGGTCGAAGGAAAAAATGTGCCGTCGTAGCTTAAATGATATTTGGATTTGACATGAGGTCATTTTCTTCCAAACTGGATTCTCCACATCGAAGTGGCACTTCTGGGGAATCTTCTGGAGGATAGACTTGAATATTACCACATTAGATGTTATCGTTAACATTAAAAGTCGCTGATGAAACTGGCTCACATAAATAAAAATAAAATCGAAAATTTATTTTGATGCCCAGGGTACCGCTTCTGAAGAGAGCAATCTCTGCAATTAAAACTTGGGCGATATCAAGCTTGTCAATCGTCAATATGTGTATAGGAACTGTACTTCAATAAGATATTGTTGACGTTGATAACTGAGGGGTAAAACAGGCCTTCTTCAGTAAATTCAAATCCTTTTCCTTTATATATATAAAAATGAAATGCGAAATCGATGTTTGTTATCGCATCACGCAAAATCTACTGACTCAATCATTATGGAATTTCGCATGTAGGTAGCTGAAGATTTCGTTTAACATATAGGTTATTCAAAAAACTAAAAAAGTTAATGTGCTTTTTTTAAAAAATAAAAAACCAAAAAGCGTTAGTTCCAGTCTTTTACCGCTAGGGCGCAGCACTGGTCGCGACGATAAATGAATTTGATTTTTTTAAAGCATCGGTGGTTCAGTGGTAGAATGCTCGCCTGCCACGCGGGCGGCCAGGGTTCGATTCCCGACCGATGCATTTTTTTAAAACAATTTTTAAAACTCATTTATATTATAGCTTCTATATAAATGGAAATTTCATAAGTGGTGTTCGCTAAAAACTTTCGTTACAATGCATCAATTTGGACCAAATTTTCAACATTTATGTAAAAAGAGATGGAGCAGGTTTTGCTTAACCTCAAAATATTTTTCCTAACTTTAAAATACATAACTTTGCTGTTATCGATAAAATACAAAAAAATTCAACAGAGTTAATTTTATTTATATATAAATACAAAAAAAAAATTCAGCAATTCATTCAACTCAATCTAAAAAAATATTCAAAACAAGCAATTTTAAGATAACACCATATGTAAAACAGTCGGCCAAGAAAACAACAACGATATTACATCTTTCTCACATATTCACACACAATCTTGATTAATAATTAAAACTAATCTTAGCATTGTTTATTATACTTCATAATATATAATATTCGTTAGGCAAACTTTCACTCGGATAAAACCCGGGCGAAGCCGGGTACACATCCGCTATAGAGATATCCTTCCTTATATATATAAAAATGAAATGCGAAATCGATGTTTGTTATCGCATCACGCAAAATCTACTGACTCAATCATTATGGAATTTCGCATGTAGGTAGCTGAAGATTTCGTTTAACATATAGGCTATTCAAAAAACTACAAAGGTTAATGTACTATTTTTAAAAATTATTTAACTGAAATGGATTAGTCCCCGCCTTTTGCCGCTTGGCGCCGCACTGGTCGCGACGAATTTGATTGGTTAATAATTTTACACTTATTTTGTTTGTTTACACGCTGCATTATTCAAAAGGTAAGATTATATATATTTATTTAAACTCTTTGGAAATATTATTGTTTAGAAATATTTTTCTAATTTAATTGCTACTACGTTTTTTTAGATAAGGTATATATTTCTCATAAGGAATATTCATTTTATATTATATATACATATAATCATTTACGATTTAGATTATTGTTTAGAAATATTTTTCTAATTTCTAATTATGTTTTTTCTGTATAGCTTGCTACATATATTTTACTATATATGTTTGCTCCATGCAATAGTTTTATACTTATTAGCATTTATATTGTAAGCAGCTTCTATGCATTTTTAATAACTGCTTTTTTTTTTAGGGGTAGGCTCAATTTATTGGGCAGTTTTTTCAAACAAATTTGACAAAGGTATACTGTTTGATTCTCATAAGGAATATTACGCTCCAGGAACCTGGGTTACTTAAATAAATAATAAGGAATATTCATAATATAATATAAAATCATATAATTATTTACGATTTAGATTATTGTTTAGAAATATTTTTCAAATTTCATAATTATGTTTTTTCTATATAGCTTGCTACGTATATTTTACTATATATGTTTGTTCCATGCAATAGTTTTATACTTATTAGCATTTATATTGTAAGCAGCTTCTATGCATTTTTAATAACTGCTTTTTTAGGGGTAGGCTCAATTTATTGGGCAGTTTTTTCAACCAAATTAGACTTTTTTTAGGCCTTCTTCCATTGTCTTTTATTTTTGTTTTGCTGTCATTTGTTTAGGTAGTATTTATATTTATCTGCTTTATAATATGTAGCTGCTCATATATATCTATATAGGCTCAATTTATTGGGCAGTTTTTTCAACCAAATTAGACTTTTTTTTGGCCTTCTTCCATTGTCTTTTTTTTTTTTTGCTGTCAATTGTTTAGGTAGTATATATATTTATCTGCTTCATAATATGTAGCTGCTCATATATATCTATATATGTTCTACTCATATTTATTGTACATATTTTTTCAGCAAATTATACTTTTTTTTTACGTCTTCTTCCATTTGATTTTTTTTAATCAGTTGTTTTACGTTTTCATTGAGTTTTATGCATTTTCCCCCTCCTTTCAGATTATTTCTATGCATTTTTTTTATTTTGGCCTTAGTCATGAGTCGAGCTTATTTTAATACACTATTTTTGAAATTTTTTCTTCATTCTCAGCCCTTGATGTTTTACATTTTTCAATTATCCTTATTTTTATTTTTACTAATGCTTTGTGTTTGTAGGTATGCCAAGCCATAGGAGACGCAATCTTTCTCAGCGTTCCAATAGCTCTAGGGTTCAGCATGCTTACAGACTGCGCGAAACCAGAGGACAGAATATTCGAAGATTGCGTGCACAGTCCGCGCGTCAAGCCGCTGTGCGGTCGTTAGAGACACCTGATCCCATCCATTCTCGCTTACAGGCGCATTCAGAAATATATTCTTCTACTCGGAGGAATACTAGAACAAATATTTTTTTCAGCAGCGTTTGGTCTTCTATGGAAAATGCAGGTTTTAATTATTCTGTTGATGTTGAATACTTTAAGCACCCTTTAATTTCCCTTGGGATGATGGTCACTACATGCAGGTTTTGTTAGGGTCTTAAGATGGAAAGATGAGTCTTCTGGAATGTGCTGTTCAAACGGGAAAGTCCGTTTGCCATTAATTGACTTACCTCCCGAGCCACTTCGCAGCCTATTATCTGGAGAGAATTCTGATTCAGTCCATTTTTTGCGTAATATTCGCAAATATAATTCCTGCTTTCAAATGCCATCATTTGGAGCTGAAAACCAAACCCACTCTGTTACTTTTCCAACCACATTTTCTATCCAAGGCCAGGTCTACCACAGAATAGGTTCACTTATGGCATCTGAGAACCAGCCAAGTAGATTTCTTCAGATCTATTTTGTGGGCAATGATGATGATGATGATATTCAGACTGATCGAAGATGCCAGCAAATACAGGGAGTACGTCGTAATATTGTACAGGGTTTGCAGCGCATGTTGCACCAACACAATCTACTGGTTCAACAGTTTAAAACTGCACTTGAAAATCTCCCCAGTGATACATACAGAGTTGTTGCAAATGCTGATCGGACACCTCCTGGTCAACATCCTAGACGGTATAATGCTCCTACAGCTAATGAGGTTGCATTGTCTTAGCTGGTAATCAGTTTGGCTCACGTGACATTGTTTTACATCAGCGAGATAATTTGCTGAAACATGTTAGCGACACACATCGCTTTTATGATGCCCTTCAATATCCTTTAATTTTCTGGAAAGGCCAAGAAGGATATTCTTTTCATATTCCTCAGATCGACCCAAACACTAGACAGCCTTTGTCAAGTAAAGTGTCTTCTATGGATTTTTATGGCTATTTTATTATGGTTCGCCGAAATAGTCCAAATGTCATTGTTCAATTTGGCCAGCTCTTTCATCAATTCCTGGTCGATATGTATGCTAAGGTAGAAAGTGAACGTTTGCGCTATCTTACGCTTCTCCAGAGAAACTTGCGTGCAGAGAGTTATATTCATTTGCCCAATGCCCTGTCAACTGATGCAAATATTAACCCTAATAGCTTGGGTCAAAGGATCATTTTACCATCAAGTTTTGTCAATAGTCCCAGGTATTTGGCGGAATAAACGCAGGATGCTTTTTGTTATGTTCGGCAAATTTGGGCGTCCAGATCTTTTTATTACTTTTACAAGTAACCCCTCTTGGGAAGAGCTATCTGCAGCGTTGCTACCAGGACAAAAACAGCTGGATAGACATGATATCACAGCTCGGGTTTTTCGGCAAAAATTAGTTAAATTTATTGGGGCTCTAACAAAAGGCCAATTGTATGGAGCAACAGTTGCGTGGATGTATTCTGTTGAATGGCAGAAAAGGGGACTCTCTCATGCTCACATATTATTTGGCTAGCAAATAAGCTCCGTCCCACTCAGATAGACTCTGTTATATGTGCTGAGTTTCCAGATCCTATTACATGCTGTTTGTTTTTAGACTAAATTGATACACATCGAGTTAGCATTTTTTAATGCTTCAAAAGTTAAGATTATATTTTTAACATCTTATAATACTTTTCAAATTAAAGCCGGAAATAATATTGCTTTTTCCCATCCTGCAGGTGTACATTACACTGCAACATGCTATCATAACTCTGGCTTTTGGCATTGATATTTATATAATGTGAAAGTACTGTTTGCTACCTTAAGCTCTGGAGAGATTATAATGTGTCTACAGATCCATCATGTGGAAATCACACCATAGTGAAAATGCATTTAGCTGGTAGCAATGTATCACATTTGTAGACATGTGGTGCGCTTACAGTAAAAGCAGTCGCTACCTACCCACCATGGTTATCATTGCCTGCTTCATTTATGATTTTTAGAATTGCATTATTTTTATGCATATTATTTTTAAAAATTTATGCTAGCAAGACATGGAATATTGTTAAGTTAATGTAATATTTACAGAAACTTCACCAACCCGTGAAGCGTTAGCTCCAGTCTTTTACCGCTGGGGGCAGCACTGTTAGAGCTAATAAATGCTTTCGATTGGTGCTTACTTTTACATGCTGTTTGTTTTTAGACTAAATTGATACACATCAAGTTAGCATTTTTTCATGCTTCAAAAGTTAAGATTATATTTTTAACGTTTCATAATACTTTTCAAATTAAAGCCGGAAATAATATTGCTTTTTCCCATCCTGCAGGTCTACATTACACTGCAACATGCTATCATAACTCTGGCTTTTGGCATTGATATTTATATAATGTGAAAGTACTGTTTTCTACCTTAAGCTCTGGAGAGATTATAATGTGTCTACAGATCCATCATGTGGAAATCACACCATAGTGAAAATGCATTTAGCTGGTAGCAATGTATCACATTTGTAGACATGTGGTGCGCTTACAGTAAAAGCAGTCGCTACCTACCCACCATGGTTATCATTGCCTGTACCACGCGTACTAGGGATAATTAAAAAAAAAAGGAAGCAAGACCGAATACAAATAATTACATTATGTGTGGTTTCAGTTACATTTTGGCTATCTTCAGTCAAAGGTACTGAATACATTCAGTAATTTTGTCTTTATATGGCAACAATGCTGTTACTGAAACACCACACATATATTATATATATTTTTTTATTTGGTCTTGCTTTTTTGGTATTTTTAAAATTGCCCTTGACTATTAGAAAATTATGCAAATTTCCTTTTTATTTTTTATACCATTTTAAAAATTATATTCTTTTGTTAAAATATCCAATTTCCCACACTTTTCTAAAACTGCAACAATAACTAATACAAAATTCTTCCAAGTCCAGGTATTTCAATATTGCAGAAATATATTACATTTATAAAAGTTGCTTAACTATTTAGATATGTAAATGCCGGATTAGGTGCCCTTTAAAATGTTTGTTCTGGCTGTTTCTTCTTGGACAGCCGAGAGTGAAGTGGACAAAGTGAAATTTTCAGGTTGTGCCGACCATTTTTCTTTATTCACACTAATCATTAGATTTTTTTTTTATTTTTAAGAATAAAAGCCCAGTTTGGTTACTTGCACTCACTGGAGGGGTTGGAATTTTTCAAGAATCAGGAGCCATTGGGGCAATTTTTTTTTTCAGAACAAAGTGTCTGAATCTGCATTCGATGATCCCGGGTCATGGTTTTTAAAAATTAACAGTTTAGACCACTCCTCCAAACAGCACTCTATTCATTATATGTGTTTGTGAAATGGATCCTATATTTCAGTTTTTTTTTACAAGCATTTTCGATATTGCTGTTTGCAATTTATCTCCATTTTGCTGAAAGAAAATTCATTACATTGAGTTTACAAACAGTTGGGGCCTCTATTCATTCATGAGTAAACCTCGCTCGAACACTACCCAGGCGAAGCCGGGTCCAGTCGGGTAAAACCCGGGCGTTGCCCGGGCCATTCGGCTAGTATTGGTATATATTTAGAGTAAACTAACATAAACCTTGTATGCTAGCAAATATTTTGATGATCCATCTTTGCATAGTTTTCTGAATGTTGGTTGGCAAGCACTGATTGTTAGTCAAACTGCTCAAACTTCATCTGATAGGAATCAATGGGAATTGTCATCATCTCTTATACATTGCCTTCATTAACTCATCATCATGTGACTTATTTAATTCAAAGAATGATATTCATGGAGTTCTCTCTCTCTCTCTCTCTCTATTATCTACGGTTCTAAACCTTTTTATTAAGAGGCATGAAGCTTACTCCAGTCTTGAGATCATTGGTCTCTATTCTTCTGGTATTATATATTTTCTATATCTCCATATATATGTATTCAACCACGAAGACAGAATCAATGTTCCTATTTGAGACAAAAATTTACTGAAAATAGCAAGGGAGGTATTTACAAAAGATACTTTATTTTCCTTAAGACTTTAAAATAATAGAGAGATTGTATTTCAAATCGTATTGTCCTAACCGTGGGCAGAGTAGAACTTCGTATCAAAGATGGTTAAAATCGTAGATAACTCTAGTGTTTTTGAGGGTGTTATCTCAATGGAGGCGAGACTAGTGTTTAGTTAAAATTATATATATTTTAATTTACATAGGTTGTCCCTGAGAGGGAGATTGTCGCTCATAAAGTGGGTCTCTTAAGGGAGGTTGTGCTGCTTATTGTATTAATTTATTATTTATGCACCTTATGCCATTACACTATTTCACATTTTTCTATTTTTTTCAAATATCAATTTGTTAGAAAATAGTATCAAGCGAGTATATGCAAATAATTCTACCGTAACAAACGAAATGTATGCAAGTTGGGCATATGGGAAGAATTTATAAGGACGACATATTGTCGTGCTTCTATACCGCCCTGAAAATAAATAATTCCTCGAGCTACTCTCGCATAGACACAATACCTTTTTTAAAAATGAATCTGAACATTGTGATTGAGCATGTGGAGGACAAAAACTGCGCAATAAGTAAGGTCCTGTCCAAATTCTAGGGCGGCTTGTAACACTTGATAAGATCCAGACGTCCCTTTAGAGAAGGCTTCGTATTGTATTTTTATATTAATTAGGTTTTTTCATTTACCAATTTTTTTTGTTGTTGAATAGTAGTATTTAATAAAGTTATTCTCTCTGACTACTCATACAAAATACAATATACTATTTTATAAATACTAAACGGTGAACCTTTCGGTGCAACATTCAAAGGTGCAGGAAATTCATAAAAAGGTTAATTCAAAAATATTTTAAAAACCAAATGTATTGCTTATACTCGTAGAAAGAGGTTTCAAAGACAATATCTTAGTGTTCAATATATAGTTATTATTATTCTATATATATATTTTTATGAATTACATTTTCAAATGTCGTTGGTAACCTATACACAAATATTTATTGCTAAATTTTCATATATTTGCTATTGAAACTTTTGTTATATCGACGGGAAGAGACGAGGCCAAACCAATATATATACATATGGTGGTTGTTTGTCCATGAAGCAGATCAGATCGGTCCGTGCACACTGATCACAATACCGGCCAACAAAGGTGTATTTTTCATATGGATGTCCTCTTCTGGATTGATGTCTGCCAAATAAAAGGCTGCAAGGATGACCGGGCAACTGTATATGTGGTCCGGAGTGAGTTGGGTGTTGCGACAGTTATTGCAGTTCCTGTAGGATCTAGTCATGTCTGGTTTATCTTCATTCCTTTTAATTTCCCTGTTATGATTCTTGATACTGTTGCCCTTAATTCTCTGTTAATGTTGAGGTTGCATATGGGCTGGAGTATTTTGGTTTTTGTAATAAGTTTTGCTATTGCTATTGTATTTGCATCTTTCGGTGTTATTGAACTGGTTTACAGTGCCTGTTTTCGTTCTTCCTTCGCTAGGCTATCAGCCTGTTTATTGCCCTTTATTCCAACATAGGCTGGTATCCATTGCCTGGTACATATTTTTCCCATTGTGTCAAGTCGGTTTAGGATTTCATGTATTTGGTGGTTTAGTTTTATTTTTCCCTTCTCTAATGCTTGTAGGAATGATTTAGAGTCGGTCAAGATTATAATTCCTGGGTTTTATTTCCTTTTGAGGTATAATCTGGCAATAGTAGTTTTATGCCTCCTTCTCCATTATTAAAAGTTTCGTCAAAGGAGCCATCTGTGTAGGGTATGGCGTGATCTTCTTTTTTCAAAAAGTTTAAAGCTGTTCTTAAATCTTTTTTTAGGTTGTTGAGTGGGTCTTTCTTTGTGCAAGGTTCGATGAGATGTAGGGATATAGTGGTATTAGGGGGGCAAAATAGATGTCGCTTCTGGCTGTTCATAATAATTTTTGTTTAGGGGCTCTAAACCGATTCGACCTCTTATCTCTTTATCTTGTTGTAGTGGTGAGGAGCGATGTAGCCCATTTTATTGTTCCATGACTTAAATTTTCGCTGTAAAATGTTGTTTTTATTGCAGCTTCTGATTTTGTCAGTAAATTTTATAGCTGAAAGTTGTCTTCTTTATTACAGATCCTGAAGTTGACTTTCCTTTTCTGCTTTCGAGTTGTTTGTTGAGGAGACTGCGTCTATGATTAGTTTTGCGGCTTTAGCTTGGACTCGGTTTAGTTTTTCTATGGCTGAGTTTAAAGCGTGGCTCCAGATTGGAGAGGCATATTATAATCTAGGCCTGACTATGCTAGTGTAGTTGGTCCTGAGATTTTGGACTTTTGATCCCCATTTGGTGCTGTAAAATTGTTTCATTAGTTTTATTTTGTTTGTGCTTTATAGGAGGTTCTGTGATATGTTTAGTAAAGCCGAGTTCTGGATCTGAAGTTACTCCCAAGAATTTTGTGTTATTTGTCGTCTCAAGTAATTTGTTGTTTCGAAATTATTTAGGTATGATTTTGCTTTTGTATTTCCTGTCTATTGTGAAGGTGCTAATTTTTGTTTTGTTAGGGTTGAGTAGCAACTTCTAATTGTTACCCAATGTTCTATACCCTTTAAAGAGGAATTAAGATAAGATTCTATGTTTCCTATGTGTGTGCTTGTATTCAATATGATGATGTAATCTTCATAGATGGCTATTTTTGTATCGGAAGTAAGATGTTTGTGGATATTGGTAATGTAGAACAAGAAAAGAAGAGGGCTTAATATGGATCCCTGTGACACTCCACTCCACATTCTGGTTATTTTTGAATTTGTACTGTTATCGTAAATATTGAGGCTGCCTGGCCGGCATTCATATTTCTTGAAAATGAAGATACTTCGGCCAGTGAATCTTTTTATTACCTCGACGTTTCGACAAAAATCTTTTGTCCACGTCAGGAGCAAACAAAAATTAAACATTCAGCAAGGCGTTAAAAATCTTTCTCTATTATCTTGTACTGTTATATCGTACCCGGGATTTCCTATCACTCAATAAGGCGGTTTTCCTCTTATTCCTTAATCATGTGCTATATTGATTAGCTTGTGTCTCCAAACTATGTCGAATGCTGATGTCATGTCTAGGAATATTGCTGTAGTTTTTTTTTTGCTTGGTTTTCTTGAAAACCGTCTATTGCTGTTTGTGTGAAGTAAAAACTGGTCTTCCACACTGTGGTTTGCTCTATAGGCAGTTTGGTAATAGCTCAATTTATTGATCTCTATAAGACAATTCATGATTCGGCAATGGACCAAACGTTTTTGATCTTACATGGTTTGCTTGTTAATGCAATTGGATTGTAGTTTTCATAAGATGAAAGATATTTGTTTGGTTTGGGAATGGGTACTATGATTGATGTTTTCTCAATTGTCTGTACTTTTCCTTCATCCCAGGACTGTTGTATGATGTTTAGGAGATCTCTCTTTACCAGGGGTCCGAAATGTAGAACCAAATGGCCAAAAATAAGATTATGTATCAATCAATAATAAACTTGACCCACTCAGAGATAAAACTGTGTAAGAGATATGTTGATGATATACTCTGCATTACAGATTCCGACATAAGAAGAATTATGAACACCCTCAACAATACGAAACTTTCTTTAAACTCATTAATGAAAACGAAAAATATAATAAACTAGCCGACTGGACCCGGCTTCGCCCGGGTTTTGTTCGAGTGGGGTTTACTCATGAATGAATAGAGCCCCCAATTGTTTTAAAACTTATAGTAATTAATTTTCTTTCAGCACAATGGAGATAAACTGCAAATATCAAAATTGAAAATGCTGGTAAAAAGGATCTGAAATATAAGATCAATTTCACAAACAGATCTAATGAATAGAGTGCTGTTTTGGAGGAGTGGTCTAAACTGTTGGTTTTTAAAAACAACGACCCGGGATCATCGAATCCAGCTTTGGGCACTTTGTTCTGAAAAAAAAATGCCCCAATGGCCCCTGATTCTTGAAAAAGTCCCCTCGAGTGAGTGCAAGTAACCAAACTGGGCTTTGGTATCTAAAAAATGAAAAAAAATCTAATGATTAGTGTGAATTAAGGAAAATGGTTCTCGCAACCTGAAAATTTCACTTTCTCCACTTCACTCTCAGCTGTTCAAGAAGAAACAGCCAGATTAAACATTTTAAAGAGAACCTAATCCGGCACTTATATATCTAAATAGTTAAGCAACTTTTATAAATTTAATATATCTGCAATACTGAAATACTTGGACTTGGATTAATTTTTTACAAGGTTATTGTTGGCAGTTTTAGAAAAGTATGGGAAATTGGATATTTTTACAAAAGAATGTACTTTTTAAAATGGCATATAAAATAAATAGGAAATTTGCACCATTTCTAATAGTCAAGGACAATTTAAAAAATACCAACAAAGAAAGACCAAATAAAAATAAATGAAATATGTGTGATGTTTCAGTAACAGCATTGTTACCATATTAAGACTGAATGTATTCAGTGCCTCTGTCTGAAGATGATAGCAATTCTATTACTGAAACCACACATAATTTGTTTATTTGTATTTGGTATTGCTTCCTGGTGATTCTTATCTATATTTCAAAATAAACCTCAATTTTTTTTTACCTAAAAAGGTATATATATATATTTCCAAGACCTTAAATAAAAGTAAAATGTCAAATGGGTTATTAATTAACCCTATATAGATTAGCGTTATGGGTCAGTAACATGTGAAAATAAGGCCAACAATTGAAATATCTTTAAATAAAAAATAGATTTTGAACGCTAGCTTCACACCGGGCACAAATTTTGCTACCAGCTACATGCGTTCTTTTTTACTATGGTGTGATTTCCACATGATGGATCTGTAGATACATTATAATATTTCCAGAGCTTAAGGTAGAAAACAGTACTTTCACAATAAATAAATATCAAAGCCAAAAGCCAGAGTTATAATAGCATGTTGCAGTGTAATGTTGACCTGCAGGATTGGAAAAAAGCAATATTATTTCCAAAGATTTTAATTTGAAAAGTATTATGAAACGTTAAAAATATAATATTAACTTTTAAATATTGATTTGAATAAATTTAGTCTAAAACAAACATAAGGTAAAAGTATGCACCAATCGAAATCATTTATTAGCTCTAACAGTGCTGTCCCAAGCGGTAAAAGACTGGAGCTAACGCTTCATGGGTTGGTAATTTTTTTTAATAGTACATTGACTTTACAACATTTCATGTCTTGCTAAAATATATATATTTTTAAATGATATACCTGAAAAATAATGCAATTCTAAAAATCATACATGAAGCGTTTATTAAATTGAATGGGAGAGAAATCGTGTTCCAATTTTTTTTTTTTTTTTTTTTAACTTTGAACTTTATTTTTTTACAAATTCTTAATGTACATAACCTAAACCATTTTTTAAATAAATTACGGAATGAAGAATTGTATAGAAACAACTATAATACAATTGTGTATATATTATGAGTATGCAGAATTAACTTTCTGTTCAATATTGCAGAGTCATAAAAATACTAATGGTGTAAAATTCAAAACAGCAAAGTTATCCTGATGAATGCAATGAGCTATCATAAGGTGTGTTGCAGGCTAAAAAAACCTTAAATTGAACCAGAAATGTTGACACCATAAAATAACAATTCTCTAGAATAGAGTTATGCAAAGAATTAAATGGAGGAAACAAAATAAAGTGAAAAAGCTTTATTGCTGAAACTACAGTAGAGCAATAATGATTAACAAAATATTGACAAAATATAGTTATACAAAAGCAAAGCTTCCCAAAATCATTATTCGAAGAAATCTCTTTAAAAACTGTCAAAATCTAGACCAAAGCCCTCTTATAAACAATATTGCGCGTCTTGCTAAAAGTAAAACTAAAGACAAATAAATTTATTGGGCTGGAAACACGCGAGCATGCTACATAGAGTTACCCATGCGAGAAACATGGAGACTCAAGATGCACACCAACTACGTGCAATGTTTAACCCTGAGATTTATTAATTGTCATAGCAAAGGAAACCATAACTGGGAATAGCAAGCGTCTAAATTAAAAAGGCAGATCATTTGGAATAATAGGCATACTAGGAATCAGGGCCTCTGACATGTGGAAAAAAATGCATAAAATTCAGTGAAGTGGAAAAAATTGAAAACTTAGAACAACTGACTAAAAATTCAAATTGAATATATATATTCTTTAAGTATAATTTGCAGAAAAAATCGGCACAATAAATATGAGTAGAACATATTCAGGCTCCCCCATTGGTCAGATTGCTGATTGTATATTTCTTTATTTAAATATGAGTATATTCTCATCTATATATCTAAATACATATATTCAAAAATGGCTGTACCATATAGATATATATGAGCAGTTATATATTGTGAAAACAGATAAATATAAACCCTACCTAAACAAATGACAGCAAATGATATTTGAGCCTACCCTTAAAAAAAAGCAGTTACTGAAATTGCTAAGCTGCTGGTTACAATATTAATGCTATTAGAGCATAAACATATTACATGGAACAAACATATAGTAAAATATATGTAGCAAGTTATATAGAAAAAACATACTTTTTTTTTCGATAAATTTACTTTTTACAACTTTAATAAAATGTATACTTACTATAAATATAAGAAAAAAAATATATATATATATATATAATACTGTTTTAAATCTCAATTTGTCTTTAAATAGGAATATTCCTTATGAGAATCGAATAGTAACCCTTATCTTGAAAAATGTAGATCGTTATAATTACACTAATTAAAATTAAACAAAGCAAAAATTGCATCGTCACAAAAAGATATGAACAAGCTGCGAAATAAATAGTATTTACAATTAATTTAATTTGAAAAATATTACAAAATAACTGATATTACTGAATAACTAAATAAAATCTTACCTTCTAAAAAGGAAAAAAAGAAGTTATTCGAAATGCAATTTTTGCACTTTTAGCCTAAATGCTAAACCAAAACCTAAGCTATCTACGTGAGAAATTTCACAACACAGCTCTAATTAACCCAGGTTCCGAAGGCGTATAAATTTGATAACGATCGATTAATATTATCTCCAAAGAGTTTAAATATATATAATCTGAACTTTTAAAAATATCCATCGTGTAAAAAAAAACAAATATTCATCGTTTAAACAAACAACGTGTAAAATTATTAACCAATCAAAATAATTTATCGTCGCGACCAGTGCTGCGCCCAAGCGGTAAAAGACTGGAACTAACGCTTTTTGGTTTTACCTTTAAAAAAGCTTATTAACCTTTTTAGTTTTTTGAATAGCCTATATTTTAAACAAAATCTTCAGCCACCTACATGCGAAATTTCATAATGATTGATTCTTTATATTTTGCGCAACGCGATAACAAACATCGATTTTGGATTTCATTTTTATAGATATAAGGATCAGCATCCCTGGGCATCCACTACTAAACAGAAAAATAAAACAACAGAATACAAACCGCCGTCTGAAGAAAGCCCACCCATATCGTATTTTATCTTAATATCAAACCAGTTGACCCCATGGTTCACAAAATTTCAGATGTAAAAAATCTTTCCAAAATATTGAATACCTATTTATCTCCGCAGTTATATGGAGGAAGATATAAAAATAACAGAATAATATCTGAGTTACGTAAGAATATTTCCCTAACAAGTTTTCAAAAGCAATTCTGCATTCTCCCATACAACTAAGAAGCCCAGAATTCTAAATATAAACGTCATAAAAACAAGATACCGGTCTAATCAGAGAAGAAGCGTATTTCGTCTTCGATTACACCTAAAATTCCTATGTACCAAAACAGAAAACAACTGTCATCTACAAGATACCATGTAAATCCTGCAGTGCCACCTATATTGGGAGATTCCCTAGTAAAACATTAGAAGAACGAATAAAACAGCACCAATTAATATTTAAAAACTACTAGCGGATGTACCCGGCTTCGCCCGGGGTTTTACCCGAGTAAAGGTTTGTCTAACGAACATTTGTTAAAACAATTCTCTATAAACTTATAAATAAAAAAATATATATTTTTTGATAATTTGAAACTCGTAAATTTGAATCTCTCGATAAAGTGAACATTTTTTCCCGGTCCCTATGTGCCGTGTCATCCTGAATTTTGTCTTTCCTAATTTTCTACATTACAAAATCATCCTTTTATCTAGTGAACATTTTTTCCCGGTCCCTTAAAAAATACTCGATAAGTTGAATAAAATCAATATTAATTGGTTCCCTCGGTAATTGGAAGTTAAAGGAATAGTATCTTCGCCTTGGAATTGTATCATTATTCTTGTCTCAAATAAATTGCCGTGTCATCCTGAGATAATCTTACTTTTGATAAATAATCTTTAAGATAATAAACTTAGTGATAATAAAACTTATAGATAAAAAACTTGTTATCATCGCCTCAATAGTGGCGCTGCTTGCGAGTTAAATCTACAAATCTGCAAATAACTCTAAGGATATTTAAGATATTCAATAAATTATTCTCAAAAACCTTCCCGGGGATATACCTAATAATATCCCAAAATTTCACGGCGATTGATGTATGGTTTTTGAATCTATAGAGTACACACAGACAGAAATTCAATTTTATATACACTGCGTGACATTGAAAATGGAACACCAAGAAATAGTGGCCAGAAAGTGATGAAACTCGGCAGACAGAGAGAGACAGGGACGAACAATAAGTGATCTTTATTTCAAAATGATAGTCATAATACAGAGCGAGAACGGCGTCGGCTTAGTAGCAAGTAGGACCACCGCGGACGGCGATGCACGCAGCAACACGTCTAGGTAGAGAGTCAATCAGAGTACGGATGGCGTCCTGAGAGATGGCTCTCCATTCCCTCTCAACCATTTGCCACAGTTCGTCTTCTGAACGCGGCTGTGGCAAGGCATGCAAACGGCGTCCAATTATGTCCCAGACGTGCTCGATTGGTGAGAGATCAGGAGAGTACGGTGGCCAGGGAAGCATCTGTACATCTTGCAGAGCTTGTTGGCTAATGCGAGCAGTGTGCGGTCGGGCGTTATCCTGCTGATAAAGGGCATTGGGTACCCCCTGAAGGTAGGGAAGTGTCAACGGTCGCAGCACATCATCAACATATCGTTGGGCCGTCATAGTGCCCTGAATACGAAGTAAAGGTGACCTGGAATCATACGCGATTGCGCCCCAAACCATGATTCCACGTTGTCGCACGGTGGGGCGTTCCACAATTGCTGCCGGATTGGCCCTTTCTCCACGTCGACGCCACACGCGTACACGGCGACTATCACTGGACAAGCAGAAACGCGACTCATCTGAGAACACGACCCTGTGCCATTCCGTCATCCACGTCGATCTAGCCCGGCACCATTCCAAACGTTGGCGCCTATTCGGTGGGGTCAATGGCAGTCTTCTTAGCGGACGGCATGAGTGCAAGCCATTAGCAACCAATCGACGGGAAATGGTTCTGGTCGAGATGGAATGATCTAGGGTGTCTTGCACATGTTGCAGGATGGCGGTACAAGTGGCTTGTGGGGCCGCCACTGCTTGTCGAAGGATACGCCTATCCACACGTGCTGACGTCACTCTGGTTGCACCGGCATTCCTATAAATTGCCACATTTCCTTGTTCCAACCATCTTCTCCACAGTTGGTGCACCGTGGACGCACCAAGGTGTGTATCAGCTGCGATTTGACGTATGGACCAACCTGCCCTTTTCAGTCCGATCACCATGCCCCTCGTAAAAGCGTCTGTCTGCTTGAACTGCCTCCGTTTACGATGACCTGGCATTATCTGTTATTACACGTGTCTTTTGACACAAGAACAAAATTTCTATAATGATTTTCCTTGAAGAAATAACGACACGAATACTGTCCTTTCTGCAAGTTCCTTCCCTTATATCTTACTCCATGTGCGCACGAGAGCTGCGCATTTTACATCATTTGCATAACTCGGTTAGGCGCGTCTACCCTGAAATTTGCATAATTTTCTGGCCACTATTTCTTGGTGTTCCATTTTCAATGTCACGCAGTGTATATAGATAACCGAATATCACTTTTAGAAGAACGTGTCTACAAAAACAAAACTATATTCCATGACTTCCAAAGTCTATAAAAATATAAAATAATAATGCCAGACACTTCTTGGGTAGCTGGAGTTCAACATAGGACAAAAACAGTGTAAACATAAATATAGATATGCCGGAATATTATATGCACCACTTATTCTAACATAATCGACAGATTAAGAAAATCTATAAATTTACTAAAAAAATTGATATTTTTCAAAATTCAAACTCAGAATAGTTTGTATAAACATATGTTAATATTTTTGTATATAAATATAAATTTTAATCGCCATATAAAAAAGCTTATTTCCCGAACCAAGTTGTTACGCTTTTATTTGAATGTTGAATCTCATGGATTGTGCGACATTTAAAAAAATATATAAATATCGAATGTCATAATTGGTGGCGTCTACTGCGGGAAAGACTCCGCCACCGGTGGACCGCGACAGTTCTTTCCCACAGAGTGGGCAGGTCGATGTGGTTGTTGGAAATGATTCAGGAAGACGGCTCTAGATGGCGCGCGTCCAGGGATGCGCCACAAAGTGCGCCACAGAGTCCGGTCCACGTGAACTTATACGACTATAAGAGCCGGCGAAGGAGGTATGAGATCGGGGAGAGACTGTGTGTGGAGATTGGGAGAGAAAAGGGCATAGTAAAGATTAGAGTGCCTGAGCCTAGAAGCGAGCAACTCAAGTGATCTAGCGAGCAACTCAAGTGATCTATCGAGTAACTCAAGTGAAAAGGCAAAGAGAAAGTTAAAGAATAATTAAAGGTAAAGAATATAGAGTTAAAGAAGAGTTAAAGGTAAAGAGGATAGAGTTAAAGTAAAAGAAGATAAAGTTAAAGTAAAAGAATATAAAGTTAAAGTAAAAGAAGATAAGGTTAAAGAAGAATTGAAGGTAAAGAAGATAAAGTCCATTGAAGAAAGTGAGAGAGCTGAAGTGGAGCTGAAGTAAAAGAAGCCGAAGCAAGCTTACCCTAATAGTTCGGGATTGTTTTAGATTGAAATTAGTTCATTTTTTGTTTGTTGCCATATGTAGAATAAAAACTCATATGATTAAAGTCATCAAATTCAGCTGATCATTTCCTCCAGAATAACACCAGCCTATCGCTATAGTAATTGCAGTAGTTAGAGACAGGGACTATTTAAATTATTAATTTTGCCTATTAATTTAATTTCTAAGTTTCTATTTCTTTTTATTCCCAACATTTCTGGTGAGACGGACGTGATAGGTTTGGTGGTAAGATGGAGGAGGTGAACGAAATGAGAAAATCTGCAAGGAGCATATTTACTGAACAAGTTAATGATTTATATGCAGACTTCAAAAATACTTGCATTGATAAAAATAAGGTTTATGCAAAGTTTGATCAGCTTGAATGTTTGCATAATGAGCTTGTAGTTTTGAATGATCAGTACCATTTAATTCTGCTATCTCAAGAAGATATTTCTGATGAAGAAATTAATAGAGAATTCGAGAATTGTGAGATCTACATACAGGAAAGATTTAAGAGTATAAATTTTAGAGTATAAAATTAGCGTATTGCGTAAGCAGGAAAAAGATGCTCTTTCTACTAATGGTAAAAATGAAGTTGAATCTAAAGAAGCAAATATTACTAAAGAAGCTATCGATACAGCTGATCATGGGACTGAAATGGCGGATACCAAAAATACTTTAACTAAAGATGAGGAAACTAAAGTTAGCAAGGCAAGTGATGAAAAAACATTAGAAATGGACTTTAATAAGGAAGAGTTGGTGCAAGAAGAAACTGCTAATGAAAAATATGAAGATGCAGATTTAATGAATAAAGAAGATTCTGAAGCTGAGTCCAAAGGCGATAGAATAAGGGATTCGGAAGCTGAAACCAAGGGCAATGGAGTAAAGGATTCTAAAACTGCAAGTAAAAGTTATGAATCGGTAAAAAATTATAGAGCGGTAGCTGAAGGCGCTGATCAAGTGAAAATTTCAGATTATGAAACTGATTCCATTGAAGATACTGAGAAAAGAGTTGTCAAAGTTCAAGCATCGAGGAAATTGGTGGAAGCAAGACCAACTGGAGATACGGAATCTAAAATAAAGGATAATTATAAAGAAACAGAATCCCAAGATTTGAAAACCATAAATAAAACTGATTATGCAGAGAATAAGAACGATAAATACAACGAGGGAATAGATCATGATAGAAATGAAGCGAAAAATATAGATGAAAAACATTATACAGAGTCAAAGAACTTGGAAGAAGTTAAAAAGCTGGATGTGGAACAAGGAATGGATTCGAAGAGCAATGAAGAAGTGAAGCAGCCAGATGTAGAACAAGGTACTGATTCAAAGGTGGAAGAAAAAATTACTGATCCAAAAGATTGGTTGAGTGAAGGGTTCATCGAAGGAGTTAATGAAATTCCACCTGAAGTAAAAGGATACTGTTTTCCTGATCGCCCTGTATTTAAGTGTGAATCCAAAACTACGCCTATACGGCCAGTATTTGACGACGCTTTCTGTCGAGGACACAACGGACTCTCCTTGAAACGGTATTTAAAAAAGGGACCCAATCTACTGCAAAGAATCCCTGAAATAAGGAAAAAAAATCGAGAAAATAAGTTTGGAGTCTTGGCAGATATAAGAAGATATTTCGAGATGATAGCCATTAAGGAGAATGATCGAGACTACCTCAGATTTCTTCGGAAGAAGAGGATGGATAAATGATGGCTTTTCGGCATGGAAGACTTGCTTTCGACATAGATTGTAGTCCATATTTTGCTGAATGCCGTGGTTGAGTGTCATATTTAAACGATAAAGGGTTATCTAGAAAAGATGGCAAGGATGTTGACTCAGTCCTTCTATACGGATAACTGTGTGGCCTCTCTGGAAACAAGGCAAGAGGTCGAAGAGTTTCAAAGGTCTGCCACCGAGATTATAGAAAAAGCGAAAATGTGCTCAAGAGGGTGGGATTTAAAAATAGGATGTGATACACCATAGCCTGAAAGTATGGCTCGTGAGTTTGGAACTTGGTGTGATCAAATGAGATTCATTGATTTAATAAGGATACCTAGATATATGTGGAATAATATTATGTTCCCCACGGAAAATCACATCTTTTGTGACCCCAGTCAAGTGGCTTATGGGGCAGTCGCCTATTTAAGGAGTAGAGTGGATTGAGGATGTAATACAACTTTGATATGGAGTGAAGCAAGATTGGCGCCAATAAAAAGGATTACAATCCCTCGACTGGAATTGATGGCCAGGATACTGGGATCTAGATTGGCCGACTCTATTCACAATGCTCTGAAAAGAAAATGTAAAATAACTCTTTGGTCTGATTCTTCTACGGCCTTGAGCTGGATAGAGAGAGATATTGATTGGCGGGTTTTCGTAAGAAACAGAGTTAAAGAAATTCAATCTACTACCAATTTGAACGATTGGGGGTTCATACCAGGACACTTGAACCCAGCTGATCTTTTGTCTCGAGGATGCTCTCCATGCCAGTTTGTGCGAAGTAGATGGTGGGAGGGCCCCGGAAGGTTGAAGGAACCTAAAGAATCATGGCCTAAGTCGGAGCCCACGATAGATCAGCAGGAGGTCTGTTCTGAGGAGAGGATAGTGAATACAAATATTAATTTGAACGTAGATTGTAAAGATTGGTTGTTGAAAAGAAGACTGACTATCATCTCAAGATCAGAATAATGTATTATGTTTTAAGATTCATAGGGAAACTTAAAAAGCAGTTCACACAGAAAAGGGTCCTTTGACAGTGTCTGAGTTGGAATTTGCAGAAAAGAGACTTGTTGAAGTGATTCAAGAGATGGTGTCTATAGAGAGATTGAGTTCAATCAAGGGTTTGAAGATCTTTAAGAATTCTGAGGGCCTATGGTGTGTTGAAAGTAAACTTTTGCATGGGCAAGTCCGAGAAGAGTTCAAAACTCCAGCCATTCTGCCTGGAGATCATCCCTTTGTGGAACAACTAGTTTGGGAAATGCACATAAAAAAGGGTCATGCAGGAGTTCAATTCATTTTGGCAACATTAAGGAAAAAATTCAGGATAATCAGGGGAAGAAAAACTATAAAGAAAATCATTAGTAAGTGCATAGTTTGTAAAAGGTTCAAGGAAAAGGGTCTGCAAAGACCAATGGCAGCTCTGCCTGAGAGTAGAATTGGACTTGGAAAACCTTTCCAAATTACTGGAGTTGATTTATTGGGTCCTCTTTATTTCAAATATGGCAGAAAGGTGTGGGTAGCCGCCTATACTTGCGCCATACATTTGGAATTGGTTGAGAATTTAGAGGCAGGAGCCTTCATGATGGCCCTCCATGGATTTATTTGTCGAAGATTGAATTTTGACTATTTCTTTGTCAAAATTGGTGGGAGTATGTTGGAAATGATTCAGGAAGACGGCTCTAGATGCCGCGCGCCAAGGGATGCGCCTCAGAGTCCGTCCACGTGACCTTATACGACCTTATAAAAGCCGGCGAAAAAGGTATGAGATCGAGGAGAGACTGTGTGTGGAGATTGGGAGAGAAAAGGGCATAGTAAAGATTAGAGTGCCTGAGCCTAGAAGCGAGCAACTCAAGTGATCTAGCGAGCAACTCAAGTGATCTAGCGAGCAACTCAAGTGATTTATCGAGCAACTCAAGTGATTTAGCGAGCAACTCAAGTGATCTAGCGAGCAACTCAAGTGATCTAGCGAGCAACTCAAGTGATCTAGCGAGTAACTCAAGTGAAAAGGCAAATAAGATAAAGTTAAAGAATAATTAAAGGTAAAGAAGATAGATTTAAAGAAGAGTTATATGCAAAGAGGATAGAGTTAAAGTAAAAGAAGATAAGGTTAAAGAAGAATTGAAGGTAAAGAATATAAAGTCCATTGAAGAAAGTGAGAGAGCTGAAGTGGAGCTGAAGTAAAAGAAGCCGAAGCAAGCTTACCCTAATAGTTCGGGATTGTTTTAGATTGAAATTAGTTCATTTTTGTATGTTGCCATATGTAGAATAAAAACTCATATGTTTAAAGTCATCAAATCCGGCTGATCATTTCCTCCGGAATAACACCAGCCTATCGCTATAGTAATTATTGCAATAGTTAGAAAAAAAAAGGGATTATTTGATTTATTCATTTGGCTATCATTTAAGTTTCTAAATTCTATTTCTTTTTCTCATTCCTAACAGTGGTGGATGGCATTACCCACCTCGGGAACACTTCTGTTATCTTTATTGCCTCGGGATCTAGGACGACGCCTAAGAGGTAGGACTGTAGTAAATCAAGGGACAGGTTGCAGGAGGATAACATCTCGGGTCGGCAACTCCATTATCTGTGGCTTCGAGGCAGGGTGATTAGGATGGGGTAAGGCGTGGAGGGCCAGCCGTAGAGGGATGTCTGTGTCGTGCCTCGAGAATCAATTGCGACGCAATCGGCCCAGGGGATGGAGCGATGCACACGATGGGAGTCCACCGCGTCACCAGCTCCACAATAGGAAACGACTCCAGCCGCATCGAGTCCAGTGCCCGGCGCGCGATTTGGCTGGTCAGACGGATAATGGGCGTTGTTGAATTCCGAAAGTTTATAGTCTCCACCTTGTACTCCGCATAAATAGACAATGGCAGAGTGCTTCCACGTGCTATCCGTCCAGGAGCGCGCTATGATAGGGGCAGCATCGGGGAAGTATCCGAAATTCGCCGTCACACAGCGCTCGTGAGCCAGATTGTCTGACGGACGCAGGAACCTGTTGTCGTTTCGAAGACTCAGGGACCTCAAACTAACGGGTTGAAGAAACCATTGGTTCAGTTTAAAGACGCTGGAAGAAGCCCCTCAAAGACTCAACAGTCTCCTTTTCGGTGAGAGCCAGACGTCCGAAACCGTCGGTGTCCGGCAAGCCCGGCTGCAGACCAGCCAAAAGTAGCCGTTGGCGAGGCCGCGCAGTGAGGTCTGGATTCCCCTCAGGCTGGCGTGTTGAAGCTGGCCTGCTATTTCCAGCAGACTGACCTCACCCTCGGGGACTGGGCAAGCCAGAATGCCCCTTTGAAGCCAAGAGACTCAGTTCGTTCCCCACACGAAGCGCTCCAGCCAAGCCTGCACGACCCACCAGCGACAGGCCGCGGGTGATGGAGACTACCTCGCGATTGTGAGCTCGACAGAAACATAAAGGGTATAAGCAGATGACAGTTGTAACGAAATAACCAATTTAATGAACAGTAAAACTTTTTATAAGCGAATCGTCTGGTGAGCGCCTGAGCAATCACCTATGTGAAATATAAAAAAATAATAATAATCGCACAATAGCACGTTCTATGAATGGTTCTAAAATATGGCAGCTAGTTAGTTCTATGTATTTTTATCAAAATATTTTATTTAACTTTCCTCCATATCTGTCTGTCCACAAATCTTGTAATCGATTTTTAGTGTACTTCTAGAGCACCTAGAAATCTCTAATTGCGTACACTTATTTGAACCTGATGACAATGAAAATTGACAAATTTTCAGACATCGCGGTTGACAGAATGCCCAGGAACGGACAAAATTCCATATTACCTTTTAAATTTCTCAATTTAATTTTAATATGCTTCCAGATCACAAAGGAGTATGAAAATTTTAATACTCAATCAGTTCAAGGAAGAATGCAAGTGTACAAATTTCAGACTTCTGGGTGGTTCAAGTAGCCAGGAATGAACGAATTTCTAAATTGGCAGTAGTAAATTGATATTTTAAGCGGTTTTTCAAAACCCCAAGCGAATTAGAAATCAGGATATTCAAGTTCATATTTAAAACCTCCTTGGAATTACAAACAAAATATGTTAAAAGTAAAAAATATATAATTATTTATCTGTTATAAATTCATCTATTATATTCAGTAATTTGATTTCGATATCATCACACATATAAATGATATAATTGATATTTTGATCCAATATATGCTTTTTTAATTAAATATATATATTTTCATTATATATATATCGAGGAGATAAATAAAGCAAGGGCAAATTTGGGGATAAATAATTTTTTATAAAGGGTATTTACCCTTTATTTCTCCAATAAAATTATATAAAAGAGGTATTTATAGGGAGAGAGAGTCACACACACACACACACACACACACAAAAGCCTTTATTAAGACACACAGGTCTTACAGAGGATTCTCCTTGGGGTTACAAAACGGAGAAACCTATGAAAGTGGGAAATAAAAAATGGAGAAAGATTATATACATTTGGTAAATATATACAGATTATAAGAAAGAATAAAAAATAAGAAGAATAAAAAAAATCAAAAAAAGAGAAAAAAAAAAAATTTTTGGAAATATGGATGGGAGAAGTGGAGAGCGAAAAGAGGAAAGAAAACAGGTGGGAGAGAGAGTCAGATAATAAATTATTTCCCAAGGTGAAGATAATAATAATGAGCGTCGTCAGCCACCGAGGCGTCCCGATTTCCTTATTTGCAGATAAGATTTCGAGAACCCCTCACACCTGTGGTCCTCCCCCGGGGTCCTGGGATAATTGACAGGTGTCCCATTGAGCTTCTTGTGAACGGAGTTGCAGAGCTATTTAACATTACTCCCTCTTTAGAGGAAACAGCGACCCGCTGATAAGCTTGTCTCAGCCCTTGTCCTGGAAGGAAATCTATCACGGCTGGTGTTCCCTAGTAGAATGGAATGCTGTTCTTCAGGGTCCAGTTAGGGCTTCATCTGAATGACTTGGACGATATCCTCAGCTTTCCGTGATCGGGGAGACGGGTCCACGGGCTCTACTTCATACGTAACTTCTGAAAGCTTCTTGGTCACCTTGTAGAGACCGAAGTATCTCTTCAGTAGCTTTTCTGAAGTCCTACTTTTCGGATGGGAGTAAAAACCCACACAAGATCATCCTTCTGGTAATAGACAGGAGTATGTTTCTGGTCGGAAAGTCTACGGTCTTTTGCCTGTGATTGTAGAAGGCTTGATCGGGAGAGTTGACGCGCTTCCTCAGCTCTTGTCACAAGTTCTCCAGCGTAGTCGTTAGCGATCTCATCTGGTAGGTAAGGTAATACGGCATCGAAGTAGGTCTCGGCCTCGCGGGCGTGGACAAGAAAGAACGGAGTGTAGTCGGTCGTCTCCTGTTTAGCAGTGTTGTAAGCAAACGTTACGTAGGGTAAAACTTGGTCCCAGTCCTTCTGCTCAACACCTGTGTACATGGACAACATATCTCCCAGAGTTTTGTTGAACCTTTCAGTCAGGCCGTTGGTCTGGGGAAGGTAGGCCGTTGTAAATCTGTGCACAATTCCGCACAGAGCATTCATCTCTTTTATTACTTGAGAAATGAAATTTCTTCCGCGATCTGTTATCATTTCTCTAGGAGCTCCATGCTTCAAGATAACGTCTTCAACCAGGAACTTAGCTATTTCGATTGCTCCTCCGTCTGGGATCGCTTTCATTATGGCATACCTTGTCAAATATACGGTGCACACAATGATCCAACGGTTTCCATCTTTAGAAACTGGAAATCTTCCAAGGAGATCAACCCCGACCTTATAGAATGACTTTTCTACAGGTGGTATGGATACAAGTTGTCCAGCCGGACGTCGAGGTAATTCCTTCCTTCGTTGACACTCCCGACAATGGCTTACATATTGGCGAACAGTTTTATAAAGGCCAGGCCAATAGAATGGTTTTATCACTTTGTCATACGTTCGGGCGAAACCCAAATGCCCAGCTGTAGAAGCATCATGTAAATCTGCCATGAATTCCGATCTTAAATGCTTAGGAATCATCATAAGCCAGGGTTTTCCAGTTGTGCTATAGTTTATCTTGTATAAGATGCCGTCGATAATGCTGAATACTATTCTGGTTTAGCCCGAGTTTAAATTATCGATTATTTAAGCTAAATCCGGGTCTTTAGTCTGCTCTATATCGACGCTGGTTAGTGACATCACAGCACTTGGTTGATCGTTCTCAAGCGGGCTCCTTGACAGACAATGTTTGCGTCCGCTCTTGAAGATAACGGTCACGTCAAATTCTTGCAACTTCAGCGACTATCCTGCCAAACTGCCAGAAGGATCTTTCTGCCCTACCAACCAACATAGAGAATGATAGTCAATGATAAACGTGAATGGTCGACCAAACAAATATGGACGGAATTGCTTTTAGACCACATTCTCCGAGTATAATTAGTTCATTTTTAAGTGAATAAATGGATGAATAATTTCTAAAAACAAATGAAACATTCCAAAGTTTTTTTTTTCCGTTTGGAATTCCAACATTTTTCCGTTCGAATTTTTATAATACCCAGTTTACAACGAAGTATGGAAATTTTAAGGAATTTTTATCAAAAATTGGAGCGGTTGAAGACTCTAGCTGTCATTGTGGCAACGAATTCCAGGACTCGAGAGACCTACTTGCTGGAATGCCCACTTTTCTTTAGCGCTAGACTACAGACAATAAAGAAAGTTGTAGATTTATGTCAATTTGTAAATAGTAGAGAGAATTATCATAGATTTAACTATTTTTTTAAATATATATTTATGATTATCTCTTAAACCTGAAAGGTTCAGGTTCCTAATATATATTATTGGTTTCTCTTTTTATTTTTAATTACTTTTTCTTGTATAATATGTTGATAACTGTTTCTGTTAAAAAAAACTAAATCGACGCAATTATCCCTAGCCAAGATATCGCGTTTTGTGTGTTGAAATAAATCCTTATCCTTCCTTTATATATATACTAGCCGAATGACCCGGGCAACGCCCGTGTTTTACCCGATTGAATGTTTTGATTCAAATACTATTTGTTACAATTATAAATTGGCGCCTTAAATAAAAGCATATATTAGTTAATAACTATAAGCTATCTGCTTTATCTGTCTATGTACTGTTGGCTTCCGTAGGCGTCTCTTACTGGGAAAAAGAAAGAGAGGATTCCATTTAGTTATTAACTAATATATGCATTTATTTAAGGAGCGACCCGCTCCAACACAAAACCAAAAAGCGATTGGGGGGGGGGGGGGGGGGCAAAGTCAAAAACAAAGTGTTTCGCGTATTGGCGGCGCCATCGTAGCCACGTGATCGTAGCCAACCAATAGTAGAGCGCCATTCCAAAAAAAAAAAAGAAGCAAACGGTGACAGAGATTTTGACGCTCGTAACTGTATATAGAATAAATGAAATCCAAAATCGATGTTTGTTATCGCGTTGCGCAAAATCTACAGAATCGATCTTTATGAAACTTCGCATGTAGTTAGCTGAAGATTTCGTTTAACATATAGGCTATTCAAAAAACAAAAAAGGTTAATGTGCTTTTTTTTTGTTTAAAACGAAAAGCCGTTAGTTCCAGCCTTTTACCGCTTGGCGCCGCACTTGTCAGAACAAAAAATGAATTTGATTGGTTAATAATTATACACGTAGTTTGTTTACCCGATGCATGTTTTTAAAAGATAAGATTATCCAATCGCTGTGAAACTTTAGGAAGTTATTTACAATGCTACTGGGAAGGTTTCTGGTTTGAATTTGATTTTGAATGAATATTCATTGCAATTTCATTTGCAAATGTTCTAATTTCACACGCAAGCAGCGCCTCTCGCGGCATCTGGTGAAATTACATTTATAAATTGTAAAAATGCTGATATGAGATCCAAGTATAATAAATTTAATTTGATAATTTAGTAATATAATATTCCAATGACTTAAAAAAACTTCAATATTAATATATATTCAAAGAAAATATTGTAACGTTTTTTGTGTTAAATGTTAAAATGTTAAAATATATTTTTACATTGTTAATTTAATTTGTTGATGTTTTATAATGATGAAGGTGCAAATTACATTGTTGTTGTTTTTTATCGTTTGTTATATAAAAAATTACATTGTGTGTGATGATGATAACAAAAATGAATTTTTTAATTAATATACATAATTCATTGAGAAAAAAAAATCTATATTAATAAAATGGAAATTTCATAAGTGGACATCACTAAAAACTTTCGTTACAATGCATCAATTTCAACCAAATTTTCAGCATTTATGTAAAACGAGATGGAGCAGGTTTTGCTTAACATCAAAATATATTTCCTAACATTAACATGCGTAACTTCGCTGTTATCGATTAAATACAAAAAAATCAACAGAGTTAATTTTATTTATATATAAATACAAAATTAAATTTCAACAGAGTTAATTTTTTACATACTAGCTAATAATCTCAATCTAAAAAATATTCAAAACAAGCAATTTTAAGATAACACCATATGTAAAACAGTCGGCCAAGAAAACAACAACGATATTACATCTTTCTCACATATTCACACACAATCTTGATTAATAATTAAAACTAATATTTAACATTGTTTATTATACTTTAACTTTTATTTCTACATTTGTTTTTAAATACCCAATTGTTTTATCATGTTTCTAATTTCGCCTAACAAATATACAAATTTATAGTGACCAACATATGCAAATTTTATCTTTGTTTTTATTTAACTTGATATCGTAAACATAACATCCATTGTAAGCATTTTTCTGTTCACCTTCCGTGGTTTCTCTTTTCTCTGATAGTTTTCAGGTGTAGTAAATTTTCTTATTACTAGACTACAAACATTCCCTCGAGAAAAACCTGGGCGAAGCCGGGTACATCCGCTAGTAAATTATAAAATCCACAAACGTGACAATATCTATTTAAAATTTAATATATATATATTTTTAAATTATGTCTCAAAAAATATATATTTAAACGCATATAACAATATTCATATTTATATACGTTTATAAATCTATATATAGGTGGATTGGATGTTTTCTAGAATCGTTTTAACAAATGTTCGTTAGGCAAACTTTTACTCGGGTAAAAACCGGGCGAAGCCGGGTACATTTGCTAAATACAGTTATTTACAAATGTTCGTTTGTGGCAAGATACTATTCCTTCTACTTAAAATTACCGAGTGGACCAATTAATATTGATTTTATTCAACTTATCGTATATAAGCAGCTCTGAGAAGCGGTCTGGTGAATTAAATTAGCGAAACCGCTGGGAGGGTTCACCACTGATTAGCCAAGCCCTCCCAATAATTTTTTTCGTCGCAGCAAGGACAGTAAAAGTTTGTATTAATGGAAGAAACATTCGTGCTTTTAATTTCTTTCATTTTATATGTATAGATGGCGCGTTATTGCTTTGTGTTAATTTATGCCTAACTGGCCTTGTCTTTATTGTTTGCGGAAGAGTATTGCTCGATGCAAATATTTGAATGTAATTCTACTGTCCTATAAGCTTATGTCCATAGTTTTCTTGGAAACCATTTCTGAGATTCCATCCTTCACTGCTGAGTATATAGGTAGATAGTCCAATACAGTATTAGAGCTCTAAGAAGCGGTCTGGTGGATTATATTGGCGAAACCGCAGGGGGGTTCACCACTGATGAGCCAAGCCATCCCAATATATTTTTTCATCGCAGTAAAGGCAGTAGAAGTTTGTATTATGTATAAAAAACACATTCGTGCTTTTAAATCCTTTCATTTTATATGTATAGATGGCGCCTTATTGCTTTGTGTTAATATATTTTTTTTGTTTGTCGGCTACGCACGCTCACAATATGTAATTGATCTCGCTAAAATTTGAATAGGACAGAGAGTTAAATCTGGAAGAGTTTTTTGTCGCACTTTTAACCAAGAAAAATTATAATTAATCAAGTACTGAGCTACAATATTTTTTTTTGGTCAGAAATGATGATGACAATATTGCCGTATCATGCTTGATTGACATAAACACAATTCTTTAGGGGAATATTCACTAAAGCAGACCACGGGCGAAGCCAGATAATAATTATTAGTAGGCAGGAACAAATATCTACCAGCGAAACATTCACTCGAGCAGAAGACACACGAAGCCAGGTCATCTCTATATATAAAAATCATTTCTCGGCCTTTTGGCTAAGATCATGTAGTATATCTCTAGATATTTATATATATATATATATATATATATTTAAATCTATTCATTAGAGAGAGTGGATATGTTTGCTCGAAAAATATATTTTATATATTATATAAATATATAATGTAATGAATATTATTATCATTATTATCTTAATATTTTGTGTTCCGAAAATTATTAACAATAATATTTGTTAGGCAAACATTCACTCGGATAAAACCCTGGCGAAGCCGGGTACACATCCGCTAGTATATATATATATGTATATATGAAAAAATAGTACAAATGTATATTGTAATATTTTTTCACATTGTGTAGCGTTCTCACGCAATTCTGGCCTTAACTACCCGTTTCATAATTTTTCAGGATGCCTTAATGACCAATTTTTTGGTCGTTGAGATACAGCTTGCACCACGCTGATGAGGGTCAACAGCCCGAAATGCGTCCGTGGTTAGCTTTTGTTGATTAATCAAGAATGGGTATTTGGCCAATTCTGGAAAATTTAAAAATCAACGAGAATAGTTGATATTTATTCCGATATATGGCGCAAGCCATCAGAAACTTTCAGTTGCACGATAAGGAGATGCCTTTTTCTTAATATATATATCGTAATTTAGACAATGTGATATGTAAGTAATAAAGTATGACGTCTTTTCTAGTCATCTCAAAGTGACACCAGCTTGCCACTGGACACCCAGGGGATCCAGGGAGGGACAAAAAAGGGGCGTTGGTCCGGATGTTGACAGTTAGTTAGGTTACAGTGTATATTTTTCGGACAGGGCCCGCTCAGTGCTAGGTTCGTTGCCATCTCACGCCGGCCCTCGTAACCGCCGTTTTGGCTCCTCTCTGCCCCCGCGGCTTCAGGCTGGACGCCGAGCTTTCCTCTGTTAATCCTCAACTTTCCCCTAGTTCTGGTGCCACTTCATCCTTACTGTCCCGTGCGGACTTCCCACTCTGCACGCTTTGCCACTCAACCCCGACTGCTTCCAACTCACTTGTTGTCTTACCCGGGTTTACGACAGTAGACCCGTATAAGTCGACAGGATTATGATGACGGACAGTGGACAAAGGACTATGAACGAAGACGGGGAACGTTACGTGGACGCTTCTGAGTTGCCCGGCACTTTCATCCGTCCCAACGTGGACACCTTGATAGACTGACTGACCGAGGCCCTCCAAGAAATGACGGCTCCACGTGCTTATGCCCCCCTATAGCACCTATCCGGCGGAACACTTCTTCTGGCAACTGTAAGCCGTGCGAAACGACATCATGTACAAGTCTGCGAGGCTCCACGAGCTTCTCAAAGGTGAGCCCCTGTCGCTCTTCAATGAGCACAACTCGGCCTCCTGATCTTATTACCAGAACAAACATTTTATGTCTTTTATATTATTATATATTTCTTTTCGTATCATTTTATTTGCTTTATTTTATATTTTTAATTATCATTGTGTGTTTTACTACTTTTACATTATTTTAACCCCCAGTGTGAAATATTTTTCTAAATTAGAATGCCATCCATTTTTAAAATCAATCAAGCTATCACCCTTTTTATATTTGTATGCTATATATCTTTGTTTTGTTTTTCTATACCTTATCCACTCAGCCATTATAATCCATCCAAACCCCACCATTATTATAAACCTTTTATGTTACTATTATCATTAGTCATTATATCTTAGAATATTTTCAACCCTCATCAATCATTTATATTATTAACTTTAGAATAGTTTTTAATCACTGTCATCATATATAAATTTTAAAACTTTACAACTTCGAACTTTTAAACATCATTTGAGTTTATTTCAACAGTATAAAATTTCTTTATTACCTCAAGATCGTCTATTTTCTGATATACTTATTTCTATTAGATTAATAGTATTATTTCTTTTTTGACGCCTCTCTCTATCTCTATCGCCCAAACCTATCATCCTATATCACTTGCTCACACCTCCTTAACCAATTTCCTCTCAACCTCATAGTCTCCCATAGGGTTCCTGTTGCCACCCATTTTATTTTATTTTTTATTAATTCATCTATTGGACCATCCTTTCTCGGTATACAATTCCTGATAAAGAGTTCATGAAATCCAAAGATTCCTTCTTTTTTTTTCTCCATTACCGACAACAACATCCATTACATTCAACAATGTCGGGTTGTTCAAACATCAATGGCAACAGTACCCTTTTCTTTCCTCACTTTTCATATTTCCCGCAGTCAAGAGTCTCCTGCTCGCCAACAAAACCTTTATTTATTTATTTTTTTTATTTTAATTCAACCAGCTGGCTCAACCTTCCTCGCTGTACATTTCCCAACAGTGAGCTCAGGCGACCAGGTCGAGGTTTTTTTTTCTCTCTCAACGCTCGGATCATCATTACGACCATCATTTTTACCATTTTATTACTTTTTTTTTTCATTTTCATCCGGGCTCACTCATCATTGGCAACAGAGCAACTCTTGACTCCACCTTTCCTATTCCTCCACTCTCAACTTACTTACCTCCTCCGTCTGATCTAATGTTGATTATGGAACGTCTTGGGAGTTCGGTCAATGAAAATAATACCTCACTTACACAGGCACGTATTGCATTGCCGAACGCCATTGCAAGAATCAACTCAGACTTCCTCTCTTTTTACCACTGCGTCACTCTAAACCTTCAGATATTCATCATAAGTTTACTTGGAACATTTTACTGCTTTTGATAAGTTCGTTTTCCTTTTTCTCTCTCTCACCATGTGAGACGTCTCTGAAATTATAATAATTAAAAAAAATAAAAACAAACCATAATGGCATGTCAACTTATTTACCACTTTTGACTTTTCCAGACATCGTCTAATTTGCGTTTATGAGCATTGCATCGCGTGGGGAACACACTAACCTAAATACTTACTATATTTTTTAATCTTACTCATTTATATTTTTACGATCCTTGATGTGTGCCATTTTATATTTTAGAATCAATCCAGATATTTTTGAACGTTTCATTTACATTATGATTTTTATTTGCTTTCCATCCCTAAACAGCTAAAACTATTAGCCAACCTATATAAACATCACCTGAAACCTTATATTCTTTGACATCATTTGTTTTAATTTTCCATAGCCTACGTCTAAGATAATTTAACTTTAAAAAATTTGTTTTAACAGTGACGCCTTTCTACCAACTGTCCCTTCTCATATCTTGTTCCTTCCAACTCTACCTTCCATACTTCTCTCGTCTCTTGATCCTTTTCCTTAGGCCTTCTATGCCTTCGTTCTAACTACTCCTCGTCCATCGCAGAGTTCCTGTTCGCCAATTTTTTTTCTTTTTTTTTTTTGTTATTGATTTGCCCCAATGGACTACTCCTTCCTCGCCACCCCATCCTCATGGTGTGTTCAGGAAAATCCATGGCTTATTTTTATTTATTTTTTATTTACACCGGGTCACTGTCCCAGCATTCTTCATTTCATTCTTTTTTCCTCAAACCCGAATTCAATCAATCAATGGCAACAGCCGAACCCTGTTTTCACAATCTACCTCCATCCTCTAACCTCTTCAACGGTTCCTGAGACTCCTGCTCGTCAACAATTTTTATTTTATTTTTTTAAATGATTCATTGACCTGGTACACTCTTCCTCCCCATGTTAACTCCACACGGAGAGCTAGGGTAACCAGCGAGATATTTTTTTTTTCTAACGCTCGACAATCGCCATCATCAGCATGATGCGCCCATTCATTTTTCTCTTACTTTTATTTTTCATTTGGTCGAGCTATATAACCAATAGCAGCGCAGCTCTTCAGCCTCCATCTCTTTTTAACCTCTCTCAGCAAGCTTTTCTTTCCCATATTCTCTCATTACCTACCTCTCCTCCGATCTTCACGCTTTTTTTCCCACCTGATCTAATGCTACTTACAGGGCATCTTGGGATATCTGATCCCTGCAAACAATACTTCGCTTCTAAGCTCGTATTGCAGAGCAAGACTCCTGAGATGTCCTTTGCAGAAACCAATTCAGACCCTCTTCCATTATTCTTCACTGCGTCACTGCCTATCCCAAATCTTTTGCTTAAGTCAATTTTCTTTTATATTTTATATTACTTTTATTACCTCTACTTCTCCTCGTTCCTGTATTGCATCCCTGAAACTATGTTGTAAATAGTCATGGCACCTTAAGTAACAAAAAACTGTAAATAGTATACCTAACTTTCCCAAATTTTCACCCGCACTATTGTGTGTGTTTACTTTGAATTTATCCTTCCTATGTACTCCATATATATATTTTTTTTGTAGTTTTATAATATTATACCAGTGTGTCACCACTACTCCCCTTTATATTTATTTTTTTCTAGTAACTAATTTTTGTGCCCCAAATTATTTCCCATTTAATAGGTTTTCTAGCTTTTCGCTCCATTTTATTTCACTCCCCTAATCAAACCTTTTTCACCGGTGGCACATTCTATCGTAATTTGAACAATATGATATGTAAGTAATAAAGTATGAGGTCCTTTTAGTCGTCTCAAAGTGACACCAGCTTGCCACCGGACACACGGGGATCCAGGGAGGGACAAAAAAGGGGCGTTGGTCCGGATGTTGACTGTAAATTAGGTTACAGTGGATATTTTTCGGTCAGGGCCCGCTCAGTACTAGGTTCGTTGCCATCTCACGGCGGCCCTCGTGACCGCCGTTTTGGCTCCTCTCTGCCCCCGCGGCTTCAGGCTGGACGCCGAGCTTTCCTCTGTTAATCCTCAACTTTCTCCTGGTACTGGTGCCACTTGAGACGTAATGGGAGAGCGTCTTTTGATCCCAAACTTTGTCCTTACTGTCCCGTGCGGACTTCCCACTCTGCACGCCTTGCCACTCAACCCCGAATGCTTCCAACTCACTTGTTGTCATATCCGGGTTTACGACACATAAATATATATAGATGAAAATTTTGCCGGGAGTAAATTTATCTAAAGAGACAAGGGTCACCTCTCCCGTCAAAATAGACGTCTAAAACCAGACGCCATTTATTGACCGTCGCCGCAACTAGCTGCCTCGGGTCGGTGACAAAGCCACAACACCAGCTTTGTTAAACTGAAAAGCGTCCACCTAGAGACCATGGTTTCGGGCTAATGACCCTCGTCAGTCTAGGGCGGACTTTATTCCATGAGTTCCACACGGGATCTAATGAAGGATGTGAACGGCAGAATGGAATGAAATTGTATTTACTGACGGTCACACTTCTGTCTGAAACACCACGATGGTTGGATTCGAGTCTGGAGATACCGTGTTGAGTGGATGCTGAAAAGCTGCGTTATCCACGCCACACTGGTCCTGCACCGGGTATTATGGTATGGGGCGGTATTGGGAATCACTCTCGCACTCCTTTAGTACGCATTGCCGGTACTTTAAACAGTCAACGCTACATATCCGAGGTTTTGAAGCCAGTTGTCATTCCTTACCTTCATAGCTTTCCTAAAGCCATATTTCAACAGGACGTGGCAGGCATTGTCCAAATGTTCTTCGTCAATCGCCAGATTGAATATCTTTCCTGGCCGGCTACCTCTCCGGAACTTTCGCCGATAGAAATTATGTGGTCCATGGTTGCTAAACGATTGACCCAGATTACATCCCCAGCTGGCACACTTGATCAATTTGGCAACGTATGGAAGCTGCTTGGTCTGCTGTACCCCAATAATACATCCACAGCCTCTTTTAATCAATGCTGAGGCGTGTGACAGCGTTGATCTCCAACAATGGCGGCTACTCTGGCTACTGATTCTGGCAGGAACCACACTTTGCAGAAGTCTATAAATTTTATATTTTGATACTTGGTCACCATGTTATCTACAAATAGATTTGGGTCATTTAAGTAGGTTCTGCAAAGCTAGTAAAAAAATGTGGGGATGTAAATTTGTACAAGAGGACTCTATATATTCTGTACAGGGCGAAACTGATGCCACAATAAATTTAACAGTAGATGATTATTCTTTGTGCTTTACAATAGATACAGGAAGTCCAGTTACGTTAATACCTAAATATATTTATAAGATTTATTGGCAAGGTAAAAAATTATTTCCAACAAATTTAAAATTAAAATCCTTTTGTGGTAAATCAATAGAGATTATAGGGCAAAGAAATGTTTTTGTAAAAGAAGCCAACCAATATTCACGATTAATAGTTGTAAATGAAAAATCCAGGTGATTTTGTTAGAAAGAGAATGGCGCAAACGGTTAAAACTTGATTATTCTAGATTGTTTAGCATTAAAAATTTAAATAATGAATCTAATAGAAAGAGGTTGATTGATAGATATGCAGATTTGTTTAACAAAGATTTTGGTCTAAAGGATGTTAAAATAAATTTTAATTAAAAAAAGGATGTGACTCCTGTGTTTTGTAAGGCCAGAAGTTTACCTTTCTCTCTAAAAACAAAGTAGAGAATGAAATTGTTGTTTAGTGAATTCTTGAATTTTATAAACTATAGTTCATGCATATTGGACCGCTCCAATAGTACCAGTATTTAAAAAGGATGGTAGTGTAAGTATATGTGATGATTTTATATGTACAGCTAATAAAGCAATATAATTAGATAGGTATTCTCTTCCATCGATCGATGAGATCTTTTCAAAATTATCTACAAGCACCGTTCTTTCGACTCTAGACCTTACACAGGCTTACCTACAAGTAATGTTAGCGGAAGAAGCCAAAGCTGTTGTTGATATAAACACAACAAAGATGTTGTTTTCTTATAAAGCACTACCATATGACGTAGCGGTAGCACCAAATAAATTTCAGAGGATTATGGAAGGTCTATTTGCTGATTTGCCAGGTGTGGCCTGCTACATAGATGATATTTTGGTTGCAGGAAAAGACTGAAGATCATGAACAAAAGTTGAATCTAGTGTTTAGATGATTGCTAGAAAAAGGTTCAAAGTTAAGCAGATATAAATGTAAATTTAAAAACAAATCGGTGGAATATTTAGGGTTTAAAATGGATTAATATGGACTGCATCCCTTAGAAAATAAAATTAAAGCAGTGATAGAGGCGCCTGAACCTAAAGAATGCTTCGCAATTAAGATCTTTCATAGTACTCTTAATTTATTATTATAGATTCATAAAGAATATAGCAAACATTTTAGCGCTATTCTATCAACATTTGAATAAAAAGTGTAGATGGAATTGGATGAAAGAATATCTAATGTTATTTAAAAAATGTAAATCATTATTAATGGACTATGGACTAGGCGTAATTCTGAGTCATAGAAATGATAGAATGGAAGAAGGCCCTATAGCCTTTTCTTCTAGAACATTAACTGAAGCGGAAAAACGTTTCTCTCAACTAGAAAAGAAAGCGTTGAGCACAACCTTTGGCGTTGAGATATTTAGACAATTCTTAATGGGACGAAAATGTGTATTGGTCACAGACAATCGACCCTTAATTAATATATTTTCACCTCATAAACCAATTCCCATATGCGCATCATCCAGAATTAGAAGATGGTCCTTAAAATTAGATGCATTTATTTATACTGTGTATTTCGAAAAACTAGTGATAATTACAATGTTGACGCATTGTCACGTCTTCCTTTAGAATCGAGTGACAGGGAGTGACAGGGAGTCTCTTGATGAAGACCAGGTTCTTCTTCTCAGGAAGTTGAATGAGGTACCGTTCTCTTTTATGGAGGTGGCATATGAGACGCCCCAAGATAAAATACTGTCTATAGTATTAAGGAATGTTAGAGAAGGCAACTGTGTGTGTGTTTGTGTGTGGAAATTCACAAGGGTACCGAGAGAAAACCCACTAGCTCCTCTTATAAGATCAATGAGGAATTAGGTTTGGAGTTTGATTGTCTTCAATGGCGTGAAAGAGTGCTAATCCCCCAAAAATTAATATATTTAATTTTATATGACTTGCATGAAATACACATGGGGATTGTTGAAATGAAGATTATTGCAGTATTTTTGTGGCCAGGCATAGACAGTAACATCGAGGAGTTAACTAGAGAATGTAGAGTATGCCAAGAATCGGCAAGCATGCCCCCGGCTACCATCTCGGAATGGACTTGGCCCGAAAAACCGTGGCATCGACTTCATCTTGAGCTAGCGAATCCGTTCATGGGAAGAATGTTTTTGGATCTCGTGGACGCATACTCAAAGTGGAAAGAAATTTTTATCATCAAAGATATTACCAGCAAAACGATAATAAATCATCATAGCGAAATTTTTGCCAGATTTGGATTGCCCTAATTTTTGGTTACAGATAACGGAAGACAGTTTGTCTCCGGTGAATTCGAGCAATTTATTAGAATGAATGGTATACGGCACTAAGACCAGTCTGTATAATCCTAGTACAAAGGGTTTAGCTGAGAGATATGTAAGAGAGTTTAATAACCTTTTGAGAAAGAATAATGGGAAGGATGATTTAGAGGCGAATCTACAAAGATTCCTATTTGCTCATAGAGCATTCCCTCAAACTGTAATAAAGGAATTCCCCCGCGGAACTGCTAATGAAGAGAAGTTTAAGATCAAGATTCTCGAATTTAATACCAAGATGGGAAATCCGCGAGAGGTATTTCATGAGGCCGTAAGAAGGCAGGAGCAGTTTACTACAGGTTGCGAGGTTTATTTCCGCAACTTTGCAACTGGACCTAAACGGTAAAAAGGTACCATTTTTAAATTATTGAGCTACCGTCACTACCTTATAAGTTGCGAGGGCGTCGTGTATAAAAGGCATATCAATCAATTGCGACCTGTGAGAATGAAACAAGTGGACACAAGTAATTTGATACTTCCTCGAACATCAGGAGAGAAGCCTGTAGTTGTAAGTCAGAAATAAAGTGAAGAGGAGGTTCCAGAGGTTACATCAGGAAACAAGGAGGAGACTGCTTCTGTGCACGTACCCTCTTGCACTCCTAGACCAGGACCTTTTGCTGTGCACGTGCCCTCTTGCACTCCTAAACCGGGGCCTGCCGCTGTGCAAGTGCCCGTCCGCAGTCCTAGACCTCAGAGAGCCAGGAAACCCCCAGACCGACTGGAGTATTATTAGGGGGGAGATGTGTTGTGTATGTAAATAGATGAAGATTATATGCATTCTTTAAAGTATAATTTTGTAAGAATATATGTGTATATAAATTGGACATTTTTTGTTGGCCAAACGAAAAGATTAAGAGCTAAAAAAAGAGTCATGGTCAAGTTTGAGTTGCCGTACATATAATTAAGACACAACCTTAACAACATCCATCCTCACTGAAGAAACAAAGGTTGCCTGTTATGCAGATTATATAGCCATATGGCACACAATTAGTAGTATAGAAATATCAGAAAAATACTGAACACATTAATGAGAGGACTGGAGAAGTGGGCAATGAAACTCAAAATTACAATAAACCCAATAAACACAAACCTATAGGTCTCCTTCACTGACAGGAAAAAAGCATGAATTTAACTCCAAAATTAGCATAAACAACCATATAATTGATAAGATTTGATCTCCAAATTACCTAGGTGTGATACTTGATGAGGAATTGCGATTTACAGAACACATATTATCACCTCAAATAGAGCTACCAGAAACCTAAACATTCTTAGAAGGCTATGTGGAACAAATTGGGGAGCAAAACCCAAAAATTCTCAAAACAACATATATCATCTTAATAAGGCCAATAATGGAATATGCAACACCTATTTGGGCTCACTCAAGTCCATCACTAAAAAGAAGACTAGACAGTGTTCAAGCAAAAGCGGCCAAATTAATCACTGGTTCTGTTTCAAATACAAACAATTAGAAAATTCAGAGAGAATGTGGTTTTGACCTACTTGAAAGTAGAAAACAATTAAAAACAATAAAATTCACCAATAGCTTAAAACCTAAAGAAAAAGAACACATATCCCATAGAACCTATTTAAACTGGACTCAAAAAGAAAGGCTCAAAGATCTTCAACACTTCAGTACGACAACAATATTAGTAAGAGCATAAATATGAAACATAATGAATTTCAAAATTGAGAATAACCAATATTTCCTACCCCATTGCCATCAAATGTAATCATCAATTTTAACCTAAATGAACCCTGCAATAAAAAAAGAGAACAAAAACATACTTAAAAAAAAGGACTTGACACAATTGGTTTATGCGATCAGATAAATTATTTAACAGCATATACAGATGGATCATCAGACCTTACCATAAGTAATGGAGGGGCTGGAATTAACATGATACAGTAAGATGCAAAATACATCAAAATCAAAGAAGGAGCAAGAAATATTTCGTCAAACTTCACTTGTGAACTGACAGCTATCTGGAAAGCTCTTGATGTATGTCTTAACCAATCATCCCTGCATCAAGCAGAAGGAATTATAATATACCGTACAACGACTTCATATCCGATCTAGAGGCAATTCAGAAGGGCTATACTATAATCACACAGAAAATATATTCGTTACTTACTCAACTGATATCATTGGAGAATAACTGCATTCTATAATGGATTCCTGCCAGTGTTTGGATCGGGGGTAATGAAATGGCAGTTGAATTTGCAAAGGAAACCAGAAAGTTGAGCCAAAGGAAAGAACAAATGTCATTATTTGACGCTAATGCTTTTACAAAATACAAGGTAATTAAACAAAAAATATAAGAAAATATAGAAATGTGAAATAAACTCCGAGAGAAAAATGACAAAACTATAACAAGATTTAGAACAAAACATTATAAAGGATGACAATACATCCAGATGGCACAAGAACCTATAGCACATGCAACAACTGTCCTGGTGTGGAACTAACACCTACCCACAAATTCGCATGCCTGCAGCCTTGGAGAAAATTAACATAGACCCAGAGCAGCAGACCCACACCCAAGATAGTGGACAATGCTGCTGCTGTGATAGAGATGCATGGAGACATCTGAGGCTCTTTATTGAACACGACAAAAACAACAACGGCATTCCAGAGTAAAATAAATCATCAGAGATAGATAAATATTTTTTCAAATGAATTAAAATAAATATAATCGATACTGAGAGAGAGTTGAATTAGAAAAATTAGAAAATTATTATTTTCGAAATTTAAATAGCTGAGAGGATTCCAGCAAACCGCATCTAAAATATCAGGTTTTTTTTGCTACATGTTTTAATTTGCATATATGTGATATCTTGGGACCTCTGGGACCAGTGTTACCTGATGCTAGACGAACCTCGATGTCAACTCTACCGTGCAGTCGTGGTGGAAGGCGACACAGCTGGGCCAAAGGTGAAATAAACAAACAGAGATTCCACTAAGAAGCGTCTGACGTCAAGAAGGAATGGGATGAGTGGAGAGAGAGATCTTTAGAGCAAGTGTTACCTTGGTGAGATCCAAGCGCAGACTGCCTATTCTAGGTTCTCGATTTAACACCAAGACCTTTCTTCTTTCTAATTGGTAGGAAGATGTCACGTGGCCGTTTTCTATTGGCTGACCTACTTAGGTGTTGTTTCCTAATTGGTAGGAATATGTCACGTGGCCGTTGGCTATTGGTTGACCTACTTAGGTGTTACCTTCCAATTGGTCTTTGCTGATGTCTTTGTCGGAAGATATAACCGGCCTTGCCCAGGAAATACTGGCCGTTAAACTCAACTTTTATGATTTCCGCGATCATAAAATTAGCTGTAATTTTATTAATAGTTGTTCTAACTTTAAGCCTCTTTGCTAGGCCTTACTTCTACTCTCACCTAAGCCTGATTAGTTTTAACCTTAATTTTCTCCTGTTAGTCTCCATTCCTTCTATCTGTACAGTTGCTATACTTTATTAGATTCTTACGCGGTACAGATTGATGTTAGTTGAGGCTTTCTATTTGCAGTACATAAGAAGTTATATACAGTCATGGGGTGGAACATGTGGACTATTTACAACAATTCCATGGTCTTAAATCATCACAGATGGCCCCGGATGTGAGAGGGTTCATATGGAGGGATTTAAGAGAGCGGAATAGGAAGACTGTTATTAAGGAAGTAATTTTTAAAAATTAATTGAAATGAGTTGGTATATAACATGGGGTTGATTTCTGTATATCCATAAGAGATAATAAAGCATAAACAACTAATACTAAACATACAAGTAAAAATAAAAATATGAATAAAATATTCAATAGAGAACATATAATGATTATAGGTGAAAATAAAAACGATTGGATGGGAAAATCATGATCTCTTCGTGATGGGCGTTAGAAAGGGTTGAGGGGTTAGTTATTACTTGGTTGAGGCAATGTCACTTTGACTCAAGTCCCAAACCATTTAATGTGCACGGCGCGGAGAACCTAGGCCATGTTTCACATGTAAATTTAAGGACCTAATAAAGTTACAGTACCACAATCGAATAGTAAGATAAGGGTGATTGTTATGGGTTTTAATAATTAGTCGTTAAGACGTACGCATGCAGGATAAATGAGGGCGAAGATCAGTGACCAGAAATCAAAGTTTTAATTGGAGTCGTCAGGGGCTTAGCGAGAAAAAGAGTAAAATAATAAAAAAAAAGATGTGCCAGCGTGTGGCATGCGAGTGCCCTGGAATATATAAAAAAAATACAATTTGCACGTATCCAAGCCAGAAGTTGGGATAGGTAAATCTGGGGGACGGTGTGTCAATATTGTTAATTACGAAATCAAAGTAGGTCAAGTCTAGCCTGCGAAGGAGTTAAAAGTTCCTGCGGAAAAGGGTTAGTATTTATTAAGAAGTAACCTTTAAAGTGGTTGTTTAAGAGGTTATTGAAGATTGCCCTGTTTTTAGATCATGATTTTTAGTTTGATTATAAAAGAATATATCATTGAGATATGAAATTGCGAAATTAAGGCTTTGCATATAGCGTTAAAGGATTTGAAAAATCGAAAATAGAATTGCGAAGTTAAATGCAAAGTAATCTTTAAAAAAAAAAGTAAAAATAGTGATGATATGATACAAAGATTAACATACTACAGCAGTATATAAGGGGTAATAGAAAGTGAAAATATTAAATGAAAATTAATAATGAGCAGTAATATACTCGATAGCATTGACATGGTAGCGGAAGATGAAACAATGTAAATAACATATAATTTATAAAGTGAGAGAAAATATAAAATGACAAATGCAAATTATTGATATAAATATGAAATATAAACTTGAGATTATTAGATATGAAAGATAAAATATAAAGTTGATTATAGAATAGAGTCATAAAGCAAAAGTAAATAAGTTTTGGTAAAGAAAAATAAAATAAAATGACAATAATCTAAACTGATTGGTTGACGTAAATAAAAAAAAACAATTATAAGAGCTAGATAATGATTATATAAAGAATATTAAAATGAAAAATTTTAAAAAATGTTCTTCGAGAAAGAAGAGCAAGTAAGATTATACATAGAAATTATATATCGTGAAAGAATGGAAAGTTGTAGGCCAAATGTATGTTCCTGTTTTTTTTTTTTTTTTTTTAGGATGGGTGGAGAGAGCTTTAAATTGTCCTCGATCGCGATATCTTTGGTCTTGTTGGCATGAGTTGATCTAACTTATCGACTTTGTTTTATGTTTGACGCGACTCGTGGATCACATTGTTTCCAACTGTGAAACTTACTGAGTCCTAATCTTGTCGATTTTTTGTTCCCTGCGTAAAAGGAATGTTAGTAAATGTAGAATGGACGTATTATACAAGTTATTTGTAGCTAAATGGGATATCGGCGTAGAAATTGGTTAGGGATTAGAACGATATATAGTAAAAGGCACGCACTAATATTTGATGTCATAGCTGGTGAACGTTCATTAGAGAACACGGGGTGGCGACGGGCCGTAACAAGATGTCGGCTGTTTGTTTGTCCATCTCCAGCGGAAGAGGGGGGAGCGAAGCTATTTTTAATGTGATTCCGGATTTAGGTCAGGGGCCCTTTGCGAGGTTGCTAGCTTTCTTTCAACTTATTGGAAGATCTCTGCATTAAGGTGCAGAAAAGGCGCTGAGCAAGTCGGGGGTATAAGACGGGATTTCTGCGCGTCAAATATTGTGGGACATAAATGGCCAAATTCTATCAAGTGTACATCAGGTGTTACGCGAGGTGTTGGAATTAGAGGCTGGGGCGCAAGGAATAAGATATCTTCTGTATAGTATTTAAGTTTGTTCACATGAACTGTATCATCTTCTTTATTTAGGGGTCGATTGGGTCTGTTAATTCGGACTACGTTCGGGGATATTATTTCTATAATTGTAAACGGACCTGTGAAGTATGGTGCCAGTTTTCCCGTATCGGGATGTTTATAATTTTTTACGAGGACTAGGTCACCAATCTCGAAATGCGGGGCTTGATGACCTTTATCATATCTTTGTTTGTCCCTTTCATGCTTAAGCTGTGTTCTGCTGGAGGCAAGTTGCCTAGCCTTCTGTACGTCGGGGAACGGGTTGTAATGATTTTTTAGTTCTGGTGGGATGCTATTAAACATCAAGAAGATCGGTGGGAAACCTGTGACGGTGTGCGGGGATTGGTTATAGATTTGGACAACTTGTTTAATTAGTTTGGTCCAAGATGTCTTCGGGTTTTCGAGATAAAGTAACCTTAGTTTTCCAGTGATGGTGGCGTTCAATCGTTCTATCAATCCGTTAGCTTGCGGATTGTTACTGGTGGTAAGTAGTGGTTGTATACCACGAGATAGCAGAAATTTGCGGAAATTTTCGGAGGTGAATGCGGGCGCTCTATCCGAAAGTAGACGTTTTGGAGACCCTTGTTGTAGTACCTTTTTTAGGGTTTGGATGTACGTTAAGGTACTTGTAGATTTCGATGGGAATGCCCAAGCGTATCTGGTCAAGTGATCCACTATAACATGGAGATACGTCTTGGAGTGTCCGTATTTCGAAAATCCGGCTATTGTATCTATTGATATTAAATCGAATGGCTGTTGTGGTGGGGGAATTTGTCCTAAGGTGCCATAAGGCTTACCTTTGGGTCTTTTGATGATTTGGCAGGTATGACAGGAATTTACAAATTTTTGTATGGATTTGGCCATACCTTTCCAGTAATACTGAGTAGAGATTAGGCGAGCCATTTGGGAGATACCGGGATGGTTGTATTCGCTGTGAACCTGGTTCATAAGCGAGTGTTGAAGAGCTTCGGGTATTATTATTCGATTTACACCTTTACGTCGTATGGTGTGTAGACCGTTGACGTCTACAGCGACACTGGTATCTGTGATATTCGGTTGGTGTTTCTTAATAGTACGAGCACTGATAAATCCACAAAATGGATTGCGAGAAAGCAAATCGGCCTCGTGTTGCTGGGTTCCCTTGAGGTACTGTATTTCATAGTCGTAAGTGGATAGCCTTAAACTCCACCTAAAAAGTCGTCCTGACGGGTTTTTAAAAGTTTTAAGCTATTGTAGGGCTTGGTGGTCGGAGTAGACAGTGAATTTGGTACCGGATAGATAGATGCGGAATTTTTCGATGCTTTCTACGATCGCTAAGCATTCTAACTCTGAAATGGTATAGTTTGCGTTCGTGAGGGCGTAGTGCTCTACTGTAATACTGTGTGGGATGAATTTTTCCATCCGGATGTACTTGTTTGAGAATTCCTGCGATTCCCTGGGTGGAGGCGTCACAGTACAAGCGGCAGGGTAAGCCATCCTGATACAGATGTAATACGGGCTTACGTGTTAAGCTCTCCTTGAGAACCGTGAATGCCTGTTGACATTTTTCGTCCCATTGCCATTTAGTGTCTTTTTTAAGTAAATGGTTGAGTGGGGTTCTGAGACGGGCATAATCTGGTATAAACTTGTTATACACGTTGACGGCTCCTAAAAAGGACTGTAGCGTTTTTTGGTTGAAGGGAGGTTTGATAGCGTTAATAATATCGAGGTTACGGGTCTGAGGTGTGTAAGTTCCGTTCTTAATAGTGTATCCTAGAAATTCTATTGATGTCTTCAAAAATTCACATGTTTTATAGTTTAGTTTAATATTTTCCTGTTGGCAGATCTCCAGGAATTTTTCTAAGTGTTGAATATGCTCTTCTAAGGTATCCGAAAAGATAATAAAATCATCGAAATAGTGAGATAATGAAGTTTAACTTATATTTTTGGAATATTTGGTTTATTGCACGTTCAAAAATCTGTGGTGAGTTGCGCATCCCAAAAGGAAGCCTACAAAATTCGTATTGCCCGTCTAATGTCACGAAAGCTAAAAGGTGACGGGAACTGGGATCTATTTCGACCTGCCAGTAGGCAGAAGATATGTCGGCTGAGGAGAAATATTTGGCGCGTGAGAGTTTGTCGAGTATATTCTCTATCAAGGGGAGAGGATGGACGTCTGGTGCAATGATTTCATTAATCCTACGATAGTCAACACAAAAGCGTTTTGATTTGTCACGTTTGGTGACAAGCGTAATAGGACTGGCATAGGGAGATACAGAGGTTGTAATTATACCGTGTTCAAGCATGTGTTCGATTTGTGTTTGTATTTCAAGTTGGTCATTTAGGGGTACGCGATAAGGACGTAAGGCAATTACCTTGTCCGAAGTAGTATTGATTTTTACGGGAGGTATTTTAAGCCTAGGGACGTCGTGTTTATTGGCGGCGAAAACGGGTGCAAATTGATGCAGTACCTTGTGTAAATTATAGGGACAGTGACGTAGGTTACTTGTGTCCAAAGATATGCAAGAGGAGGACATAGAGGCGTTGAAAATAGGATCAGGAACATTACATTGAGGCCAAATAAGAGTGTTGGAGTTCACCACGTGTGAGCAACCCGTTCCAGGAGGGGAAGATTTAGTAAATGGGACAGTTGTATTAACCTGTCCATGGGACACGTGTTGCTTGCACGAGGTGAATTTGTATAAGGTAGTTGGTAGAGGTACATTATCTTGATACAGGAGTAGCTGAGGACAGTTTATAATTAGTAGAAATCTTTTTATGGAGTTAAGGGATAATATGCCAAAAGGCAAGGGGGTATCTATAATATGGAATTTTAGGTTCTGCGTTATGTTACCTATTTTTACGTTTAAAAAGATATAACCTATGGTGAAAATATTGTTAGCTATTGGCATTAATAGTTAAGTTAAATGGGTGAACAGGTATTTTCTTTTGCAAATTGGTTTCTATTATTTTAAAAGTATTCCACTAATTATATCGATAGATGCTCCTGTATCAAGTAGTAGAGGTAGGTTTACATTATTGGGCAGTTCAGCTCGAACGAGCAATTGTTCAACGAAAGTTATGTGAGGAGGAACCTACTGTTGTGCTGTCTTGGGCGTCGGAACAGGCCTGTTTTGGTGCCGTGGTCGAGGTACCCATGGGACAGCTAGGGTTCACTGCTTGCGCTGGGCTCGTGGTGTAGAGAGGATCAGGGGAGCGGGTAACATGCGCTCGCATGTTGTTAACTCGGAAGGGTGCGGGAGAGGACAACACAGTTCTTTTGTGCTGCGGATAAGTTGTGGCTCGGTACACAGGTCTTGGACGGCTCTGTGCAGGCCGTTTGAGGCACTGGGCGTGCCAGTGCATGGCGCCACAATACCTGCAGGATGAAGGGGGTGGATTGGCAGAGTAGTTGGGTCGCGCTGACCATGGTCGCGGAGCACTGTACCTCGGTGACGGTGCGAAGGAAGGGTTGGGCGTTGTTCTGGTCGTCTGTTGGCACACTTGCGACGCACTGTGGGTTCCTCTTACGCGCGATACTACACTATACCACGCTTGGAGGGTGTTCGGTTGCACGGCAGCGACAATGCGCTGATCAGCGACGGGTAACCCATCAGTCAGGGATTCTAAAAGGATTTTGTGGGGAAGGTTCAGCTGTAGGCCACACACCGTCTTTTTTTGATAATATTCCTCTAACGAGGAGCGATCTGTCAACTTAATGGCCAAGAATCGGGCAAATGACGCGTTTGTGGTTTCAGGAAAGAGGTCTATCAGGGCCTGCCTTGCGTCAACGTAATATAATTTGTCTAATTTTAGGCTGCGGAAGTAGTGCAGGGCCTTACCTTGTAGGAGGTTGGGAAGCCTTCTCAGTCTTTCGGTGTAGTGTAGTTGGGCCAGATCAGCTTGGGCGTCGTAGTTGTCGAAGAAGCTCTGCGCCTCGTACGAACCATCGTAGCGCGGTAGTTCCACATCTCGCGATAGTCCTGTCGCCGAGGAGAGCTGATATAGCGTCCTGGCTAAACTCCCCAGGACATCTGACACCGGCGGCGGGGGCGTGACGTCCTCGTGGTTGGGGGGAACTTCCTGCGTCCTACCGAGGGTGGTTTCTTTCTTTGGAAAAGTGGTGTTTTCGCCACTTTCGGAGTCGGGATCGGATTCCATTGGTTCCTTTGGATCCTCCTCTCTTCCCTGTTCCATCTTTCTGTACAGACAGTGGTCTATTTGCTTACTTGTACCTTGGCGTCCACTATCCTGTCGACTCTTCGGACGGGGGAGTCTGTGATATCTTGGGACCTCTGGGACCAGTGTTACCTGATGCTAGACGAACCTCGATGTCAACTCTACCGTGCAGTCGTGGTGGAAGGCGACACAGCTGGGCCAAAGGTGAAATAAACAAACAGAGATTCCAATAAGAAGCGTCTGACGTCAAGAAGGAATGGGATGAGCGGAGAGAGAGATCTTTAGAGCAAGTGTTACCTTGGTGAGATCCAAGCGCAGACTGCCTATTCTAGGTTCTCGATTTAACACCAAGACCTTTCTTCTTTCTAATTGGTAGGAAGATGTCACGTGGCCGTTTTCTATTGGCTGACCTACTTAGGTGTTGTTTCCTAATTGGTAGGAATATGTCACGTGGCCGTTGGCTATTGGTTGACCTACTTAGGTGTTACCTTCTAATTGGTCTTTGCTGATGTCTTTGTCGGAAGATATAACCGGCCTTGCCCAGGAAATACTGGCCGTTAAACTCAACTTTTATGATTTCCGCGATCATAAAATTAGCTGTAATTTTATTAATAGTTGTTCTAACTTTAAGCCTCTTTGCTAGGCCTTACTTCTACTCTCACCTAAGCCTGATTAGTTTTACCCTTAATTTCCTCCTGTTAGTCTCCATTCCTTCTATCTGTACAGTTGCTATACTTTATTAGATTCTTACGCGGTACAGATTGATGTTAGTTGAGGCTTTCTATTTGCAGTACATAAGAAGTTATATACAGTCATGGGGTGGAACATGTGGTAGTAGATATCTGGACTATTTACAACAATTCCATGGTCTTAAATCATCACATATACCTATTTTACATATCTCAGATTGTATTTGAAAAATCGTTAACCATTTCTTCTAACTTTTGGCAAAATGGTGTTTTATTAATTTATCATTTTATATTATTAGGTTTCTTTCCTGGTATTCAAAAAGGAAAAATACGTGTCGTTCAGTTATATTTTGTAATTTATCAAACAGTTTAGCCGCTGAATCGCTGATTCTGGTAGAGCGCCATCTAGCGAATAAAGTTGTAACTAAAACCAATTTCGAATATTTCAATATTTGCCATAAAATATCCTATTGAATCCTGAACACAATGGTGTTTACCGCATTGCTCTAGCGCAAATATTCGCGGAGTTATTAATTTTTAAAATTGTGCGGGACTTTTGGATCACCCTGTACAAAGACTTATTTCTACGCTACAATATTATCTACCAATATTTTGCAGCTCTTTGTGTTGGGTTATGGGGATAATAAATGCTGTTCTCACATCTTGACTCGTTTTTTTTTTTTTCTGTGAACAGTAATTTTTTGTTTGTCATTTGCTCCCATCTTATATAATGTCGTGCAGATCAAAGTGTTATAACTTCTCGAATAACACTGGCACACACAATTTCACCCGTTATGTTTAGTTTATCGCTTCCGCTCATTAGAACCAATAGCATAAAGAATATTCTCTGTACACCCCTATCTTTAGAAATTTTGCGCAAAAATATAATGCAAAATTATTTTACTACCACGTTATTCAACGCAAAAGTTGATCTGAAAATTATTTTTATTTGAGGGGACACATTTTAAAAATTTTGTACAGTATAAATAAACATTGATTACATTTGACAAGCCCAGTGGATATTTGGAATAAAGTACGACAAATATATTTTGTCCCCCTCCTCCAATTTATTTCATTTGTTGGATCATGGAAAATTTCCAGTTGAATAGTCAAGTGTCGCCAATTTGTCAAGAAACTATACATTTCTTATAAAAAGAAATCCTATTAGTAGTGTCATAATAATTTTTGGTACTATATTAACATTTTAAAAAATCGTTTATTGATTTCAGCAGTATTTTTTAAACATTCAATCTACGTTTATATTAAAAATTCTTGCAAGAGTGTCCTAAATGTCACATCTATTGTGTTAATTCAATCTAGAGAGCGTTTGATTATAAATATATATATTTTTAGGATTATACCAAGTTGAGAGTATTTTTTTTACTAAAAGGATTTTGTTTCTCTATGGAAAGGGGGGTGCCATTGCCCCGTTAGTCAGCCACATTTCAGAGTTCCTATAGGCCTTTACGGTTACGGTAGCGGCTCGTGGCTCACGAAATCCCCCCGTACTTCGCCCTACAGGGCAGTCCCTTACTTGTGCTGCTTCTCTCACCCGCCACGCCACGTAGAGTAGGACTTCTGAGCAGGTACCGAAAGGAATATTTAATAAAACAGCATTTCTACCGCCAAAAATAAACTAAAATATTCGGTCCAAAATATATTTTAACTTTATTTAGTCATAGAATAGGCGTAGTCACATTTTGTCTTCAAAACCACTCAGTATATTGTAGATCGAGGTAGAATTACATTAACCTATCAAACGGCAACGCAGTGAAATAAACCAGAAACGAGGGAGAAAGACAAAGTGGCTTCTTTGACTGTGAAAGTTATCCGCATTGGGGTGAGGAGAGGCGTATTGTATGATAATGTTAGTACACAGTGTATATATCATATATGTAATTCAAAATAAACAAATAAATTAAAAGAAATAAAAGTTTTGAGCTACTTGTTGTTTCGTGCGAACCCACATTTATGGACATCATAAAATCGAAACAGCCCAGATGAAGGCTCAAAATCACTGTTATTCAGATGGCATTTCGGAATTCCCTGGTGTGGGTTACCGACCCCAATATGTCTGATTACAAAAACGATTACTAGATGGCGCAGCGTGCCTGACGTGTGAGGAAATATGTGGTTTCTAAGTTTATCTCTTATATTTTTTCAGTGTCTATGGATTATATTGGTGAATTAACTGGAAGCAGTCATAGAGAATTAAGGCTTTCTATATAATTTACCGCATATATCTTAGCGATATATATATGAAAAAATATATAAAATAGGTCAGGTGTTGATATTAAAAACAAATGAGGCATATCCTGACCAGGCTCACACGAGCTTCTCTAGATGGCAGAGCGCCATATAGTGAAGCAAAATAAACTAAACCTTTATTTAACTTGCTCCGTGTTATTTTGCCAACCCAATTTCTTGATGAATCAAGAAAAGTATGCCACGAACGCGTTTCGGAATGTTGGCCCTCGTCAGCCTGGTGCAGACTGTACTTTCTACGACCAAAATTTGGTCTCAGAGGCTTCCTGAGAAATCATGAAATGGGTATTTTCTCAGGTATTTTCTCTGGGACCTAATTTTGGTCGTAGAGGTACAGTCTGTACCACGCTGACGAGGGCCAACAGCCCGAAACGCGTTATATATATATACAGGGTGATCCAAAAGTAATGAAAAAATCGAAATTGATTTTAGTTTCAATTTCATTCGTTAGATGGCGCTCTACCAGAATCAGAGATTCAGCGGCCAAATAGTTTGATTAATTGAAAAATATAACTGATCGACACGTATTTTTCCTTTTTGTATACCAGGAAAGAATCTTAATAATATCAAATAATAAATTAATAAAACACCATTTCCCCAATAGTAAAAGAATTGTTTGACGATTTTTAAATACAATCTGAGATATGTAAAATAGGTATATGCAAATTGAAACATGTAGCGAAAAATATTTATATTTTATATAGAGTTTTGTGGAATATATTGAATGATTGAAAACCACAGCTGAATTCAATACACGATTTTTTGAAATGTTAATATAATCCCAAAAATTATGATGGCACTACTAATAGGATTTCTTGCTATAAGGAATGTGTAGTTTCTTGACTAATTGGCGACACTTGACTATTTAACTGAATATTTGTCATGATCCAACAAATGATATATAGAGGGGAGTGGCAAAATATATTTGTCGTACCTTATTCCAAATATCCTATGGGGTTGTCAAATGTTATAATTGTTTATTATACTGTACACGATTTTTAAAAATGTGTCCCCTCAAATAAAAATCATTTTTAAATCGACCTTTTGCGTTTAAAAACGTGGTAGTAAAATCATTTTGTATTCTTTTTTTGCGCAAAATTTCTAAAGGTGGGGGGTTACAGAGAATATTCCTTATGCTATTTCTTTTAATGAGCGAAAAGCGATAAATTAAACATAGGTGGTAAAATTGTGTGAACCAGTGTTATTCGAGAAGTTATAACACTTTGGTCTGCACGACATAATATAAGATGTGAGCAAATGACAAACAAACAAAAATTACTGTTCACAAATAAAAAAGAGACAAGATGTGAAGATAGCATTTATTATTCCCATAACCCAACACAAAGAGCTGCAAAACATTGGTAGATAATATAATACATGGCAGCTTATATAACACATGAGGTAACTGCCTTGTCTCTTGTAATAGATCACAAACTTCGCTCAATATGGCGCCCTTCATTCTCGAACACCGCCTGCAAACGATAGATGACAGAATGGACAACATTAAATAAAATATCTGATGAAATTGATGAAACGTGCCGTCTGATAGAAGCCTTCAACATCGCCAATGTGGTAGGCCGGCATCGATAAACACGCGACTTAATGTACCCCCATAGCCAAAAATCGCAAGGCGTCAAGTCTGGTGAACTTTGAGGCCACTGGTATATAAGGTGGCGACTTATAACACGATCTTCATAGAAAGTATCCTTCAGAAATTATTTGACACAGCGGGAGATATGAGGAGGTCCTCCATCTTCAATGAATGTTATTTTGCTTAGTGCCTGTCTGTCCTGCATTATGGGAATAAATCTTTTTCTCAAAAGTTGAACATAACGTTCGCCAGTTACAGAAACGGTTTTAAAAGTTCTTCCATTTATTTCTTCAAAGAATGGCCCAATAATAAAAGAAGAAGTGAACCCACACCAAACTGTAACTCTGGGCTGATGAAGTGGCATTTCTGTAAAAATCCTAGGGTTTTATGTTGCCCAAATGCGGCTGTTTTGAGTGTTAACTTCTCCGTTTAGAGAAAATTGAGCTACATCTGTCCACAGAACATTTAACAGCCAGTTTTCATCAATATCAATTTGCCTGAAAACCCATGCAGCGAATTCTTGACGCTTCTCAAAATCGCCGACTTTTAGCTCGTGAAGTCTTTGAATTTTGTTACGGGTATTTTTTAAGAAAAATTATTAGTGCTCTCCAAACTGTTCCATACGAAATCCCCGTTTGTCGAGAAACTTGTCGAGCACTTACTTCTCCATACCTGGACAACGTTTCAATAGCTTCAACATTCTGCGAAACCGTAACAGCCACTGACTTACATGTCGATGGTCTTCCACTCCGAAGTTTTGCTTCCAGAGATACAGTCTTCTCAAAATATTTTATCATTCGCCTTTGAGAGTTGCAACTCATGGGTCCTTTACCGCTTCGAATACCTTTAAAGGTACGAAACGCTTGTAAAGCTTCAGTGGGTGATTCTGAATTGCAATAAAATATTTTCACCAAGAGTGATTTATGCTGTAGTGATGGTAAAATAGGTAAACCTAATTATGCAAAAATATATGTGTGTATATATTGGATATTTGTTGTTGGTCGAACCAATAACCATACACACCTCATCTCGTTAACGGAAGTGTTCTTTGTCTGATTTGCCTTTTTTTACTCTCTTTGGAGTAGATTTGCTTTTTGATAGTTTTTATTTATGGAGCCAAACCAGTATGATATCGGTGGTGAAGGAAGTCAGTAGGCCAACAACAAGCGGCCGCGTCCTGAGGACGAAGACCTCCTCCCGTCTTCCCATCACCAATTTAAATTTAACAGCACGGCGAACTTGTTCAACTTTGGGTGCCAAACCTTCGAGACGATCATTGCCGACACCAGCCTGGACTCCCCCGAAAAAATACAGATGGCCACCAAAGGACTGATGCTGACTCTCGTCCAAGAGGCAGAACTTCTTCTTAAGGACGCCTTCAAGGGAGCCAGTCTAGGAAGATCCAATTCCACAGCCAACGTCCCGATTCCCTCCACCTATTTCGCCTAGGTAGTGGCAGAGAAAGACAAGCCGGTAAGGCCTGCACCTCCGAAACCCAAAGCGAAATCCACATTTGTGAATCTGGCTCCTTCTTTCGAATCGCATGTCGTCATCAGGTCGACTAACCCCAAAGCAACCCAAGGGAAATTTTGAAGGAAATTCAAAATATTCATCCTTCCCTAGCGTCATCAAAACACGTGGTGGCGTCCATCAAAGTCGTAAAGTCGCAAGGCAAAGTCGCTGGCCACTGGGCTGACCTCCCTGCCAACGGGCCTAAGCTGCCCTGAGTGTCCGGTTATCCTACCAAGATACTGCCTCTTCAGAGTGGACGGGGAGGTGCGGGACGAGGAGATATGCGAGAGCTTCCGCTCCAACCACTCCGTGCAGTCACTTCAGGGAAAACGTGATATCAGGGTAGTCCATCGATCGAATAATGCGGCACACAGCACTAGTACAGTGTTCATCGAAGTGGACAACCAAGTCGCCGAAATCCTCAGTCAACATGGACGTATCCCCTGTGGCGGGTCTAATGCACAAGTATAAGCGCAGTCATACTTTAAAGCAATGCTTCCAATTTCTACAGGTAAACTCCGTACAATTGGTATAAGTGTATAACGAATCAAAAGTTTTTACGAAGGAGTATCTTTTATTATATTTGTGCAAGCTTTCGAACTTTGCAGTTCTTCCACAGGCATGGATAGCGCAGAAATACTACCAAATTTTCAAAATATTTTGAGCCATTATATATACATGAATATTTACATAAATTAGATATAATTTTAGTCTATTGTATAAGCAAAATTAAGATATTCACTGTATGCAAAAAGTATAATATTTTAAAATTTGTAAAGTTTAAAACTAGTATACGTTAAAACATTTCAACATAGAAAAGCCAAGCGGGGGTCACTCCAACCCGACCACCCACCCGGGCATATCTAAAGGATAACTATTGAGGTATTATATGATAAATTTCCGGTAGATCTATTTTCCTGTTGATGCTGTTTGTGTGTGATGAAACGATGGATTCTAGTACCAATCTGTGCTGCTTATTGTTTATGTGTTGATATAGGACTTTGGGTTGATCTAAGTTATAATTATGGCCAGTGTTTGATATGTTGGTATATAAGTGACTTCGGGTCTCTATTGTTGATGTTTCGTTTGTGTTCAGTGATTCTGATATACGCGGTTCTGCCAGTCTCCCCCACATAGGAGGCTGGGCAATCCTGGCAAGAAACCGCGTATACTGCGCCGGTGGAGTGGATGGGATTGTTGGGTGTGTCTGCTTTGGTGATGGGATTCCTGAGGAGGGCAGCAAGATTGGGGGGGCTGTTGAAGTAAACTTGGATACCATATGGGCGAAGAATTCTGGAAATGGAAACGGAGAACGGGGAATAGGGGAGATAGCAAATGGCTCTATAAATCGTGGAGGTCCTCGGAGCAGTGGGATCAAACGTGTGTTTGTCTATGAAATTTCCTGGGTATCCTGCAGTGGTTAGAAGGGTGGTAATTCTGTTTTTTTTTTTTCTATGGCTTTGAATATAGGTAATGAGCAATGTGTATGTATTCTTTTGGTTAAGGTCCTGACTGTATTTATTTTATAGGCTACAGAGCTATTGGAGGAGAAATGGGTGTATAGGGGTGGGATATTATTTTGGTTTATGCAACGGCCCAGCAACTTTTGAAAGACTAATGGATAATATATTGAGGACCCATAAATGGAAAATCTGCTTGTGCTATTTTGACGATGTAATAGTTTTCTCTGAAGATCTACAATCGCATTTGACAAGATTGAAGACCATTTTGGGATGCTTCAGTAAAGCAGAATTGACACTCAATCTTTCAAAATGCAGATTCGCTTATGAAGAGCTCCTTTTATTGGGGCACGTTGTGTCAAAAGAAGGAATTACACCCGATCCAGAAAAAATTGCGAGCATAAAGGATTTCCCAGCCCTCAAAACAATTAAGAATGTCAGAGCTTTTCTCGGACTATGTTCTTATTATAGAAGGTTGATTAAAGAATTCTCAAAAATCGCATATGCATTACAAATTCTAACTCGTAAAAACCAGCCTTTGTATGGGGAAAAGAACAATAATCATCTTTTCTAAATATAAAAGAAAAGCTGAGTTCACCGGAGGTCCTAATTCATTATGATCCAAATAAACCCAAAGGCCTCCACACCGACGCAAGCGATCAAGGACTTGGGGCAGTGCTCATTCATGTTGAAGACAATAGTAGAGAGCGTCCAATTCCATATGCCAGCAGAACATTGCAGAAGGCTGAGACCAACTATTCAACTACGGAAAAGGAATTCTTGGCTATTATATGGGCAATTGGAAAATTCAGGCCTTATCTTTACGGCCGTAAATTCATCGTTTATAACGATCACCATAGTCTCTGCTGGATGGCCAAAGTAAAAAAAAATATCTGGACGTTTGGCGCGTTGGTCGTTGGAATTGCAAGCCTACGATTTTACTAAAAATTATAAATCTGGAAAAACACATTTAGATGCTGATGGATTATCGCGATGCCCAATTCCAGATAAAATTAAAATTTTACAAATTAATTATAACACCGAAGACTACGACGCTTACATTAAGAAAATTAACAACATGATCGACCAACACCCAAACAGCTACGGAGAAAACTTCACCAAACATAACGGAAAAATTTATAAAAATAATCCTACCCCAACAGGCAACCCGTGGTTATTGGTCATCCCAAAGACCAAACAACTAGAACTCTTGGAACAGATGCATGATCATCCTACATCGGGCCACATGGGTATAAAAATAACATACAGCCGAATAAAAGATAAATATTTTTGGCCTTCAATGTTCAAAACAGTGGAGAAATATGTTTCCAGTTGCCCTGAATGCCAGTTTCGTAATACCCCATCCCAACAACCATCGGGACAATTGCAACCGATACCACCAGCGTCTAGACCGTTCGAACGAATAGGAATAGACCTTTTGGGTAGATTTCCCAAGTCCATCAACGGAAATAGGTGGATCGTTGTTTGCACAGACTATTACTCAAGGCATGTTGAAACAGCGGCGCTACCTCGAAGAACTGCCACAGAAATTGCCGATTTTTTCTTGAAAAGAATAGTACTAAGACATGGAACACCGAAAATTTTAATTTCTGACCGCGGGAGTTCTTTCTTTAGCAAACTACTCACACAAGTTTTGAAAATTTGTAATACGATACATAATAAAACGACAAGTTACCATCCACAGACAAATGGACAAACGGAAAGAATGAACCGTACGCTGACAGATATGATATCAATGTACATTGACGAGAAGCACCAAAATTGGGACGAGATTCTCCCCTTTGTGACTTTCGCCTACAATTCCTCGGTACAAGAGACGACCTGCTATTCCCCATATTTTCTGATTCACGGAAGAGAACCGTTGACATTTCTGGACTCAACATTTGACTGGCCGGAAGTACCGCCTAACCCGAAGACTTTGATGACTACATATCAAATCTCCTAACCATAGTTGAAGAATCAAAAAAAGATTTCAATGTCTAGAACAATGGCACGGCAAGATAAATCCAAACAAGTATACGACAAACATCACAGAGAAGTTAACTTTTCACCAGACGACCTAGTACTGCATTGGATACCTATAAGAAAAGTTGGAAGAGCGAACAAACTACAAAAAAATTACATCGGACCATTCAAGATAATTAGGAAGACATCACCAGTAAATTATGAAGTAAAAGAAGTCACGGGAAGAGTCAAGAAAATTGTACATGTGTCAAGAATGAAACTGTACCGGACTCCGGTTTGTTCGCCTGTTTTACATGTTTTCTTAATTTTCCCCATTATAAATACCATCTTAACAATCATTAGATTAGATTTTTCCTCGACTTGTCCAGTGGACGGTTGTAAAATAAACAAAATAAACATTTATTTCCCGCTGTCTCCATGTTTCCTCGCGGCACCCCAGAACATCATCGCAACAATATAATGAAATTGATTTTTTATTATTTCCTGTTCAATAGTCCACCAGTCAATTCTGGAAACATGGTTATTAATGGGGGATTTAACCATTGAAGATTTATATGCTGCTTCCCTCAATAAATTCATGAGTGTGTTCACTATCCCATCAATGTCCGCCTCATCTTCCACTCTGCTTATATCATTTCCCAGTTTTTTTTTTTATCTTGTAATGATATGTTATTAGAAAAATTTGCCCAATTCGCATATTTTTCAAAGAATTTCCACGTGGATATTGATTATGAATAAATGACCATTCTTCAACCTGATATCAAATTCAACAGCTACATGGTCGGAAATATTAGTCAAATCAGAGGTATGCCAGTTATTTATTAAACTAAGTGAGTGTTTATTCGAGATTGTAAGATCAATTACACTTACTCCGCGGCAGGTGGGTGTTTTCAGGTTATGTATAAAGAGGTTACACTCGTCTATGAAAGGTTGTAATCTATATCCATTAGAGTTTATAACATTGTCAAACTATATAGTATGTCTGAAATTAAAATCACCGCAAAGGATTACAGGTTGATTTATATACGTTTTGAGCAGATCTCTAATGAATTTTTGATGAACAGGTTTATAAGTATTCGGATGAATGTAGAAATTAGAAATAATTAATTTGCTTTAACTGTAGAAATATAAATGGTTGTACAAAAATAATTTGTGAAATTTTCCTCTTTGCTGAACTTTATACTATTATTTAAAATTATAGTTGCCGTATATTTTTCCCCAGTTTTATTCGAACATATAATTTGAGAGTCCATATCATAAATAAAATTTTCATGTAAAACATATGGTTCTTGAATCAAAAGAATGTCAGGTGAAGGATATTCACATATCAAACAAAGTGTTAACGCGGGATTCGATCCCGGTTCATGACTGTCTGGAAACGAGGGTGTTACCCACTCATCCTTGTCAGGTGGGTCATCTCTAGTGTTGGCCTATAGTTTACTTATCGCAGTAAAACCTTTTCTTACATTTTGTTGAATATATCTCACATTTTCAATCATATAGGATACTAGCGGATGTGTACCCGGCTTCGCCCGGGTTATATCCGAGTGGAAGTTTGTCTAACGAATATTATTGATAATATATTTATTATTGGTAATTGATAATAATATTCCGGAACACACACACACACAGAACATTATGATAATAATCTACTTATATAATTGCCTTATTCTGTCTGTCTGAAGTTCACTGTCTGAAGTTCACTGTCTGAAGCTCACTGTCTGAAGTTCACGGATAGAATGCGCGCCCATTGGCTGCCGGCGAACACGTGGCCTCCCTGCCCCCCTCTAGACAACCCTGTTATCAGCTGTGTGATACATACACCTGTCTATTGCGGCCATTCTAGACAACCCTGCTATCAGCTGTGTGATACATACACCTGTCTATTGCGGCCATTCTAGACAACCCTGTTATCAGCAGTGTGTTACATCCACCTGTCTATACAGACCATCCTGTCTATAGCGGCCACTCTAGACACCCCTGTTATCAGCAGTGTGCTACATCCACCTGTCTATACAGACCACCCTGTCTATAGCGGTCACCTTAGGCAACCCTGTATTCAGCAGTGTGATACATACACCTGTCTATACAGACCACCCTGTCTATAGCGACCACTCTAGACAACCCTGTAATCAGCAGTGTGTTACATTCACCTGTCTATACAGACCACCCTGTATATAGCGGCCATTCTAGATAACCCTGTTATCAGCTGTGTGATACATACACCTGTCTATAGCGGCCACTCTAGACAACCCTGTTATCAGCTATGTGATACATCCACCTGTCTATACAGACCACCCTGTCTATAGCGGTCACTTTAGGCAACCCTGTTATCATCAGTGTGCTACATCCACCTGTCTATACAGACCACCCTGTCTGTAGCGGTCACTTTAGGCAACCCTGTTATCAGCAGTGTGATACATACACCTGTCTATACAGACCACCCTGTCTATAGCGACCACTCTACCACCTGTCTATACAGACCACCCTGTCTATAGCGGTCACTTTAGGCAACCCTGTTATCATCAGTGTGTTACATTCACCTGTCTATACAGACCACCCTGTCTATAGCGGTCACTTTAGGCAACCCTGCTATCAGCAGTGTGATACATACACCTGTCTATACAGACCACCCTGTCTATAGCGACCACTCTAGACAACCCTGTTATCAGCAGTGTGTTACATTAACTTGTCTATACAGACCACCCTGTATATAGCGGCCATTCTAGATAACCCTGTTATCAGCTGTGTGATACATACACCTGTCTATAGCAGCACTCTAGACAACCCTGTTATCAGCTGTGTGATACATCCACCTTTCTATACAGACCACCCTGTCTATAGCGGTCACTTTAGGCAACCCTGTTATCATCAGTGTGCTACATCCACCTGTCTATACAGACCACCCTGTCTATAGCGGTCACTTTAGGCAACCCTGTTATCAGCAGTGTGATACATACACCTGTCTATACAGACCACCCTGTCTATAGCGACCACTCTAGACAACCCTGTTAGCAGCTGTGTGATACATCCACCTGTCTAAATAGACCACCCTGTCTAATGCGGCCACTCTAGGCAACCCTGTTATCAGCTGTGTGATACATCCGCCTGTCTATACAGACCACCCTGTCTATAGCGGCCACTCTAGGCAACCCTAGGAAGCAAGATGTATACAAGGTCAAGGGATGGGAATCGAACCCACGACCTTCCGCTTACCGGGCAGATGCCATGACCACTAGGCTATAGGCTCATTATTTCTTTATACCGTTATTAGACCGTTATATTATATATAGTTAAACATTTTAAAAACACACAGTTTGGAACGGGACGTTCCACAAGAGTGACATCCATGGCGCCAATTTATAATTGTAACGAATAGTATTTGAATTAAAACGTTTTTAAAATATATTCGCACTCGGGTAAAACCCGGGCATTGCCCGGGCCATTCGTCTAGTGATAATAATATTCGTCACACGTTATATATTTATATAATATATAAAATATATTTTTCGAGCAAACATATCCACTCTCTCTACTGAATAGATTTTAAAAAATATATATATAAATAAAAATTATCTAGAGATAAACAACACGATCTTAGCCAAAAGGCCGAGAAACGATATTTTATATATAGGGATGACCTGGCTTCGTGTGTCTTCTGCTCGAGTGAATGTTTCGCTGGTAGAATTTTGTTCCTGTCTACTGAAAATTATTATCTGGCTTCGCCCGTGGTCTGTTTTAGTGAATATTCCCCTAAAGAATTTTGTTTATGTCAATCAAGCATGATACAGCAATATTGTCATAATCATTTCTGACTAAAAAATATTGTTGCTCAGTACCTGGTTAATTATAATTTCTCTTGGTTAAAGCGCGACAAAAAACTATTTCAGATTTAACTCTCTGTCCTGTTCAAATTTCAGCGAGATTAGTTACATATTGAGGGCGTGCATAGCCGACAAACATATATAATGACCAATTTTTTGGTCGTTGAGGTACAGCTTGCACCACGCTGATGAGGTCCAACAGCCCGAAACGCGTCCTTGGTTAGCTTTTCTTGATTAATCAAGAATGGGTATTTGGCCAATTCTGGAATAATTAAAAATCAACGAGAATAGTTGATATTTATTCCGATAGATGGCGCAAGCCATCAGCAACTTTCAGTTGCACGATAAGGAGATGCCTTTTTCTTAATATATATATATATATATATATATATATATATGTTCCCGGCTTCGCCGGTTTTATCCTAGTAAAGGTTTGCCTAACGAACATTTGTTAAAACGATTCTAGCAAACATCCAGTCCCTATATTGAATCTACACTTGTCTATACTCTCGATAATTTGTAATTTTTTCCAGGTCCCTTTAAAAATACTCGATAAGTTGAATAAAATCAATATTAATTGGTCCACTCGGCAATTTGAAGTTGAAGGAATAGTATCTTGCCACAAACGAACTTAATTGTATTCAGCGAATGTACCCGGCTTCGCCCGGTTTTTACCCGAGTAAAAGTTTGCCTAACGAACATTTGTTAAAACGATTCTAGAAAACATCCAATCCACCTATACATAGATTTATAAACGTATATAAATATTGTTATATGCGTCTGAATATATTTTTGAAACATAATTTAAAAAAAAACATTTATTAATTTTTAAATAAGATAATGTCACGTTTGTGGATTTTATAATTAATTATTTTTTTTTCTCAATGAATTATGTATATTAATTTAAAAATTCATTGTATTATCATCATCACATACAATGTAATTTTTTTATATAAACAAACGATAAAAAACAACAATTATATTTGCATCTTCGATATTATAAAACAACAGCAAATTAAATTAACAATGTGAAAATATATTTTATCATTACAACATTTTAACATTTAACACAAAAACGTCACAATATTTTCTTTAAATATATATTAATATTGAAATGCCAAGTTATTTTACAACGTCTTTGGAATATTATAGTAATATATTTCTAATTAAATTTATTATACTTGGAACACATTTTAGCATTTTTACAATTTATAAATGTAATTTCACCAGAAAACCGCGAGAGGCGCTGCTTGCAAGTGAAAGTAGAAAATTTGCAAATAAAATTGCAAAGAATATTTATTTCAAATCGAATTCAAACCAGAAATCTTCCCAGCAGTATAGTAAATAACTTCCTAAAGGTTCACGGCGATTGGATAATCTTGCCTTTTTAAAAACATTCATCGTGTGGACAAACTAACATTCAACGTGTGAACAAACCACGTGTTAATTATTAACCACTCAAATTAATTTATCGTCGCGACCAGTGCTGCTCTCAAGTGGTAAAAGGCTGGAACTATCGCTTGTTGTTTTTTTATTTAAAAAAAAAAGCACATTAACCTTTTTAGTTTTTTGAATAGCCTATATGTTAAACGAAATCTTCAGCTACCTACATGCGAAATTTCATAATGATTGATCTAGTAGATTTTGCGCTACGCGATAACAAACATCGATTTTGGATTTCATTTTTATAGATATAAGGATTAATCTATTTAAGATTAAGCTTTAAATTGTATTTACTACATCATTTCCCTCGTATATTTGTGAATATTGTGTCCTTTGGATAAATCTGTCTATTTGTGATTTGTAAATCAGGCATTCACTTGAATTTGATTTATGGTTTGTAGAAAGGTTTTTGAATTTAGGGTGCTTAGAGAAATTGTGACAATTTGGTGCTTCAGTACAGTTGTGGCTACCCTGTACACCGCATATTTTACATATTTTAATGTTTTGACAGTCTTTTGTTTTGTGGTTTGGATTAAATACAAAACAATATTAGCATTGTCTTACAAATATTCTGTCTTGTGTAGAACATCGCTCAAAATCGGTGTATATCTCATTACCTTTTTATTTTTATTTTGGGAAACTTTTGGAGTTACTTTTAATACTATATTGTGATATGGAGAGTTAAATCCCATTAGCGGTACAAGACGAGCGATGCCTAACACGTCTGCACAGTTGGCTTCAGAAGCCATATATCGATTATGTTTATTTTAATTCATTTGAAAAAATTCAGCTATCCCTGATCATTTATTTTACTCTGGAATGCCGTCACTACAGGATAAAGTACTCTTGGTGAAATTGTATTATTGCAATTCAGAATCTTCAATTGAAGCTTTACGAGCGTTTCGTAACTTTAAAGGTATTCGAAGCGGTAAAAAAACCCATGAGTTGCTACTCTCTAAGGCGAATGATAAAAAAAATTGAGAAGACTGGATCTCTGGAAGCAAAATCTCGGAGTGGAAGACCATCGACACGCAAGTCAGTGGCTGTTACGGTTTCGCAGAATGTTGAAGCTATTGAAACGTTGTCCAGATATGGAGAAGTAAGTGCTCGACAAGTTTCTCGACAAACGGGGATTTCGTATGGAACAGTTTGGAGAGCACTAAGAATTTTTCTTAAAAAATACCAGTACAAAATTCAAAGATTTCACGAGCTAAATGTCGGCGATTTTGAGAAGCGTCAAGAATTTGCTGCATGAGTTTTCCGGCAAATTGATATTGATGAAAACTGGCTGTCGAATGTTCTGTGGACAGATGAAGCTCACTTTTCTCTAAACGGAGAAGTTAACACTCAAAACAGCCTGATTTGAGCAACAGAAAACCCTAGGATTTTTACAGAAATGCCACTTCATCAGCCCAGAGTTACAGTTTGGTGTGGGTTTACTTCTTCTTTTATTATTGGGCCATTTTTCTTTGAACAAATAAATGGAACAACTTTTTAAACCGGTCTGTAACTGGTGAACTTTATGTTCAACCTTTGAGAGAAAAGGTTATCCCCATATTGCAGGACAGACAAGCACTGAGCGAAATAACATTCATTCAAGATGGAGGACCTCCTCATATCACCCACGGTGCCAAACAATTGCTGAAGGATACGTTCGGTGAAGATCGTGTGATAAGTCGCCACTTTATACCCTAGTGGCCTTCAAGATCACCAGACTTGACGCCTTGCGATTTTTGGCTATGGGGGTACATTAAGTCGCGTGTTTATCGATGCCGGCCTACCACATTGGCGATGTTGAAGGCTTCTATCAGACGGCACGTTTCATCAATTTCAACAGATATGTCCTTTAATGCTGTCCAATCTGTCATCTATCGTCTGCAGGCGGTGTTTGAGAATGAAGGGCGCCACATTGAGCAGGGATTGTGATCTTATACAAGAGACAAGGCCTCCAAAGGACAAGTTACCTCATGTGTTATATACGCTGCCATGTATTATATTATCTACAAATATTTTGAAGCTCTTTGTGTTGGGTTATCGGTAAATAAATTCTGTCCTCACATCTTGTCTCTTTTTTATTTGTGAACAGTAATTTGTGTTTGTTTGTCATTTGCTCACATCTTATATTATGTCGTGCAGACCAAAGTGTTATAACTTCTCGAATAACACTGGTACACACAATTTTACCCCTTATGTTTAGTTTATCGCTTTTCGCTCATTAAAAGAAATAGCATTAGGAATATTCTCAGTAACCCCCCACCTTTAGAAATTTTGCGCAAAAAGATAATGCTGAATGATTTTACTACCACGATTTTCAACGCAAAAGGACGATTCAAAAATGATTTTTATTTGAGGGGTTACATTTTTAAAAATCGTGTGTACAGTATAATAAACAAAGATACAATTTGAAAAGCCCATAGGATATTTGGAATAAAGTACGACAAATATATTTTGTCACTCCCCTCTATATTTCATTTGTTGGATCATGACAAATATCCAGTTAATTAGTCAAGTGTCGCCAATTATTCAAGAAACTACACATTCCTTATAGCAAGAAATTCTACATATCTCAGATTGTATTTGAAAATCGCCAACCAATTATTTTACTATTGGCGAAATGGTGTTTTATTAATTTCTCATTTGATATTATTAGGATTCTTTCCTGGTATACAAAGAGGAAAAATACGTGTCGATCAGTTATATTTTTCAATTAATCAAACAATTTGGCCGCTGAATCTCTGATTCTGGTAGAGCTCCATCTAGCGAATCAAATTAAACTAAAATCAATTTCGAATTTTTCATTATTTGCAATAAAAAGTCCCATTGCATTCTGAACACAATGGTGTTTACCGCATTGCTCTAGCGCAAATATTCGCGGAGTTATTAATTTTCAAAGTTGTGCGGGACTTTTGGATCACCCTGTATATTAAAATTTTAAAAAGCCATATCCTGACAAGAAGCATATGTGATTTTCAGAAAGCAGAGCGCCATCTGGTGGAACAGAAATTGTTTAATTTAGTTAGAATATTTATGTTTATATAAAGGTTTAATATAATTTTTCTATGATTGTGTAAATATTCATTGAATTTATCATCATCACCTTTTTTGTTTACAAAAAATGTTATATGAAAAATAAAGTAATGTAATTAAACGAAATGGTTGCCCTCTGTTTACTGATCCAATGTTTTAATAATCTAAGGTTTATGTTGTAAGAAAATTATACATTGAGAAGAATTATACATTGGTCAACTCGAGCCCGATTGAACGTAAGTAAAAGTCAAGTTAAAATTGATCGAAAAAAGGGCAACTTATAAGTATTTTGTAACCATATATTTCAACTAAAAGTATTTGGGAAGAGAATTTAATAGCAATTATGGATGTAGAAACTTTAATTAAAAAATTAAAAAGGATAAAAAAAAACTATAAAAGTCATAGAGGAAAATATCGAATCCATTGTGTCTATGGTAGATATTAATGCAACGAAATGCAAACTAGATTATGCAAATAATGATTTGATGAAAATGAGCGATGTTTTCTTGCAGCAACTTGAGGATGATGATTTGAATGACGAAGTGGAAATTTGTATAGATAAGTGTATAAGATCAAAGTGTGAATTAGATTTAAAGCATAATGGGCAAAAACCATCTGAAAAAAAAGTTGTTAATTTACATGTTAAAATGCCTAAACTTGAGTTGCCAACTTTCAATGGCAGATTAGAATCATGGCTTTCATTTAAAGATCTATTTTTTTCTGCAATTGGTTCTAACTCACAAAAACCTAATATTGAAAAGTTATAATATTTGAAAGGCCAACTGAGAGGCGAAGCCCTAAGATTGGTCAACGCATTTACAATTACAGCCGATAATTATGTTGAGTTTGGCAAACTTTATTAACAAGATATGATAACCCAAAGGATCTAATTTTCACCCAAATAGATAATGCATTAAGATTACCAAAATTAGCCGATGACAACCATAATTCAATGTTTAAACTTCTAGATAGCTGCAACGAAATAGTAAGAACAGTGAAGGTATTGGGTTACCAAATTGATAGTTTATCTGAGGTATTTTTCGTCAAGATCATACAAGATAAGCTTGATAAAACCACAAGAAAACAATGGGAATTGCAGAACAACCCAAGAGTTGTGCCTTCAATTAAGGATTGGATGGAAATTTTGGAAATCCACGCAAAAAGCTTCCAGAATTTACCAAATAAAGATTCAAATGTGGAGAAACATTCAATGAAAAAGGAATTACAAAAGGTGAATGTTTATAATTCATATATGATAAAATGTCTTAAATGTGAAGGTGCACATGCTATTTCAAGCTGTAATTTATTTTCTAAATTACCTGAGTCAGAGAGAGTGAATTTTTTTAGTTCAGCTAAATTGTGTTTCAGATGTTTAAAGCCAAACCATTTAGCAAAGAATTGTTATTGCAAAAACATTTGTCAAATTTGCAAGAAAAGACACCACACTTTGATTCACCAAGAAACCAAGGTTCAGGAAGTTGATGAAGGGAAATTTGAGTGTGGGGAAGACATCAAAAATACAACTTGTATTTTAAGTAATGAGAAATATTTTTCAAATGTCATGCTTACAACCGCTAGGATTAAAATCATGGATAACAATGGTGTGCCTCAGACATGTAGAGCCTTGATAGACTCAGGGTCTCAGGCGAACTTTATATCAGGACAATGTAGAAAAAGACTAGGACTTGAATATGTTACCTTACACTCGCAAATATCGGGAATATCGGGACATTTTGCGAGTCACTCTTATGGACTTGTGGAGTTTGAATTTACGCCACATTTCAAATCCGATGAACTTTTCAAGGTGAACGCCTTGGTGTTGGATAAGTTGACAAATAATTTGCCAACTCTTACATGTCCAAAGTCAAACTTGGCGCATCTCAAAACCATGCCTCTGGCTGATCCAGATTATAATATATCTGATCCCATCGACATATTAATTGGTGCTGAGTTAGCTATGACCCTGTTCACTGGCGAGTCCGTTATCGGCGATGAAGAACAACTAACTGCTACTTCTTCTAAATTAGAATGGCTCCTTTCTGGAAGAGTTTCCTATAAGGGTAGTAGGAGAAGTATTAGGAATATCATTCAGTCACATCATGCATGCCTGGAAACCTAAAATATAGTCGAAAAATGCCATTTCGGAATGACTGCCAATTAGGAGATTCAAGATCCAATGCGATCAAAAGACTTTGTTCTTTGGAAAGATCTTTGATTCCACGACCTGAGGTTTATGACCAATATAGAAGCTTCATTAAAGAATATCTTGAATTGTGACATATGAGCTTAGTACCAAAGGAAGATATCATTAAGGGAAGGTACTATCTGCCTTATCATCCTGTAATAAAGGAAAAAAGTTGCACCACCAAATTGCGAGTAGTATTTGATGCATCAGCAAAGACTGATTCAGGTTTGTCCTTGAATGATGCTTCAATTACAGGGCCCAGAATTCAACAGGATTTGTTTCACATCATTCTGAGATTCAGAATTCATCCTGTTGCTATAAATGCTGATATCGCCAAGAATTCGCCAAATCGCCAAATTAGAATATCACAAAAAGACTCGGAATTCCAAAGAATTGTATGGCGGAATGAACCTCATGATAAAATAAGGGACTATCGGCTAGAAACTGTCACTTAAGGGACTAGTTGTGCACCATTTTTGGCCACTCGTATCATCAAACAGTTGGCTTTGGATGATCAGAGTAAGTTTCCAAAAGCTAGCAAAATAGCATTGACAGATTTTTATGTTGATGATCTAGTAACTGGAACTTGTTCAGTAGATGAAGGCAAGAATTTGGTGCAAGAACTCTATGGTTTACTAAGTGCAGGAGGCTTCGAACTTCGTAAGTGGACCTCCAATGTTTCTGATGTTCTGTCACTTTTACCAAATCATTTAAAATCCACCAACACAAATATTGGGTTTGAGGAATCCAAGGAATTTGTCAACGTTTTAGGCCTTCAATGGCAACCAAGAACTGATGGTTTCACGTTTAAGGGAATAGCTCTGGTACTGAACTCTATGACAAAACGAGGAATACTATCACAGGTTGCTAAAATATTTGATCCACTGGGTTGGATCTCACCATTTACGACCACTATTAAACTGATTTTGCAAGAACTTTGGAAGACTGGTTTGGAATGGGATGACCCAATTCCAGAGGAACTAAGAAGGAAGCTGACTTTGATAAACCAGGATTTTCCATCGCTAGAGCACATACAGATCCCAAGATGCGTGGTACCAGGTAATTATATGAAGGTAGAATTTCATGGATTTTGTGATGCATCACAGAAGGCATATGCTGCATCTCTGTATCTAAAGGTGATCCTCTCAAACACAATCGTTAAGACATTTCTCTTAGTGGCAAAAACAAGAGTCGCACCTATGAAGGTGGTTTCACTTCCAAAGTTAGAATTATGTTCTGCTCTACTTTTGGCAAGATTAGAGAAAACTTTATATGAAAACCATCCTCTTACCATCAATGAAATTTATTTATGGTCTGATTATACTATAGCCTCATGCTGGATCAATTCCGAGCCGTGCCGATGGAAGATATTTGTGGCAAATCGAGTTGCTGAGATACACTGGCTTGTCTCCGGAGTTTGGTTTCATGTTGATGGAAGGCAGAATCCAGCAGACTGTGCATCACGAGGAATATTTCCATCCGACTTAGTAGAACATCCACTATGGTGGAATAGGCCACCATGGCTAATTGAACCTGCCCTTGAAATTAAGAAATGCATTAATAGCTCCAAGGAAGAATTTAAAGAAAAAGAAAAAATCAGGAAGTATTTTGGTACAATTGAGTGTGAAATTCCATCCATTGTGATAAACTGCTCATCATTAACCAAACTGAAATGTATCATAGCTTGGTGCTTAATATTTGTCAACAACAGTCGAATGCCTTCACATTCAAGGAACAGGGAGCCCTTAACATTAAGAGAGTTTAATGATGCCCTGTTGACAGTTGTTAAGTGTGTTCAATCTATTGAATTTCCAAAGAAAAGCATTGCCTGTTAAGCAACAAGCCAATCCCGAATAAGAGTAGAATATACAATCTATGTCCCTTTTTGGATTCAAGAGGAATCATTAGAGTTGGCGGACGATTAAAAAATGTAAATGTTTATGGTGATCGGATTAATCAAGTTTTACTCCCAAGATCACATCATCTTACCACTCTTATTGTAAACAATGTTCATGTCCATTTTCTTCACTCATCAACTCAAGCTACGCTTGCAGCAATAAGAAATATATTCTGGATACCTTCTGGAAGAAATGATGTACGGAAAATTTTAAGAACATGCATGAAATGCGCTAGATTTCGTAAGGAAGCTCCTTTTCAATTAATGGGAAATCTACCTTTTGCAAGGATCAACAGATCAAGGCCGTTTTTGGTAACTGGAATAGATTTTGCAGGACCTTTTCTGATTAAACGGAACATGGGACGTACAAATTCAACCATGAATGCTTACGTTGCCTTGTTCATATGGTTCAGCACTCGGGCCATTCATCTAGAATTAATAAGTAGTCTGACAACAGATGCTCTCATATCCACAGTAAGAAGGTTCATTGCTCGAAGAGGGAAACCAGCAACAATTCATAGTGACAACGCCACTAATTTTGTTGGTGCGCATAAGAATATTGGGAAACTATGTCACAATGCCAGTAAAGTTCTTACGAATTCAGAGGGAATTCAGTGGAAATTTATTCCACCAGCAGCTCCACATTTTGGTGGACTGTGGGAACCCGGAATTAAGTCCATGAAATATCATCTTAGAAGAACAATGGGCAGTGCTTTGCTAAATTTTGAAAAACTAACAACATTGTTAGCACAAATTGAAGCTTGCCTGAATTCGCGACCTCTTTGTCCTCTTTCTGAGGACCCTGAAGATCTACAGGCATTGACTCCTGGTCACTTCTTAATAGGTGGTTCTTTAACAGCGCTTCCCGATGAAGATGACATCATAGCAAAGAGTTTGCCAAATAGATGGCAATTGATTCAAAAATCAATGAATCATTTTTGGAAAAGATGGTCCCAAGAATATGTGTCACAACTTCAACAAAGATCCAAATGGTGTAAGCCCCAACCCAACATTAAGGAAGGATCCCTGGTGTTGATAAAGAATGAACAACAACCTCCACTAGCATGGAAGATTGGAAGAATTTCAAAGGTGTTTCCAGGAGATGACGCTCGAATCAGAGTGGTAGAAGTCAAGACTGCTAATGGGACTTACAGAAGACCTATTGTAAAATTATGTTTGTTACCTATATAATGTTTTTTGATGGTCCCCCATCAAGTTGGTGGCGGGAGAATGTTTAATTTAGTTAGAATATTTTTGTTTATATTGCCACGTTTTTATTTTAAAATGCTAATTTCCTGTTTTGTAAAACTTTAATTTTGAAGTTCATTATTTTAAAAGTGAAATGTTTGTTAATGGAATAGACATTTTTACTCAACTCATTTTATTGCCGCTTTTTGTTTACAAGCCATTTGTTTTTTATATCTCTATTTTTACATATCGTTTTTATTGAGTTTTACTAATTTTGCATGTACATCATTGACTTTTAATGAATGAGAAAAAGAAATTGAAAATGAACATATGAAAAATTAAAGTAACACCTTAAAGGAATTTATGTACAATTGAAAATTATTTTTTTGTAACGTCTCATATTCCCCTTCTTGAAGCATTTATTCTCGGGTAATAAATGGTCGAAGTTGAGATATGTGAACGCGTCTTGCTTGCTTTTGGTCTTTCAGAGAGATATCGTAGGTTACATCAGATATCTTTTTTGAATGACAAATGGTCTTTCATATTTTGGTGATGTCTTGATGAGACGAGGGTCGTTGAAGGCAATTTTTCTTATGACTAAGTCTCCTTCTTTAAAGACATACTTGGGGTGATGGCTATCGTGTTTAATCTTCCACCTACTTCTAATTTGTTCTGTCCGCAGGCTAGCTTTCTTCCTGGCTTCTTCAATTGTAATTGGAGTTTGGTCGGCAAATTCGGGTACATTACCGATTCCATACATTAAGAAAAGCGGTGTAAACCCAGTCACGTCATGTGGTGTGGAATTATAATTTTTGACAACTTGCGGTAACAATGAGCTCCATTTACACCTAGGTTTCTCTAGAACAGCTATTCTCAGTTTTGTCATTATCGTATCATTTAATTTCTCACAAATGCCATTGCACTGAGGATGATAAGGCGAAGTATATGTGTGTTTAATTCCTTGTAAAGAAATAAATTTGTTGAACTCTTTTGATATAAAATTTTTGCCATTATCTGTTAAGATAGTATTGATCGAATTAACAGATTTGATTATCTTATCAAGACATTGAGTGACAGCTTGAGCAGTGTTTGTTATTGTGGGATATGCCCATAGATAACGAGTTGCGTGATCAACAAAAACTTGAATGAATTTATGCTTTGTGTTAGCTGCTGCTGTTCCCAGTACAATAGTGTCACAACCGATCATTTGTAATGGTTGGATATTTGACGTTGGAGTGATCATTTCTCCTAAAGTTGGTTCATGTCTGACCTTCACTAGTTGACAATATTTACAAGATCGAACATAATTCTTGATATCAGTTGTTATTCCTTTCCACCAATAACATTGAGTTATAAGTTTTCATGTTTTGGTTATTGATGGGTGACTCAATGAATCGTGATATTCTTCCAATATTTTTTTGGTAAGCGAGTTTGGGACAACTGCTTTAAAAACTCCTTTTTGTTTGATCATTACCACACCGTCGTGAGTGTGGGAATTTTTCAAGAAACTCAAATCTGAATTTTGTTGGTGTTCTTGAAGTTTTTGAGTTGCAATGTTAACAACTGGGAGTCTTGATAAGGCGTCAACATGAGTTTGTTGCTTTCCAGAACGATGAACGATGTTACATGATTTCGAGGATAAACTAAGAATCCATCTAAAATACTTAGGTTTCGGTTTCTTCATGGTGAAAAGCCATTGGAGCGCCGCATGATCAGTGATGATTTCAAATGGTTGGTTTTCTATGTATACATGAAAGTGATCAGTTGCTTGTATCACGGCTAGGCATTCCATCTCATAAGCAGAATAATTCTCTTGGTGTGGTTGCAGTGTTTTGGAGTAATAAGTAATTACATGTTCCTCATTGTCTGGACCAATTTGTGTTAGGATTGCTCCAATTCCATATTTGGAGGCATCTGTATAAACTTTAGAGGGGTAGTCCGGGTTGTAAATAGCAAGGACAGGTTTTGAAGATAGTGCCATTTTAAGTTTAGCGAACGACTCCTCTACTTCCTCATTCCAGATGAAGGGCTGATTCTTCCGAGTGAGTCGAACCAAGGGGAATGAAATTTTAGAAAAGTCCTTCACAAATTTTCTGTAATAATTTGCCAATCCCATGAACTGACGAACTTTCTTTACAGTATCAGGTCTTGGAAAGTCTTGAATAGATTTTACTTTTCCTGGATCAGGTTTTAATTGATTGTGACTGATGATATGTCCGAGGTATTTTACTTCAGTTCTTCCAAAAATACATTTCGACAATTTTAATTTCATGTTGTACTGTCTTAATTTGTCAAAAACTTTACTAAGAAGCTCTATGTGCTCTTGCCATGTTTTCGTGTACACCAATATGTCATCTTTGAAAGAGCAAGTTCCTTTCCATAATAATTCACCTAGAATATGTTGGATTATCCTTTGAAACGTTTAAGCAGCATTTTTTAAACCAAATGGCATCACTAAAAACTCATAATGACCATCGTTTGTGACGAATGCAGTTTTTTGAATAGATTGCGGGTCCATTTCGATCTGCCAATAACCCCATGCAACATCAAGGGTAGAGAAGAATCTGGATCCATGCAATCGATCAAACATGTCCTGTATGTGAGGTAGGGGTTGCCTGTCATCCAGCGTGATCTCATTAAGACGTCTGTAATCAATGCACATCCTTTTATTTCCATCCTTCTTGGGAACCATAACAACAGGAAATGCCCAAGGAGAATCTGAAGTTCTTATTAACTCATGTTCGAGAAGTTCTTTAACTTGTTCAGCTATCTCTTCATACTCTTTTAGAGGACGACGATAGGGTCTAAGAGAAATTGGTTGTTCACTTTTCGTGATGATCTTATGTTGTATAGCTACTTTTCCCAAATCAATGGCATGCTGACAAAATACATTCCTTTTGTGTTCAAGTATTTTTTAAATTCATGTTCTCTTATCTCTTCTAGATGATTTACAAGAATTGGATTTTGTAATCCATCAAATTTGGTGTAAATTGTTTTGTCTTTGACATCTATTAAAAGATTAAAAAGAGATGCAACATCTAATCCGATCAAGAGTGGATATTTAAAGTTCTTCATTACATGGAGAGTTACAGGTTTAATTAGTTTATTTATTCTTACCTTGGTCTGAAGGCTTCCACATGTCCTGGTAACACCATCCGCTTGGCTGATGTGAATGTCTGAATTTGGTTGAAGTTGAAGACGGGTTCGCTTGAACAATCGCCAATTGATTATTGATACTGTTGCTCCAGTATCCACAAATGCTTGCGCAGGAATTCCATTTACTTCAACACTTATGTTGATAAGCTTGAAAGCTCCTTTTGTAGGGGTATTTGTCAAAGTACTTACATTCAAAAATTCCGGGGCTCCGCATACTTGTTTCACTGAAGTGTTTTGATTAGGCCTATCCTTTTTATAATTAGGATCACAATCCTCACAATCTGTGACCCAATGTTTAATTTTTATTCCCTTTTTTTCGAACATATTGGACACCAGAATGGGCAAACATTTTTTCTATTATCATTATTTTTTGTCGCGAGATGTATTTTGTTTTTAGGCTTAAACTGAATTGAAGCCCTATTTTGTTCAATTGAAGCTGCGATATGAAACCATTTTGTGGCGTCAGTTGGCTGTGCAGCCACAATTAAATCTTTCCAATCATTTGGAAGTCCGTCTGTTAATAAATGAATTTTTTCCTCCTTCGTTAGATGGGTTTGATTTAACAGGCGAATTTCATCTTGAAAATAATTTTCTATTGATTCTTCTCGTTTTAATCTTCGATGTGATGCTGAAACAATTGGATTTGCGTTGTATGAACCAAATCTTTGAATAAACTTTTCCTTTACAACTTCCCATCTTTTTATTGCAGGATTTGAAATAATCTCGTCTGCATACCATTCAAGTGCTGAATCTGTCAAGTAGTACATAAGATTTTTGATTTTTTCATCTTCCTTTAAAGAATTATTTTCAAAATCATATAATTTGATCCATGACTCAGGCCTAATTGCCGACTTCGAGCCGTTGAATTTTTGCAACCGGTTGTTTGTATTTTCCGCCATTTTTTTTCCGTATCCTTTTCGACTGCGCCAAATGCCACGTTTTTATTTTAAAACGCTAATTTCCTGTTTTGTAAAACTTTAATTTTAAAGTTCATTATTTTAAAAGTGAAATGTTTGTTAATGGAATAGACATTTTTACTCAACTCATTTTATTGCCGCTTTTTGTTTACAAGCCATTTGTTTTTTATATCTCTATTTTTACATATCGTTTTTATTGAGTTTTTACTAATTTTGCATGTACATCATTGACTTTTAATGAATGAGAAAAAGAAATTGAAAATAAACATATAAAAAATTAAAGTAACACCTTAAAGGAATTTATGTACAATTGAAAATTGTTTTTTTGTAACGTCTCAATATAAAGGTTTAATATAATTTTTCTATGATTGTGTAAATATTTATTGAATTTATCATCATCACCTTTTTTGCTTACAAAAAATGTTATATGAAAAATAAAGTAATGTAATTGAACGAAATGATTGCCCTCATGTTCACTGATCCAATGTTTTAATAATCTAAGGTTTATGTTGTATGAAAATTATACATTGAGAAGAATTATACAGAAATCAACTATTCATTGATTTAACCTGTTCCCTGATATTTGGCCAGCCCAATTTCTTGATAAATCAAGAAAACCATCCACGAACGCGCTTCGCCAAATATCAGGGAACAGGTTAAATCAATGAATAGTTGATTTCTGTTCCACCAGATGGTGCTCTGCGTTCTGAAAAGCACATGTGCTCCTGGTCAGGATGTGCCTTTTTTATTTATTTTTCTATTGTTTTTTCATATATATGTATACCTATATATATAAAAGATGCACATATTGGATTTATAATTATTTTATTGTGCTAATATATGCATCTTTTTTATTATAATTTTAATTATGGATTGCTCAACTTTCAAAAAAAAAAAGATATATACATATATATGAAAAAATAATACAAATGGGATATTGTACTCGGATAAGGTGCATAAATTAAGAAAAAGGCGTCTCCTTTTCGTGCAACTGAAAGTTGCTGATGGCTTGCGCCATCTATCGGAATAAATATCAACTATTCTCGTCTCCAATTCTGGAATAATTAAAAATCAACTAAAATAGTTTACATTTATTCCTATAGATAGAGCAAGCCATCAGCAACTTTCAGTTGCACGATAAGGAGATGCCTTTTTCTTAATATATATATATATATATATGGTAATTTAAACCAACAACCTTATATTGTATAATACCTATAACAAGATTTTGATGTTGTATAATAGAAACACATCTGTAAATGATTATACGCATGATTGACCTATGTCATTACATCATGTACCTTGTACAAACTGAGGATAAATAAATAAAACTCTTTAATTAAAAAGGCATATATTGGATCAAAAAATGATTTATTTTACCAATATTTCAGTTGCCTGAACGCCAACCTTTATCGATTTGTTATAACATTTTTAAATTGTGTCAACAACAAACTCAGCGCCACATAACGTCAATAGCATTAAGTTTTTAAAATATTTTGTTATATTCAATGGGGAGAAAATTTTGATATATATATTCATATTATGGACAAAACAATTTTTGTAAAATATGGGTGTGAATATTTTGAAAATCTATATATATAAAAATGAATGTATGTGTGTGTGTCTGTTTGTTTGTTTGTCCTTTATGCCTGACCAAACCACTCATTGGATCGCCATGAAACTTTGGGAAGTTATTTAGTATAGTACTGGGAAGGTTTCTAGCAAATAAAATTTTTGAAATAACTTTTCGCCTAGAAATAATCGAGATAAATATTCTAATTTATCTGTTATAATTCAACAATCTGCTCTAAATATTATCATGATGATACGATGATTTTGTAATGTAGAAAATTAGGAAAGACAAAATTCAGGATGACACGGCAATTTATTTGAGACAAGAATAATGATACAATTCAAAGGCAAGATACTATTCCTTTAACTTCCAATTACCGAGGCAACCGATTAATATTGATTTTATTCAACTTATCGAGTATTTTTCAAGGGACCTGGAAAAAAATGTTCACTTTATCGAGAGATTCCTCAAACAAATCTTTACTCGGGTAAAACCCGGGCGAAGCCGGGTACATCCATACAAGAATAATGATACAATTCCAAGGCAAGATACTATTCCTTTAACTTCCAATTACCGAGGGAACCAATTAATATTGATTTTATTCAACTTATCGAGTATTTTTCAAGGGACCGGGAAAAAAATGTTCACTTTATCGAGAGATTCGTTAGACAAACTTTTACTCGGGTAAAAGCCGGGCGAAGCCGGGTACGTCCGCTAGTTAACAATAACGCCTATTTTATATTTTAAAATTATTTGTACTATGTGTAAAAAGATTTTTCGTATAAAAATAAATAAAAATAACAAAATATATATAATATTAAAAATGTTAAACTAAAATTTTTACAGAAAACACAAAGCGTAAAAAATGTTTGAAAAGTTGGTTAAAATAAAAATTTAAAAAATTTAAATGTAAAATTGTGAGATTCGAAATAAAATATAAGTGAAAATGGGAAAATATATTTTTTTAAATGATATCACGCAAATAAAACATTGAGGACATTGAACTATCAATATATATAATAACATAATACATATATAAAATAAGTGTGTGATTGTATTTTGAAATTAACTTAAACGATGTTAAATAAATTTAAAAGAAGATATATAAAAGATATATAAATTTTGAGCATTAAAACATTTTTACGTGCTTCTAAATGTGTACCTCTCCCTATAAAATTAATTAAAATATAGACCTAAGATATCGGGAATTTGAAGTAAAAAAAAATGAAAAATTAAACTGAAAATATTTTATGACGATCTAAATTGCGAATATATCTCTGGTTGTTCAATTTTCCTATTAATACTATCTTTGTCTTCTGCGGAGATAAAACTTTCCAAAAATAATCGGCAATGTTTTTCATTTATGTTCTTGTATAAAATATATGTTTTATCAAAGTCCGGTGTGTGGTTGTTTTTCAAAGCGTGGTCTACAAGGAGTGATAATGGATTATAATTTCTTAAACCAGATATATGTTGATTGATTCGATCTTTTAGAGGCTTGCATGCTTCTCCTATATATTTGGCGGGACAATCATTACATGGTATTTTGTAAATTTCATTGTTTTTGTTTTCTAATTTGCTAATTTGTTTGGTGTCTGGGTGGCGTAGGACTTTTTTTCAAATTGAATGAAGATTCATATGTAGCAATTATATTGTTTCTCTTTAAGACCCTGGCAATTCGTTCAGAGCCGTAGCTGTAAGGGAGGGTGCAATAAAACCTTTTTGATTGATCAGAGCTGTTGCTTGATTGTACAAATATAGGTTTATAAAGGTTTTTTTAATAAATTCATCTGGGTAATCATTGTTTTTAGGTCTTTAAAAATTCTAATTCTCTCCATATTTTAATCATTTTTCATTGAGCAATGTGTTGTTAATCTTTTAGAGAGAGTGTTTACAACTGAAATTTTGTGATGTACTGGGCCGAAAGAGTTAAATTTAGGTAGTCTCTAGAGTGTGGGTAGACTTTCTATAAATACTAGTTTCAATTTTATTTTGTGTTTTCTTAATTTGAATATCTAAAAATGCCAGAAAATTTAGATATTCAAATTAAGAAAAGACAAATAAAATATTTGTAAAATAAATCATTTTTTGATCCAATATATGCCTTTTTAATTAAAGATTTATCTATGGATTGCTCTATTTTCAATAAATCAAAACTCTGTAATAGATTAAGAGTCGAGCTAGAGCAAGAGGTTGAGATGGAAGTCCAACAAAATCTAAAGATAGGAGACTGCCAGGGCGGCGCCAGTGTACAATTTCGCCTCCGATCCACGCTCTTGTTGCATCTTCTGAAATTCAATACTTCCTCTCTCGGCAAATAAATATAAGAACTCCGCCCTAGCCTAAAATATAGTCACTTCACCATCAGCGGGAGCCCTCGTCACTTCATCTTCTGATGCTCGACCATGCTAAGATCAGTAAGAAAAACTTCTTATCTCTCCATCTTTTCGATTCCTATCTGTTCAGGGAACTTTCCTAATACAACTGTTGCTCTTCGTTTTTTTGTGTGGACATTCCCAAGCTTTCCACTCTGCCTCGACAACGACTGTCTGTACTCTGTGAGAACTGTTAAAGGTTTTCCAAGGTGCAGAGAGGTACTGGAAAACTCCACATCCTAACTGTTCCTCTCAGTCAACACAGTATAGCGAGAGTCGACAGGATCTCACACCATAGCTTAATTCGGCTGGATACCTCATTACAGTTTTAGTCGACAGGATACCTCACCACAGTTTTAGTCGACAGGATGACCACAACGAAGGATAACCAAAACGAAGGATACCAAACGAAGAAAGTCAGATAACCCAGATAGAAGCGATAAAGTGCAAAGATGGAAAAGCAAACCCGCCATTTCAACGAAACAACTAAGCAATCTCACCCCCAAAAAGAGACTATATATAAGGAGGAAACGTCGCCCCAAGGGACCTCCGCAGACCCGGTGGCAGAGATCGACAAGGCCAGGAACAAGCTGTCAACCCCCCAACGTCCAAGCCGAAAATCCCGCAAAATAACCCGGTGACAAGTTCCCCACCTTCGGCCTGATATCGAGACAATGTTCAAGGTGAAAAACCGCAAACAATTTTGCAGAAGCTACAAGATTCTACAAGTATACCAAGTCTCCTGACTGAACTTTCATCAAAACTGTGAGTTTGAAAAAAAAAAGCTACATAACTTTATCCTAAAGCTCACAACTTGATTTCCCATAAACTTTCTATTTATTTTCAATTTAATAATTTTTAATTCAATTTTTACATTTTTAAAATCATTTTAAATTCAATTTTCAAATATTACACTCTCATTTATCTTTTTTTTTTACTTTATTTCTAATCAAATTATACATTTTAATTCATTACTTCCAATTTTACTTTAGAAAAAATCGCCATCACACACATATTTGTTAATTTACTAATTTTACAAAACTTCCTAAATTTATATACCTATAATGGCAATATCCAAATCTTCAACTTAAAAAAAAAAGAAATCATTATTTTTATTAAAAAAAAATATTATTATATTATAATTCTAAATTTATTTTTGTTTTTCTTAATATCTTATTTTCATACCAAAATATCAATTCCTTAATCAAATACTTAAATTTTTTAAAAAATAATTGTCATATTCACTATTTTATTTAAACGCCCCATTCAACTTATTTATCACTAGCACGACATTGCCCTTTTACAAGGATAATTTTCGCCTTACCATAATCAACGATAAAAAAAAATTAAATATAAATTAACATAGGTGAAAAACAATTTCTTAATTTCAGAAATCTCCTGTGATTTCTCTTTTGGAAGGCAATATATCAAAGCCATAACAACTGCCCTTCCCAAAACAAGTTAAAAATAAAAACCGTCCAATTCCCCGCCAGTAGCTAAATTAGGTCACCGTTTAATTCTAACATAGTTACAATCCCTCTTCCATTCCTTTTACATGCATAATAATCATCTATATATCTCTCTCAACAAAATCTACAACACCTTTACACATCACTTTCTCAAATTGGCCACAATTATTAGCGCGCGACTTCCCAAACAAATCCAATTTCGAGCCACACGAGCTCCATAGCGGCGCCCCACTAAACACTCAAAATATTTCGCATTAAACGTGCCATATCCACTAAAAATATAAAGATTCTCGATACATTTTCGTACAACCACCACCCATAACTATTAAATTTGCTATTCATAATGGAATAGGTTATATTTTGTACCAAAACAACAGCTTCACGTGACACCATTCAATTCACTTCACAAGTATCACAAGGCAACACAACAATTTTTTTTAATCACTTTTCAGGCCAAAGACGCCTTCATGCCTGTGACACATCTCACCCCAAAGCGTGTCCACGTCGAAAGTCGAACTTTCACTCACATCTAAATCTGACATCATTGAATAACATTTTACTAAGTCTAAACAACTTCGAAAACACAACAACTTACGAACATCGAGAAAACTATATCTTTCAAATAGACCAGAATATTGCCAACCTCAACAAAATAAAAGAGAGAAAGTCAGTTTCAAGTAATTGACAAATCTAACAAACACCCCGCACGAGTGACTCTACCAGAAATAGAACCCCGACGATATCCGACGAAAAACAGGAAGTGGACGCTCTTTATGACGTCACTCCCCCAAGCCGTTACTATTTCAGTCCAATCCCCCGTTTCATGTTTCCCCGCTCAAAGCAGATGTTATTACAAAGCAGTCATCTAAATATCCGATATCTGAATGATCGCCATTTTGTAGCACGTGTTTCACACCAATCATTTAGATTTCCTCGAGAATCTCACAAACTCCTTAACCACACCACACATATCAAACATTTTACATGTTAATGGAGATCACAATAAATAACATATTAGTAACCAATCCAATCAACAAATTGAGCTTCTCAATTTTCGTTTTATACAACCTACACACTACATTTATAACTTCTCTCTAGAATAAATACTTTTTGTCCAATTCCACTACCAAACCTTCATCTAATCATTATAATAATCTTTAATTATATTCTATTTTTGTATAAAGTGTGTGTGTGTGTTTTGAATATTATTTTGCCTTTCAATTATATAATCAATTTTTAGTCCAACATCATTTTCAAAAAAAAAAAAACTTCAATCAAATTTACTTTTATTTTTCATAATATTATTTTAGTATTGCAAAACATTAGTTGGTTTCCAAAAATCATTTTAATTCTTCATTATTATTACTTTTATATATTGTATGTTTGATTTTGTCTACTTAAGGTTTATTCACCCACAATCATATTACTATATTTTTTTCATTTTATAATTTTGTCTATTTCTTTTTAAAATGTGATTATTTTCATCATCAACTATCGGGCATCTACAACAATCGTTTACAACGATCAGATTCTCTAACCACTTCCCTATACTTTTCATTTCTATTTATTTCAGCCATTGCTTCATATCAACGTAGAAAAAAACGACAGTACTGCTCGAGTTTTTTTTTATTTCCTAATTTTAACAAACTTTTTGAACACAGTTCCCCAGATTTAAAAATCCAAACTTCTGGCTTGAACACGCTTCAAGAGTTAATTTCAATCATCCGCAGAGTACAATCACCAACGAATGCACAAAACGTTCACTTTTTTCAACTTTCAACTTTTTTTTCGGCTCTAGCGGAGTACAATCAACCTTTGATTTCAAGTCAAGTCAGACCATCTACTGTCGCTACAACAATTCTACTTATCGCATGGCTCTATTTCACCTTTTTCACAGTCATATTAATAAGCAACTCTTCTTCAACAACTTTTAGAACCAATAACCTTACAATTGTGACAAAGCACTGTAACCCTTATAAAGGATCGCAAGAGAAACATTTCCTAGGAAGACGCTCAAGTCTATATCCTCGCTTTGCACCTGGATCTGATTATTTGGTTGCATGTGTAATATTTACAATTGCATATTTTCAACCCCTAACCCTTTCTAACGCACGCCAATAATATATTAGAATTTTTAATTCTCTTTCACATAATCATATCATTACGTATTTAATTTAAACAACGGTTTTATCTTAAAAAAATATTTTCATATAACCAATATTATAACTTTTTAATTGAACAAGCTTTATTTTTATTATTTTCAGATATATCCAAACAAATCATCTTGTTATAGCCCTTTTTAACCCTCACAGTTTAAATTAATTAAAATAAATTTTATTTACTTACCTGTGTTAAAGAGGCTTTACCCGTTTAAGCCCGGATAAACTCTTTCACTCCCGGTGCCCATCAATGGTAATTTAAACCAACCACCTTATATTGTATAATACTTATAACAAGATTTTCATGTTGTATAATGGAAACACATCTGTAAAGGATCATACGTATGATTGACATGTGTGATTACATCATGTACTTTGTACAAACTGAGAATGAATAAATAAAACTCTGTAATAGATTAAGAGTCGGGCTAAAGCAAGAGGTTGCAATGGAAGTCCAACAACATACAAAGATAGGAGACTGCCAGGGCGGCGCCAGTGTACAATTTCGCACCACGCTCTTGTTGCATCTACTGAAATTCAATACTTCCTCTCTCGGCAAAGATATATAAGACCTCCACCCTAGCCAAAATTATAGTCACTTCACCATCAGAGGGAGCCCTCGTAACTTCATCTTCTGATGCTCGACACTGCCGTAGATCAGTAAGAAAAAGTTCTTATCTCTCCACGGAACTTTCCTAATACAACTGTGTCTCTTCGTTTTTTGTGTGGACATTCCCAAGCTTTCCACTCTGTCTCGACCACGACTACCTGTACTCTGTGAGAACTGTTAAAGGTTTTCCAAGGTCCAGAGAGGTACTGGAAAACTCCACATCCTAACTGTTCCTCTCGGTCAACACAGTATAACGAGAGTCGACAGGATCTCACACCATAGCTTAAGTCGACTGGATACCTCATTACAGTTTTAGTCGAAAGGATACCTCACCACATATATTAAATGCAATAGTGCCGGGAAGTTGGCGTTTTTACGCTCCAGGGCCTGGGTTATCCTTATTTCTCTGTCTACTAATATAGTTTAGTGTTTAAATGACTAAATTATTTTCTTTGGCACCTCTGTTGATGGCTAATTTATCTACTGATATAACTCTTTCTGCCCCCTAAATCACTTTCTTTTGAAGATATCTTTCTCTTCGCTCTATGAAGGTTCCTAGATAATCTACTTTTTAACAATTCCAAAGGATGGCATTTGTATAATTGTTATATACGCGGGGGTTCCATTTTAAAAGGACTATTTTTCAACGCTGTTATTTCGCTAAATGAGCGCGCGATTCGAGTGATGTTTTATTCATTCGAAAGAACAAGCATGGATTTATATTGAAATTTATGAAATTTATGAAAATACTATTTTTAAATATTCGAAATGCCTAAATTTATAAGTGATTGTGTAAAAGGTTACGTTTCCGGGCTTTCCGAGGAGAGAAATACTCGTTTACCTGAATTATAAAATTTATCAAAGAAAATAATATTGCTATTAATAAGTGCGCAATCAGTCAAATAATAATGGAAAACAAAGAAAATGCTAATATCTATCAAATGTGGAATCGTGGAGTGGTGTTCGAGTGGAGACGCTTAAAGCGCTCTCTGTATGCTTGTCTGGTGATTCTCCTCGCATACCTGTGAAACCCCGGTCCGCTCCTTATCAACGCTGCAAATAAAAGATAAGTACTGTTTTTATTTATTTTACAAATCGTGTTTTTTTACCCCCTTTTTGTTGTTGGTGTTGTACTCTTGGGTGTGCCTTTTTCTATGTTTAAGTTATTCTTACTGTAGGCCCTAGTTTATTATTTTTCTTTTTTGTGTGATAACCCGTAATAGTAACTTTTGTTATTGGCGAGCACTGCCAGGATTACTGGTGTTTGCACGTGTGAATTCCTGTAATTTTTACGTGCGTTTTTTCTCTGATTGAGTGGTTTATTATTATTATTTTTGTACTCCATCATGTTTGTGAAGTCTATTCTCAACTTGTCAGTGTTTAATGAGGTTGATCTCGAGTCTTTCATTCGGGAAGTCGAGCTTAAAGCCCGAGTAGGAAAATGGGATCCTGAGGTCAAAGCACTGCTCATGTTCGAAACTCTATTCCTTGAAGTTAGGTTGATCTTAGAGGAGATGGGTATCTGTAACGATAGCAGTTCCGAAAGTATTGTTAGTAAACTGAACACATTGTACCCTAAAAAGGCGCGTAATATTAGGGAATGCCTTAAATTAATAGAAGGTTTTTAGCAGAGAGTTGGGGAAAGTCCTATGGTCTTTAAAGAAAGATTCCTGGCCATTAGAGATAAAGTAGAATACAGTTTTGACGAAAGCCTAGTGTTCGAAATTTTCCTCGAAAATATGCTCGATAAGTATAGAGAGGCTTATTGTTTGGAGCAAGGCCAAATAAATAGACAAAGCAGTCAGTGTCATGGCCACGGAGGATAGTGTAGAACACCGTTGCAGCTTTATAAAAGGGGCATGTTCAGTAGAAGGGGTTGAAGAAATAAATAGCGTTAAGGGTGAGATGAAGATGCTTAGTTCCAGTGTAAACAGATATGTGAGGAGAATCACCAGACAATCACACAGAGAACGCTTTAAGCGTCTCCACTCGAACACCACACCACGACTCCACGCATTCCGTTTCAGTTCTCTTTTATGTACAAACATGGCCACATTCATCCAATGAGGAGGCATGGGGGATCAGTCCACTTAACAAATAAGCAACATTCTTCTCGCATAACTGAGAAGATTAAAACTGCTATGTTTGTCAAATTATTTGACAAAAGGTATCCTTCCAAAGAAAAAAATAAAAACAAAAACTAACCAATTTCCCAAACATTCTTATTGTCCCGTAAGGGAAACCTCCCGCTGTCGGAAGGGGAAAAGCTCACGGGAGCCATGTTATAAAGTTACAAAAAAAACTAAAGAGAGGAGAAGTATGCACCCAGGTCGTTCCATTAAGGTGTCTTCCATCTTTTTCCACCTAAGAAGAAATTAACAAAAATAATTCTGCGCAAACTACGTGAGTTACCATGAGTGATTATCAAGCACACATATATAAAATGCTTTAGTAGACAGAGTTTAATGGGGGACCAATAAGCTCTCATCTAGGACCGGCTGTTATTTTAGTTAGAGACTTTGGGAACTGTGACAGACGCTCACTTGATGAGAAACCGAACGATCCAATTCCATTCAGTTCTCTCAAGTCCAAGAGCTAAAAGCTATTCTTAACGCCTGTTTATGAACGCTTTCATCCTATCGACATGTACAACTTTCACATCGTTCATGGTGACCCCTCTTACTCTGAAGTTAAAATCGGAGACCCTAGCTTCCACACGGAAAGGCCTATAGAAGTTGGAGTAACCTTCATTTTTAGGAAACGCTAGCATTACCAGGTCTCCTTTGTCGAAACTTCTGGAATAAGGTGGCCTAGGATTCATAAGCTTTTCAACAGAATTACCTGACATAAATTGTCTGACAGTTTCCTTTGCTTTCCGCATCACCCTTAACCTCTCAGCCCAAGTAGGTTTTCTAAAACTATTAACAGACCCAGCGCTACACTCACAGTTTCTGTTAAACTCAGTAGGTTGAAACTTTACAGCCTCGTTTTCAATGCGCTTCGCTGATTTATCCTCTAAGGAGCTTGAAACCATTGGTCTATATGCACTGGCAACGCAGCTAAGGCCTACATAATCACGGTCTTATGGTTTCAAGGAAATCATGTTGCAACGTTCCCGTATTCGAGGCAACGGGATATTGAATCTCCTTATATCATTGATTCCCAGAATCCCGTCGTAGGCCTTATCACCTAGTGACATTAGCCAAAACCTTATCTCTCCCAGCTCGCTGCCGTTTTCATTACCAACTCTACAGGTCTTAACACGTGTAAGTGTCTGCTCGTGGCCTGTCACTGACACTATACGTAAAGTTTTAAGTGCCTCGTCCCAATTTTCCTTCAAGACTTTGCACTTTTCAGAATCAAGAATACTGACTTGGCTTTCTGTATCATATAACAGGTGCCACATATTGTTGTTAATATTCACCTTAACTAGTGGCAGATATCCAAACTGATCTCCGCCATATGCTCTTGCTTCATCCTGTTTACACTGGAACTAAGCATCTTCATCTCACCCTTAACGCTATTTATTTCTTCAACCCCTTCTACTGAAATGCCCCTTTTATAAAGCCCGGTCCGCTCCTTATCAACGCTGCAAATAAAAGATAAGTACTGTTTTTATTTTATCTAACAAATCGTGTTTTTTACCCCCTTTTTGTTGTTTATGTTGTACTCTTGAGTGTACCTTTTTCTGTGTTTAAGTTACTTTTACTGTAGGCCCTAGTTTATTGTTTTATTTTTATGTGATAACCCGTAATATTAAATTTTGTCAAACTCTTAAAGAAACATCTTTCAGAACTGGGTCAAGCAATGCAAGGAAAGTTTCTCAAACTACCAAAGACTTGCCTTAGAACCATTATTCAACAATGGCCCATTTTTTGTATCCAAGTTACTCAAGATCCGTGTGACTGCACCATCAAAGCAACAGGATGAAACCGACATTTCGTATATCCCTCTTATAAGCACATCCCTGCTACATCCCCAGACTTAGCCTCTATGGATTTGTGTTTTGGCTTGATGAAAACGGGTCTTAAATCTTGAAAACGCTAGATAGTCTGTGAAAAGTCGTAAAGAACTGTTGGAATGGTCTTGATCAAAATATTTTAAGACGAAGCCTTATTTCCTGGAAACATCAATGCAAGGCTGTTGTTAAATGTCAAGGCTTTCACATAGAAAACATATGGATAATTCACTTGAATACTATATGGAAGATTTGATGCAATTATAGCGAAGAAAACTGCCAAAAGTATTGAACTAATAGACTGGATGGGAATAAGAAACTATGAACAAATAAAGAGAAGTGTTCAAAATAGATAACAAGAGTTTTCTCTACTGGAGCTCAGGACGTGCTAAAGAACAGATAAACTGAAAAGAGACTAGGATAGCAAAGAATAAAACTATATTTTTTGAAGTTTTAAGGGAAATGAAAGAGTTTCATCATTTTTATTTTCATCTTTTTATATCATTGATGAAAAGCTCGATTTTTTTTATAAATATGGTGTTCATGGATTCGTTCGATCAAATGACAATCATCAAGGAAGTGTGTGTAATGTGGGATGTGAGGCTAAAACACCCGGAAGTTATGATGCTGCCCTACTCCAATCACAATGGCCGCATTGCCCTGCCTTATTTGCACAAAGAATCACCCCGGAAACTCCTGGATTTTCAAATTTACCCTTCTGGAAATGGTTAGTTTGTTTGCAGAACATTAATAGGTGTGTTTTTAGGGCACGTTTTATTTTAATTAGAAAAAATATAATTTGTGATTTTTTTAATTAAAAAAAAAATTAAAAAAACAGGAACCACTATAATTATAACAAGCTATAATTGTCAATTTTTCAAAATATTTTTATTCATGAAACATATTTGTCGTAATATTTCCTTTATCTGTCGGTAACTTGGCCAATTCTTGGTCTTCCTGAATCTGACTTACGCCAGTCGAAAGATCTTAACTTGAGCCTTCCGCTAATATACCATAGTGGCTAGAGAGCTTGATTTTTGCCCTCTCCATCACCGTAAAACTCGAAGCTCGCGCCGCGTGAGGCACGGCCGAGAGAGAGAGAGAAAAATCTCATCACTAGACTGTAAGAGCTTTATCTCCCAAAATATATCACGGCTCCCTTTTTCCTATAGTTTATTATCGCCACTCACTCAAATTAAACAAAAAAAAATCATAAAAGTTCTCGAAAATAAATACAAGTTAAGAGACAATTGGATGGTTGGAGTTTTTCATTCTGACACTTTACCTTCTTCTCATTTAGTCAGCAAGACTTTTTCAACCAGACCTATCAGTGGCAAGGACCTGTTAACCCAGGCGATGACGTGGGCAGTGATCAAGTGGTGGCCAGGCTAATGGGATGCCAGTTACATAATGACCTCGATCGTGAAGGGGGCCGAGCAAACACTCCGACTTTCATTCGGTGAAAGGGTTGACCTCTTACGACACCCTCTGGCCTCCTTTTGCCGCCAGGATGGCTGGGAGGAAGGAATTAATGAGGTGCCAATATCTCTTGGAAATTTTTGTAATGTTGCATTCAGTCTTTCTGTGTTCACCAGTATACTGATGTCTTCTAGGAAACTGTTGGTTTACCGGGGTTTACCCGATTAAATGCTTTTATTCAAATACTATTCGTTACAATTATAAATTGGCGCCGTGGATGTCATTCTTGTATAATATATAAATGAGCTTTAAAAATTGTAAAAAAAAAATGCATCGGCCCGGAATCGAACCCGGGGCGCCCGCGTGGCAGGCGAGCATTCTACCACTGAACCAAAAGCAAACGTTGGCAGAATTAAGAACGCATGACGATGATAACTGTATATTATCCGTGACAGAGGCGGCCGATGAGGAAAGACGGTCGTGACTATATATAGTAATATTTAGGACAAATTAATAAAGCCTCCGAGGTTGTGTTTCTTTTTTAAAACATTTAATAACGCTCAAGCTTTCGGGTATGGTGGCCCTTCTACAGGAGCAACGCGAATGGTGGTGAATCGTCAGCAGCTGTTATATATTTACCTAATATATTTACATTTTTACAATTTTTTTATAAAAGAACTATCAATTTCTTGACATATGCTAAGTATTGAAATATTATTAATGTTTATCCAGAATATTTACATCTTTCTAAACTAAGGTTATAACTATTATATAATAATTTAACTTATGATATTTTAATTGGCTATGGAAAAGTGTTATGAAATAGGAGTTATTGTATTAAATATGGAGAAGTGTACATTTTTTAATTGCTATTTGTCAGTTCTGTATATGATTCTGGAATTTCAATGTGCCTATTGATGCTTGCGTGTTTTAATGATAAAAAAGCTTCTAAGTACAGTCTTTTCTGTTTGTTGTTTATGTTGGTATAGAAAGTTTTTGGGTTATTTAGGTTGAAGGTGTGACCTGTATTTTGTGTGTGTTGTAATAAAAGGAATTTTTTATCTTTTCTATTTATGGATCTGGTGTGCTCATTTATCCTATCTATTACTTGTCTGCTGGTTTCGCCTATGTACATACTATTGCATTGGTTGCATTCTATTGAGTATATTGCTTGACTGTTGTATATTGGTGAGTTATGGCTATTGTTTTTTGTTATGGGATTTCTGACTATTGCGCCTATGTTGGGTGTGTTTTCGTAATATGTTTTTATACCATATTTTCTAATTTCTCGGGCTATTGCTACGCTATTAAGGGAGTACGGTTTGATGCAAATAGATTTATATGTTTGACTATTGTTTGTGTTATTGGGGTTATAAAAATGCCTTAATATGAACTTTTTTGGGTATCCGGCTGCGGTTAGATATTGAATTATATTTTTAATTTCTATTGCTTTACATGTGTTGTTGGAGCAATGTGTGTGTATCCATTTTGTTAGGGTTTTTACTGTGTTGATTTTGTGGCTTAGTGGGCAGTATGATGAATATTGTATGAAATTGGGTTGGAATGTAGGCTTGTAATATACTGTGGAAGTGTACTGTGAGTTGTTTTTAGTAATGAGGATGTCAAGGAATGGTAAGGAATGATTGTTTTCTTTTTCTATGGTAAAGTTTAATTCATTATGGAGGCTATTTATTTCTGTTAATATATCATTAATTTTATCTGTTTGGCAAATGCAAAAAATGTCATCTATATATCTTTTCCAGGTTTGTATTATGTTAGGGAAACGGCTGATTATGGTTTGGTCTATGTGTTTCATGACTATTTCGGCTAGTGGGGAGGATAAAGGACTACCCATAGGGGAGCCATTGGTCTGTTTGTAGTATTTAGAGTTAAAGGTGAATATGTTTATTTTTAAACTTTGGTTTATCAATTTTGTGATTTTGTCGGAGGTGCTGTTGTCGATACCGTGTTGCGAGAGGAGATTTTTGGTGGATTCTATAATTAAGGGGTGGGGCAAACTGGGGTATAAATTTACGACGTCGAAAGAAACCATAGTGTGATTATCCCTGTAGGGGGTATGCCATATTTCCTGTATAAATGTAGGAATGGAGATAATGGTAGTGTAGTTATTGCTATCTCTGAGTATGGGCGTTAGGAACATATTTAGGAATTTCGCTAAGGGAGCTGCTGGAGAGAGATAATAGGCAACTATTGTCCTTAATGGTATACCTGTTTTGTGGAGTTTTGGCAATCCGTATATGTATGCTTCGGTGTTCATCTTGGATATGAAGTTCTTAAGTTCCTCATCAGATATTGTTTTTTGTCTTTGCAGGTTTCTTAGTTCCTTTTTGAATTTGTTGTAAATTTCAATTTTTTCTAATTCTGAAGCAGGTTCGTAGTATCTATGATCATTCAGGGTGGTGTGCATCTTCTCGATATATTCTGTTGTATCCATTATAACCGTTTGGGCGCCTTTGTCCGATCTAGTTATGACTATTTCGCTTTTATCTCTAAGTCTTCTGGCTATGGTTCTGTTCGCGGGGTTTGAATTTGGATTATTTGGGGTCTTGCTCAATGTGGTTGTTACAATATTCCTTATTTTGGCTTTCTCCTGATGATTCAGCCCGTTGATAGAGGCCTATAAACCTGCGATGATTTTTAGATTATCACTTGTTTTCATGTTTCTATGTTTCAATCCTTTTGATAAGAATTTAGTTTCACCCTCTGTAAGTTCGGTGCTGGATAGGTTGACGATTTTAGGCTGCTGTTTTTCTGAGTTGAACTATGTTTTATATTTCATTGACCAGTATCGTAATTTTCTATTGTGTTTTTTATCCATTTCTGCGTTTAACGTTTTGATGTCTTGGGTTGTTCTGGTTATGAGATTCACCATTATATCCCGATGTACTTTTTGAGATGTGATGGCTATTAAATATTTGATAGTTTTTGATGTGAGTCGTATGAATGAATGGCATCCTTTAATTCGAGATTTCAGTAATCCTATCTGGGTTTCTTTTATGATCTTTGCTGAAAATGGATTTCCTACCGGATCTTTTACTCTGAGTGAGGGTGGGATGAAGTTGTGTTCCAGGCAAATTCGGTTAAAGGCGAGATGTTTCCTCCATTTGGCCAATGTTAAAGATTTTCTGCGAATTATGATCATATAACGATTCATCTCTTCATACGTTGGGTTCATTATAACTTTTTGTAAATTCCGAAATTATAACCTCTGTGAAATCTCAGGACAAATTAATAAAGTCTCCGAGGTTGTGTTTCTTTTTTAAAACATTTAATAACGCTCAAGCTTTCGGATATGGTGGCCCTTCTACAGGAGCAACGCGAATGGTGGTGAATCGTCAGCATCTGTTATATATTTACCTAATATATTTACATCTTTACAATTTTTTTATAAAAGAACTATTAATTTATTGATATATGCTAAGTATTGAAATATTATTAATGTTTATCCAGAATATTTACATCTTTCTAAACTAAGGTTAAAACTATTATATAATAATTTAACTTATGATAGGATTACTGAAATCTCGAATTAAAGGATGCCATTCATTCATTCGACTCACATCAAAAACTATCAAATATTTGATAGCCATCACATCTCAAAAAGTACATCCGGATATAATGGTGAATCTCATAACCAGAACAACCCAAGACATCAAGACGTTAAACGCAGAAATGGATAAAAAACACAATAGAAAATTACGATACTTGTCAATGAAATATAAAACACAGTTCAACTCAGAAAAACAGCAGCCTAAAATCGTCAACCTATCCAGCACCGAACTTACAGAGGATGAAACTAAATTCTTATCAAAAGGATTGAAACATAGAAACATGAAAACAAGTGATAATCTAAAAATCATCGCAGGTTTAGAGGCCTCTATAAACGGGCTGAATCATCAGGAGAAAGCCAAAATAAGGAATATTGTAACAACCACATTGAGCAAGACCCCAAATAATCCAAATTCAAACCCCGCGAACAGAACCATAGCCAGAAGACTTAGAGATAAAAGCGAAATAGTCATAACTAGATCGGACAAAGGCGCCCAAACGGTTATAATGGATACAACAGAATATATCGAGAAGATACACACCACCCTGAATGATCATAGATACTACGAACCTGCTTCCGAATTAGAAAAAAATAGAAATTTACAACAAATTCAAAAAGGAACTAAGAAAACTGCAAAGACAAAAAACAATATCTGATGAGGAACTTAAGAACTTCATATCCAAGATGAACACCGAAGCATACATATACGTATTGCCAAAACTCCACAAAACAGGTATACCATTAAGGACAATAGTTGCCTATTATCTCTCTCCAGCAGCTCCCTTAGCGAAATTCCTAAATAAGTTCCTAACGCCCATACTCAGAGATAGCAATAACCACACTACCATTAACTCCATTCCTACATTTATACAGGAAATATGGCATACCCCCTACAGGGATAATCACACTATGGTTTCTTTCGACGTCGAACACTTTACCCCAGTTTGCCCCACCCCTTAATTATAGAATCCATCAAAAATCTTCTCTCGCAACACGGTATCGACAACAGCACCTCCGACAAAATCACAAAATTGATAAACCTAAGTTTAAAAATAAACATATTCACATTTAACTCTAAATACTACAAACAGACCAATGGCTCCCCTATGGGTAGTCCTTCATCCTCCTCACTAGCCGAAATAGTCATGAGACACATAGACCAAACCATAATCAGCCGTTTCCCTAACATAATACAAACCTGGAAAAGATATATAGATGACATTTTTTTCTTTTGCCAAACAGATAAAATTAATGATATATTAACAGAAATAAATAGCCTCCATAGTGAATTAAACTTTACCATAGAAAAAGAAAACAATCATTCCTTACCATTCCTTGACATCCTCATTACTAAAAACAACTCACAGTACACTTCCACAGTATATTACAAGCCTACATTCCAACCCAATTTCATACAATATTCGTCATACTGCCCACTAAGCCACAAAATCAACACAGTAAAAACCCTAACAAAACGGATACACACACATTGCTCCAACAACACATGTAAAGCAATAGAAACTAAAAATATAATTCAATATCTAACCGCAGCCGGATACCCAAAACATTTCATATTAAGGCATTTTTATAACCCCAATAACACAAACAATAGTCAAACATATAAATCTATTTGCATCAAACCGTACTCCCTTAATAGCGTAGCAATAGCCCGAGAAATTAGAAAATATGGTATAAAAACATATTACGAAAACACACCCAACATAGGCGCAAGAGTCAGAAATCCCATAACAAAAAACAATAGCCATAACTCACCAATATACAACAGTAAAGCAATATACTCAATAGAATGCAACCGATGCAATAGTATGTACATAGGCGAAACCAGCAGACAAGTAATAGATAGGATAAATGAGCACACCAGATCCATAAATAGAAAAGATAAAAATCCCTTTTTTTCCAACACACACAAAATACAGGTCACACCTTCAACCTAAATAACCCAAAAACTTTCTATACCAACATAAAAAACAAACAGAAAAGACTGTACTTAGATGCTTTTTTATCATTAAAACACGCAAGCATCAATAGGCACATTGAAATTCCAGAATCATATACAGAACTCATAAATAGCAATTAAAAAATGTACACTTACCCATATTTAATACAATAACTCCTATTTCATAACACTTTTCCATAGCCAATTAAAATATCATAAGTTAAATTATTATATAATAGTTTTAACCTTAGTTTAGAAAGATGTAAATATTCTGGATAAACATTAATAATATTTCAATACTTAGCATATATCAAGAAATTAATAGTTCTTTTATGAAAAATTTGTAAAGATGTAAATACAGGTGATCCAATAGTCCCGCACAACTTTAAAAATTAATAACTCCGCGAATATTTGCGCTAGAGCAATGCGGTAAACACCATTGTGTTCAGGATGCAATGGGATTTTTTATGGCAAATAATGAAAAATTCGAAATTGATTTTAGTTACAACTTTATTTCTAGATGGCGCTCTACCAGAATCAGAGATTCAGCGGCCAAATTGTTTGATAAATTGAAAAATATAACTGAACGACAAGTATTTTTTCTTTTTGAATACCAGGAAAGAACCCTAATAATATCAAATGATAAATTAATAAAACACCATTTCGCCAAAAGTTAGAAGAAATGGTTAACGATTTTTAAAAACAATCTGAGATATGTAAAATAGGTATATGCAAATTAAAACATGTAGCAAAAAATATTTATATTTTAGATAGAGTTTTGCGAAATATATTGAATGTTTGAAAATAACTACTGATATCAATACACGATTTTTGAAATGTTAATATAGTACCAAAAATTATGATGACACTACTAATAGGATTTCTTGCTATAAGGAATGTGTAGTTTCTTGACTGATTGGCGACACTTGACTATTTAACTGGATATTTGTCATGATCCAAAAATGAAATATAGAGGGGAGTGACAAAATATATTTGTCGTACTTTATTGCAAATATCCTATGGGTTTGTCAAATGTTATCATTGTTTATTATACTGTACACAATTTTGAAAATGTATCCCCTAAAAATCATTTTTAAATCGAACTTTTGCGTTGAAAAACGTGGTAGTAAAATCATTTTTTATTATTTTTTGCGCAAAATTTCTAAAGTTAGGGGGGGGGGGGATACAGAGAATATTCCTTATGCTATTTCTTCTAATGAGCGAAAAGCGATAAACTGAAAATAAGGGGTAAAATTGTGTACACGACCAGAAATTGTGTATCGTACCAGTGTTATTCGAGAAGTTATAACACTTTGGCCTGCACGACATAATATAAGATGTGGGTAAATGACAAACAAAAAAGCGAGCTTTCGAACCTTTCGGTTCTTCTACAGGCGTGGATAGCATGAATATGGTTAGTATATCCATGCTATCCACGCCTGTAGAAGAACCGAAAGATTCGAAACTTCGCAATAAATCGAGAAAGAAGCTCCTCATGTAATCTTTTATTCGTATATATTTAAACAAAATCTACTGAGTTCATAGAGCCGAAAAAATTACTGTTCATAGAAAAAAAAAGAGTCAAGATGTGAGGACAGCATTTATTATTCCCATAACCCAAAACAAAGAGCTGCAAAATATAACACTTGAGGAACTGCCTTCTCTCTTGTATTAGGTCACAATCCCTGCTCAATGTGGCGCCCTTCATTCTCAAACACCGCCTGCAGACGATAGATGACAGAATGGTCACAATTAAATAGTTGAAATTTATAAAACGTGCCATCTGATAGAAGCCTTCAACATGGCCAATGTGGTAGGCCGGCATCGATAAAAACGCGACTTAATGTACCCCCATAACCGAAATTGTATGGCGTCAAGTCTGGTGATATTGGGGGCCACTGGTATATAAAGTGGCGACTTATCAATGAATTTCACCGAACATATCCTTCAGCAATTGTTTGACACCGCGGGAGATATGAAGAGGTCCTCCATTTCGCATGAATGCTATTTCGCTTAGTGCTTGTCTGTCCTGCAATATTGGAATAACCTTTTTTTTCAAAAGTTGAACATAACGTATACCAAAGTTACAAAAACGGTTTTAAAATTTCTTCCATTGATTTTTTAAAAGAAAAATGGCCCAATAATAAAAGAAGAAGTGAACCCACACAAAACTGTAACTCTGGGCTGATAAAGTGGTATTTCTGTAAAAATCCTAGGGTTTTCTGTTGCCAAAATGAGGCAGTTTTGAATGTTATATTCTCCCTTTAGATAAAAGTGAGCATCCTCTATTCTTAGAACATTTGACAGCCAGTTTTCATCAATATCAATTTTCCGGAAAACCCATGCAGCGAATTCTTGACGCTTCTCAAAATCGCTGACTTTCAACTCGTGAAAACTTTGAATTTTATTAGGGTATTTTTATAGAAAATTTCTAAATGTGTGTTCTCTCCAAACTGTTCCATGCGAAATCCCCGTTTGTCGAGAAACTTGTCTAGCACTTACTTCTTCATACGTGGATAACGTTTCAATAGCTTCAGCATTCTGCAAAACCGTAACAGCCACTGACTTGCATGTCGATGGTCTTCCACTCCGAGGTTTTGCTTCCAGAGATCCAGTTTCCTCAAAACTTTTAATCAATCGCTTTAGAGAGTAGCAACTCATTGATCCTTTACCGCTTCGAATATCTTTAAGGGAACGAAACGCTCGTAAAGCTTCAGTGGCAGATTCTGAATCACAATTTAAAAAAATTCACCAAGAGTGCTTTATCCTGTAGTGACGGCATTCCAGGGGGAAGGGGAGAAGTCCGACCACACCTCCTTGCGGTCTCCCCTGGACCCTTGGAATATTTGACCAAATTCTGGTTCCTTTCCAAGATGACTAACGTTGCAACGGCACCCATTTTCAAATGAAGAGCAAAACTGATATCTCCAGTAATGCTACCGCGTCCGGGGTAACCGCCGCGTCAGGAGCTGCAGCTCGAGCTTATGATGAGAAATCTACTACGAGGACACAATTCAATCTACTACAACTCAATATAAATGGTACCCAGAGGAAAATAAAGAGCTGACTTGTCTTCTCTGTGACAATAATGTACATTTTACTTGTCCTCAGGAGACAAAATTGAATCAGAATCTGAGATTCAATATCAAAGATTATACAACACAGATAAAACAATTCCGATCATAAATGTTTATCACCACGATAATACTAGCTTCAATACAGGCCTGATAGAGACATTAAGTGAAGCGTCTTCGGATATCGCAATCATACTTGGTGATTTTAACGCCGAAAGACCTACTTGGGGATCACATGTCCGGGATAACAAAGGTCAGCAGGTTGAGGACATGCTAACCGACCTCGACTTTACACCGTTAAATAACGAAAATAACACCTATCTATCCAAGTCCACAGGCACAGAATCCGCAATAGACATCACAGCGATAAATTACAACATCGCACTCACAACACAATGGAAAATTCTGAAAAGTGCAATCAGTGACCACAGACCAATTTTAACAACCATAAAATTAAAAATTGAGAATTTCCATCAGAATAAAAAAACACTGGAAAAAAAATTCACAGAAAAGCTTGAAGAACTGTGCAACGAAGAATTAAATCACAGAACGATTGACAAAAAATTGGAAAAATTCTCTTCGAACATATCCAAAGCTGCAAAAGCATCGATACCTAGAGGTAGACGTAAAGACCAGTGAATACTTTACTGGAAGGACCACAATATCGAGGCAATTATTGCAGAGAGAGACAATATCAATGAACTTCTTAAAACAAATTAAACAAAAGAAATCATAAAGGAACTCAATGAAATTAGTCACAAAATAGAACAAGAAATTTGGATATACAAACAAGAGAGAGAGAATAATGGGCAGAATCTGCGAAAAAAATGGATCCAAAAAAGGAAAGCCATCACTGGAATATAATTAGTGTTATAAAACAATCAAAACCAACACTAATCCTCCAATACTTTAACCGATATGAACTGCGAGAACGAACAAACAGATGGCTGACATAATTGCTGAATATCGTTCAAGCACTTCCAGACTCAACAACACGAATGAAGACACGAATGAAAAGGTTAGTATAACAAGCAAGAAACTACCATCAACAAGATATTTACTCGAGAGACTTCACACTGAATCAGATAAAATCATCAATATAAAAGTTAAATCCAAGAAGTCTCCAGGAGATGATCTAATCTTTGGTCAAATGTTTAAACACTTTGGAGACGAAGCTAAAAATCAACTCCTACGAATACTGAAGATTTCATGGCAAACTGGTAAACTACCAAAGAATTGGAAGATATCAATTATAATGCCAATACTGAAACCAAACAAAGATGCCAAGGAATGCAAGAACTATCAGCCAATTGCTCTTACCAGCATAATTTGTAAAATAACAGAATGAATTATCCACTCTAGGCTCATAGTCTGACTCACTAATAATAATAAAATAAACTTCTACCAAACTGCCTAAAGATCCAGGCACTGTACAACTGATAAACTGTTCTACTTCTGTCAATCAATAATATATTTCTAGGAAAAACCGCCAAAGAAGACAACGGCCGTATTCCTGGATATGACCTCAGCTTTTGATCGAGTGTAGAAATTATTTGAAAGGCTGCACAACATCGGAGTAAGAGGAAAAACCTTAATCTGGATTGCAGACTTCTTAAGGGGAATAAGGATAAAGGTTCGGGTCAATGGAACATTTTCCAAGGACCGAAGAACATGGGCTGGTGTAACTCAGGGATCTGTGCTCAGTCCTCTACTCTTCTCGCTATATATTAACTGTTGTTTGTGTAAATAAATGAATATTATTTGTATTATTTAAAGCCTCATTATGTAAAAATATATGTATATATATAAATTGGACATTTGTTGTTGGCCATTGGTCAAGTTTGAGCTCTTGTACGTCTAATTACGACACAACAAAAGTGGCGACGAGGATGCGCGATCTACAGAGCCAGTAAAAAGCTGAGGAAAACGGCGTCTATGCAAGTATAACAACTACATCTTTCAAACTATCTGGATCAAGAAAAAAAAAGGAGTAGAAAAGATCAGCATGGCAAGTTCAAAGTTAATAGTACCTATATGCTATAGCCCAGTGGAGGACACTTCGATCTTTTTGTACAAAAATTTGAGGCTTTCTTTTTGGCATCTGAAGGAGGAGATTAAAGTGCTGATTTTTACCTCACTACCAGATTCTGAAACTTTGAAGCAGGGAAACGACATTTTCTTCCCGGCCTAATGAAAGATCAACCCTATGATACTATCATTCAAAGAATTAAGCTGCATTTGGATCCAAAGAAGAAAGTGATACCACAGCGATGCAGATTTTTAAAGAGAATTCAACAGGAAGGAGAATCAATTTCGGAATATCTTATAGAATTGAAACATTTAGCAATGAATTGTCATTTCGGCGATATGCTGGGAACCATGATGCGAGACCGTTTTGTGGCTGGAATCAAGTTGGAAAGCCTGCAAAAGGAGCTACAACAAGAAAACGACGATGTCACCCTGGATAAAGTTTTGCAGTCGCGATCTCGTTCGAACTGGCGGAGATAAATACATGAGAATTACAAGATAAATTAGTGGCCAAGATATCCCCTGATAATGGAAAAAATAAAAAGGGTGAGTACAATAATAGTATGGTGCAGCATAGGACTTTCAAGCAAAGGGGAGAAATAATGTGTTATAGATGTGGTGAAAGACATTCACACGTGGCCTCTGTTTGCCCTCATAGAACAAAGACTCGTTTTAAATTGTAAAAAACTGGGTCATTCAAGTAGGGTCTGCAAAGCTAGTAAAAAAATGTGGGGATGTAAATTTGTACAAGAGGACTCTATATAGTCTGTACAGAGCGAAACTGATGCCACAATAAATCTAACAGTAGATGATTATTCTTTGTGCTTTCCAATAGATACAGGAGGTCCAGTTACATTAATACCTAAAGATATTTCTAAGATTTATTGGCATGGTAAAAATTATTTTCAAAAAATTTAAGATTAAAATACTTTTGTGGTAAATCAATAGAGATTATAGTGCAAAGAAATGTTTTTGTAAAAGAAGCCAACCAATATTTACGATTAATAGTTGTAAATGAAAAATCCAGGTGATTTTGTTAGAAAGAGAATGGCTTAAACAGTTAAAACTTGATTATTCTATTTTGTTTAGCATTAAAAATTTAAATAATGAATCTAATAGAAATAGTTTGATTGATTATATGCAGATTTGTTTAACAAAGATTTGGGCTGTCTAAAGGATATTAAAATAAATTTTAATTTAAAAAAGGATGTGACTCCTGTGTTTTGTAAGGCCAGAAGTGTACCTTTCTCTCTAAAAACAAAGTAGAGAATGAAATTGTTGTTTAGTGAATTCTTGAATTTTATAAACTATAGTTCATGCATATTGGACCGCTCCAATAGTACCAGTATTTAAAAAGGATGCTAGTGTAAGTATATGTGGTGATTTTAGATGTACAGCTAATAAAGCAATAGAATTAGATTAATATCCCATTCCATCGATCGATGAGATCTTTTCAAAATTATCTACAAGCACCGTAATTTCGACTCTAGACCTATCACAGGCATACCTACAAGTAATGTTAGCGGAAGATGCCAAAGCTGTTGTTGATATAAACACAACAAAGAGGTTGTTTTCTTATAAAATACTACCAAATGACGTAGCGGTAGCACCAAATAAATTTCAGAGGTTTATGGAAGATCTATTTGCTGATTTGCCAGGTGTGGCCTGCTACATAGATGATATTTTGGTTGCAAGAAAATACTTTGAAGATCATGAACAAAAGTTGGATCAAGTGTTTAGATGATTGCTAGAAAAAGGTTTAAAGTTAAACAGATATAAATGTAAATTTAAAAAGAAATCGTTGGAATATTTAGGGTTTAAAATGGATAAATATGGACTGCATCCCTTAGAATATAAAATTAAAGCAGTGATAGAGGCGCCTGAACCTAATGAATGTTTCGCAATTAAGATTTTTCATAGGACTCTTAATTTATTATTATAGATTCATAAATAATATAGCAAACATTTTAGCGCTATTCTATCAACTTTTGGATAAAAAATTGTAGGTGAAATTGGACGAAAAAATATCGAATGTTATTATAAAAATGTAAATCATTTTCAATGGACTATGGACTAGGCGTAATTCTGAGTCATAGAAATGATAGAAAGGAAGAATGCCCTATAGCTTTTGCTTCTATAACAATAACTGAAGCGGAAAAACGTTTCTCTTAACTAGAAAAGAAAGCGTTGAGCATAACTTTTGGCGTTGAGAAATTCAGACAATACTTACTGGGAGAAATTTTGTATTGGTCACAGACAACCGACCCTTAATTCATATATTTTCACCTCATAAACGAATTCCCATATGTGCATCATCCAGAATTAAAAGATGGCCCTTAAAATTAGCTGCATTTAATTATTCTGTGAAATTTCGAAAAACTAGTGATAATTCCAATGTTGACGCCTTGTCACGTCTTCCTTTAGAATCGAGGATCAGGGAGTCTCTTGATGAAGACCAGGTACTTCTTCTCAGGAAGTTGAATGAGGTACCGTTCTCTTTTATGGAGGTGGCATATGAGACGCCCCAAGATAAAATACTGTCGATAGTATTAAGGAATGTTAAAGAAGGCAACTGGAAATTCACAAGGGTACCGAGGGAAAACCCACTAGCTCCTCATTATAAGATCAATGAGGAATTAAGTTTGGAGTTTGGTTGTCTCCAATGGCGTGAAAGAGTGGTAATTCCCCAAAAATAAAGATCTTTAGTTTTAAATGACTTGTATGAAATACACATGGGGATTGTTAAAATGAAGATGATTGCAGTATTTTGGTGGCCAGGCATAGACAGTAACATCGAGGAGTTAACTAGAGAATGTAGAGTATGTCAAGAATCTGCAAGCATGCCCCGGCTACCATCTCGGAATGGACTTGGCCCGAAAAACCGTGGCATCGATTTCATCTTGATCTAGCGGGTCCGATCATGGGAAGAATGTTTTTGGTTCTCGTGGACGCATACTCAAAGTGGATAGAAATTTTTATCATCAAAGATATTACCAGCAAAACGATTATAAATCATCTTATAGAAATTTTTGCCAGATTTGGATTGCCCTAATTTTTGGTTACAGATAACAGAAGACAGTTTGTCTCCGGTGAATTCGAGCAATTTACCAAAATGAATGTATACGGCACACTAAGACCAGTCCGTATAATCCTAGTACAAATGGTTTAGCTGAGAGATATGTAAGAGAGTTTAAAAACCTTTTGAGAAAGAATAATGGGAAGGATGATTTAGAGACGAATCTACAAAGATTATTATTTGTTCATAGAGCATTCCCCCAAACTGTAATAAAGGAATTCCCCCGCGGAACTGCTAATGAAGAGAAGTTTAAGATCAAGATTCTCGAATTTAATACCAAGATGGGAAATCCGCGAGAGGTATTTCATGAGGCCGTAAGAAGGCAGGAGTAGTTTACTACAGGTTGCGAGGTTTATTTCCGCAACTATGCAACTGGACCTAAACGGTAAAAAGGTATCATTTTGAAATTATTGAGCTACCGTCACAACCTTATGAGTTGCGAGGGCGTCGTGTATAAGAGGCATATCAATCAATTGCGACCTGTGAGAAAGAAACAAGTGGAGTCAAGAAATTTGATACTTCCTCGAACATCAGGAGAGAAGCCTGTCGGTGGAAGTCAGAAATAAAGTGAAGAGGAGGTTCCAGAGGTTACATCAGGAAACAAGGTGGAGACTGCTTCTGTGCACGTACCCTCTTGCACTCCTAGACTAGGGCCTGCTGCTGTACGCGTGCCCTCTTGCACTCCTAAACCGGAGCCTGCCTCTGTGCAAGTGCCCGTCCGCAGTCCTAGACCTCAGAGAGCCAGGAAACCCCCAGACCGACTGTAGTATTATTAAGGGAGGAGATTTTGTGTGTATGTAAATAGATGAAGATTATTTGCATTCTTTAAAGTCTCATTATGTAAGAATATATGTGTATATAAATTGGACATTTTTGTTGGCCAAACGAAAAGAATAAGAGCTAAAAAAAAGAGTCATGGTCAAGTTTGAGTTGTTGTAAGTCTAATTACGACACAACCTTAACAACATCCATCCTCACTGAAGACACAGAAGTTGTCTGTTATGCAGATTATATAGCCATATGGCACACAAGTAGCAGTATAGAAATATCAGGAAATACTGAACACCTCAATGAGAGGACTGGAGAAGTGGGAAATGAAACTCAAAATGACCATAAACCCAATAAACACAAACCTATAGGTCTCCTTCACTGACAGGGAAAAAGGCATCAATTTGACTCCAAAATAAGCATAAACAACCATATAATTGATAAATTAGATCTCCAAATTACCTAGGTGTTACTTGATGAGGAATTGCGATTTACAGAACACATAATTAGCACCTCAAATAGAGCTACCAGAAACCTAAACATTCTGAGAAGGCTATGTGGAACCTATTGAGGAGCAAAACCTAAAATTCTCAGAACAACATATATCACCTTAATAAGCCAATAATGGAATATGCAACACCTGTTTGGGCTCCCTCAAGTTCATCACTAAAAAGAAGACTAGACAGTGTTCTAGAAAAAGCGGCCAAATTAATCACTGGTTCTGTTTCAAATACCAACAATTAGAAAATACAGAGAGAATGTGGTCTAGATCTACTTGAAGGCAGAAGACAATTAAAATTCACCTATAGCTTAAAAACTAAAGAAGCCGAACACATATCCCATAGAACCTATTTAAACTGGACACAAAAAGAAAGGCTCAAAAGAGCTTCAACACTTCTGTACGACAACAATATTAGAAAGAGCATAAATATGAAACATAATGAATTTCAAATTCGAGAATAACCAATATTTCCTACCCCTTCGCCATCAAATGTAATCATCAATCTTAACCTAAATGAACCCTGCAATAAAAAAAAAGAGAACAAAAACATACTTAAAATGAAAGGACTTGACACAATTGGTTTATGCGATCCGATAAATTATTTAACAGCATATACAGATGGATCATCAGACCTTACCATAAGTAATGGAGGGGCTGGAATTAACATAATACTGCAAGATGGAACATACATCAAAATCAAAGAAGGAGCAAGAAAGATTTCGTCAAACTTCACTTGTGAACTGACAGCTATCTGGAAAGCTCTTGATGTATGCCTTAACCAACCATCCCTGCATCAAGCAGAAGGAATTATTATACCGTACAACGACTTCATATCCGATCTAGAAGCAATTCAGAAGGGCAATACTATAATCACACAGAAAATACATTCGTTACCTACTCAACTGATATCATTGGAGAATAACTGCATTCTACAATGGATTCCTGCCAGTGTTTGGATCGGGGGTAATGAAATGGCAGTTCAATTTGCAAAGGAAGCCAGAAAGTTGAGCCAAAGGAAAGAACAAATGTCATTATTTGACGCTAATGCTTTTGCAAAATACAATATAATTAAACAAAAAATAAGAAAAGATCAAAATGTGAAATAAACTACGAGAGAAAAATGACAAAACTATAACAAGATTTAGAACAAAACACTATAAAGGATGACAATACATCCAGATGGCACAGGAACCTATAGAACATGCAACAACTGTCCTGGTGTTGAACTAACACCTACCCACATATTCTCATGCCCGCAGCCTTGCAGAAAATTGACATAGACCCAGAGCAGCTGCTTTACACACCCAAGATAGTGGACAATGCTACTGCTGCTGTGAGAGAGAGGAAGAGAGATGCATGGTGACATCTGAGGCTCTTTATTGGACACGACAAAAACAACAACGGCATTCCAGAGTAAAATAAATCATCAGAGATAGATAAATATTTTTCAAATGAATTAAAATAAATATAATCGATACCGAGAGAGAGTTGAATTTAAAAAAAATAGAAAATTATTATTTTCGAAATTTAAATAGCTGAGAGGATTCCAGCAAACCGCATCTAATATATCAGTTATTTTTTGCTACATGTTTTAATTTGCATATACCTATTTTACATATCTCAGATTGTATTTAAAAATCGTTAACCATTTCTTCTAACTTTTGGCGAAATGGTGTTTTATTAATTTAAAATTTTATATTATTAGGGTTCTTTCCTGGTATTCAAAAAGGAAAAATACGTGTGATTCAGTTATATTTTTCAATTTATCAAACAATTTGGCCGCTTTATCGCTGATTCTCGTAGAGCGCCATCTAGCGAATAAAGTTGTAACTAAAATCAATTTCGAATTTTACATTATTTGCCATAAATATTCCCATTGCATCCTGAACACAATGGTGTTTACCGCATTGCTCTATCGCAAATATTCGCGGAGTTATTAATTTTTAAAGTTGTGCGGGACTTTTGGATCACCCTGTATATTAGGTAAATATATAACAGCTGCTGACGATTCACCACCATTCGCGTTGCTCCTGTAGAAGGGGCACCATACCCGAAAGCTTGAGCGTTATTAAATGTTTTAAAAAAGAAACACAATCTCGGAGGCTTTATTAATTTGTCCTAAAGATTTCACAGAGGTTATAATTTCGGAATATATAGTAATAATCCAAAATGTACCTTATCATGGATGTGGTCTTGTTACCTTGTGTTTATAATCTATAATCCAAATTGTACCTTATCATGGATGTGGTCTTATTACCTTGTGTTTATAATCTATAATCCAAACTGTACCTTATCATGGATGTGGTCTTGTTACCTTGTGTTTATAATATATAATCCAAATTGTACCTTATCATGGATGTGGTCTTATTACCTTGTGTTTATAATCTATAATCCAAACTGTACCTTATCATGGATGTGGTCTTGTTACCTTGTGTTTATAATCTATAATCCAAATTGTACCTTATCATGGATGTGGTCTTGTTACCTTGTGTTTATAATCTATAATTCAAATTGTGCCTTATCATGGATGTGGTCTTATTACCTTGTGTTTATAATCTATAATCCAAACTGTACCTTTTTACCTTGTATTTATAATATATAATCCAAACTGTACCTTATCATGGATGTGGTCTTATTACCTTGTGTTTATAATCTACAACGCCCGGGGTTTACCCGATTAAATGCTTGTATTCAAATACTATTCGTTACAATTATAAATTGGCGCGGTGGATGTCATTCTTGTATAATATATGAGTTTTAAAAATTGTAAAAAAAAAAATGCATCGGCCGGGAATCGAACCCGGGGCGCCCGCGTGGCAGGCGAGCATTCTACCACTGAACCAAAAGCAAACGGTGACAGAATTAAGAACGCATGACGATGATAACTGTATATTATCCGTGACAGAGGCCACGACAGACGGTCGTGACTATATATATTAATAGTATAATCATGATTTTTTTCCTTTTTTCTTCCCTAAAAAACAAGGTTCCTGCTGACTTTATTGCGATGAAATATTGTTTCTTCAGTGGTGAACCCTCCCAGCGGTTTCGCTAGTTTAATCTACGATACCGCTTTTTTTTTCAAATAGGGCTCTAATATTATATTGAACGATTCTTTCTGCTCAAGATATCTTTATATGCCGATATCTCCTAGAAAAAATACAGTTGGAATGATCTAAGTATGGTAGAATCACAAGGAAGCACACTCATGGGACAAAACTTAAGGAAGTTGTATCTTTCAGCATATATATATATCGGTATTCAAACAAAAACTCTGAAAGTTATTTGATACAGAGTGACTTCTATTGAAGATACACGAGACAAACAAGTGGGAACATACAACCAGTTCGGGAACCAAACCAGTTTGGGAATCGAAGACTTTCCACTTCCTTAAGTTTTGTCCATTTGCTATGAATTACTGCCACCCAATCAGATCATCAGTTTGGAGAAGTGCTATTCCCACAAATGACAGATATAAAAATGATTAATAAATATGGCAAAGGCATTTTTTATATCGTCACAACACCATGAATCTATGGAAGTTCGCAGTCAAATATTGTACTATACAGTAGATATTTTTATCTACTCCCGCTACTCCCCTGATATTACACTCTGAAATTTCGTTTGTTTCAATCCCTACAAACTTCTCTCTGCGGCGTGTAGTTCAAATCCTCGGAGGCTTTCGAAATCCAACTAGATGAATTCTTCGCCAACAAACCCAGCATCTTTGAGAAGGGAATTTTCCTAAAACACTATAAATTTCAAAAGATCATTGAAAAACTACATTGTTCATTTGAGGCTTGTCCCGTTCTCAGAATTCTATCTTGGATTTGTCAATGAATAATCGCAGAACTTTCAGGATGATCCAACACATAAAGACTAATTCTGGGAATTAGTCTTTATGTGTCTTTTCACAGTCTTTTCTGGGAATATAAAAGCAGGGGATATTCAAATAAAAAAATATTGAAACTTTTGTTATTTTAACATTTATTTTTGTTACAATAAATATATTTAACCGTTTAATTATTTCCAACAATAAAAATCAAAGATTCTATTTTAAATTTATTCAGCCATATTGTACCGAGTACTAAAAGGGAACTGCCATCAGATTTCTTCAGGCTGAGAAGGTGAGGGCATCTGACTCTAAATAAATAGAATGAAGCAGGTGTTTATGGATATAAATGTTCATCCATAGACCACATTTTTATGGACTGAAAACATTTGAAAATACTGTTACGAGAATAGCACTTGCAACCTCCTCCTATAGATGGCGCTTTCGCCTGTTTTGCATCTGCAACTGATGCGGGAGTCGCCGACTGCTGTGGTCCCGTTTCCTGGGGAGGCCACCTCTCCTGGCTGTAAATACCTTTTCATATTGGCCCCAGGAGGTGGCGTAATGTAAATACCCGTTGTTTATTATTCGAGTTATATGTAATGTTTAGTAATAGATGACAATAAAGGAAGTGCTTCAAGTCTCCGTGCCGCCTCCTGTCGTTACTCTCGCCACTGCCATCATCGCCAGGCTACTGCTTCTGCTACTGCTCTTCTGGTAAGTCTCTCGTGTCCCCCCACCAGTGGTAAGGCCGAGAGATACTGCCAGAAGAAGGGAGTTCCCACTGGAGAGGTGGAACTCAGGAAGTCTTCGGGGTGGCCTGCGGGGAAAAGCCGCACAGAAGAGCAGCGGGAGCCTAAGTAGGTGAACCACGAGGGAAGAAGCGCATCGTCGCAAAGAACCGGTGGGGTAAACACGCGACAATACTATCGATCCAATTGATCCTTTCTACCTGTCAGGGGCGTCGAAAGTTCACGCGACAAGAGCTGTTGAAGACAACCGAAATTTAGCGTAGAAAATTAGGAAAGACAAACTCCAGGATGAGACAGCAATTTATTTTAAAGCACAGGCACCATTTAGGATTTATAAAACACAAGAAAAGCAATGAGGGGAGTTTACGCAGAGTAATAAAATATATGAACATCAAAATAAAAATATACCTGTTAATAAAATAATAAACACTTTTTCACATAGCTCCTTCCCAATCTTGTAGATACTGACATGGATCTGACGTGCTTGTGCCAAGGATGCCCTCGGTGTCTTGGAACTCTGTCCCTAGTAGCTTTGTCGTCATATCGTCTATAGGGACATCGTCATCTTGGAAGGAAGTCTTGGCTTTGGCATGGCGCTGGAATCCTGGAGCCAGTCTCTGAAAATATAAATCATAGCACTCATGGCCTCAAGGTTTTCTCGGTGATCTTCTGTTTGTCTTCCCTAATCTACCCAGCATCTCCGCCAAAATGTTCGTCTATTGCTGTAAGATCGTCATATTAAATGGTTCATAAAACTTAGGTTTTAATAAGTTATGCTCGAAACTATGGATATAAAATCCTCGCGCAGATGGAATATTCTTAGACAATTGACAATTTAAACAATTTTATTGAGTGTTCTAATCCATTGTAACAGAAAAAAATATAGATTGTATTTGTAATGTATTAGAGACACATAAGAAATAAGGATAAACTCTTTAGCCAGGAGAGCCAGGGCGTCGTCATCCAGGCCTCGCCCGAAGACCCAGCGCTGCAGGTCAGGGGGCCGCCTGATGATGGTAAATGCCTCCCAGATAAGAGGCCTGACGCAGCGGCAGAACCAGTACCAGTGGACTAGCGTCAGGTCTCTGGACCCACAGGCGACGCAGACATAAACTATTTTGAGAGAATAGTCCCAGGTGATATAATCATTTATCATGAAGGCTAGAAAGCATTGATGGAATGGGATTTATCTGATTCATCGGGGCCGAAGAAACCAAAAGGATCAGTTTCGTCAAGGCTAAAAGTTAGATATTTAGATGTGATTAAGATGTGATAAAAATATTTATATATAAACGTGTATATCACTTTCTATGGTTTGACATTTAGAAGAGCTTTCACTTTTGCAACCATACTCTCTCTTCTCTTAGAAGATACACACATGGACAAAACTTGAGGAAGTTGTACCTTTTATCATATATATCGGGATTCAGACAATAACTCTGAATGATATGTGATAAATAGTGACCTTTATTGATAATACACGAGATAACCAAGTGTGAACAAAATTGCCTCTCTTTCTTCAAAGTTAGATAGAATATTTTGAGAAATTTTTACCTGAATACGGAAGAGGTGTTGACGATAAACATGGGTGTGGTCAATTTAAACTTGTATTTAAATCTACTTAATAAATACAAATATTAAGCACGAATGTTTCCTTTACAAATAAAACAAACATATACTGTCATTGATGTGATGAAAAATAGTGGAAGGGCTTGGCTCATCAGTGGTGAACTCTCTCAGCGGTTTTATCCATTTAATCTACCAGACCGCTATTTATATCTCTAACACTGTATTGAACGATTCTGTTAATATATGCGACAATGACCTATTTATGGTGCACAAGCCAAAATATGGACATAAGCCTATAGGAAAATAGAAACACATATGAATATTTCAATAAAATAATCCCTTGCATCAACATTAAGATGAAAAAATATCAGACTTCCGGGGATGAGTTTCTTTTAGAACATTTTAATTCACAAATCTCTAGCTTTCGGGCACAAATTTTAGCGTGTTTTTTCTCCTGTAGAAGGGCTATCGTTCCCGAAAGCAAAATATTTGCGAATTAAAATATTTTAAAAGAAACCTATCCAAGGATGTAAGATATTTTTCACTTTAGTATCATTCAATGATAGATTTAATTGGCGAAACCGCTAGGAGGGTTCACCACTGATAAGCCAAGCCCTCCCATTATTTTTCATCGCAATAAGGACACTAGAAGCTTGTTTTATTGGGAGAAGAAACATTCGTGCTTAATAGTTGTATTTCACAGATGTAGATGGCGCGTTATTGCATTATAATAAATCTATTTGACTTTATACCTTGTTAAAATTAATGAAGCATTATTAAATTATTCATAGGTCAATTATCATTGTGAAATTTGAGAGATTTATGCAGAATGTGTTCCCAGTGGCAACTCTCTCTAAATACAGAAGGGGAAATATGTTTGTTCCGCGTACGTTTCAATAATATTTTATCAATGTTGATGAAAAATTTCCACTTTTTATAGAATTAGGTCTGGATGGAGTCACAGCCATAGCTGCCATAGAATAGAAATATACGAATCAGTCAAATAGACTGTTCAATATGCATATTCAGTTTGCTTCACAAATTATTTTCTTCATAATATTGGCCCATTCCGACTGACACTTTAATACGATATAGTTAGGTCTGGGTAGAGTCACTGCCATATATTAGACCCCGAAATATTCAAATGGGTGTGATAACCGGATAATTTGTGCATTTATATTATCAGCATATCCGACCGAGTGATTAAATCTAGTGGTAAATATACAAATTGGATACAATTAGCCCAGAGGAGAGGTGGAACGGCGCCACTAAACCGGTTTCACAGGCTGGGCTGGACCAAATGCCGAGAGAATTGTGGAACTAAGAGACTTTCTTGCAGGGAAATACAAAACTTCATATATCTATGCATGGTAGTAAATCGAGTTTTAAATCTAGGCTTCACGTGTTACCTTTTTCATCATGTAGTACATCCATTTCCAATAGGAGTTCGGTTATTATGGGGAACGTTGGTTCATTCTGTCCTGATCTATATCTTCTAATTCCAGACAACTCTATTAATTTATCAGACTTATCCTTCCTTGGGCTACCTCTCCATTCTTTGAGATGTATACCCCCATTCATGGTCAATAGCGATCCCCTGATGATTCTTGGAGCATTTGTCCTGAAAACTTTCATTTCATATTTATAAGTTATACACATATATACAACTGTACCAAAGAGTCACATTTCCTTTCAAATATGTATTATAACAATGCGCATTACTTTTATCACCCTAGAAAAAAAACGTTGCTAGTGGTGATAAAGAATGAGCCACAACACCAGTTTTGGAAAATTCAGACAAAAAGCTAACCTGTATAACATGGTTTCGGGCTTTGACCCTCATTACCACTAAAGTTTTTCATACTTGGGTAATAAAAGTTAAGCACTATTCCAATGCATATTTAAAGGGAGCGGTACTTCCTTTGGTACATGAAAAAATATCTTCCCGCAACTTTATGTTGTATATATATATATATGTGATGATTTAAGACCATGGAATTGTTGTAAATAGTCTAGATATCTACTACCACATGTTCCACCCCATGACTGTATATAACTTCTTATGTACTGCACATAGAAAACCTCAACTAACATCAATCTGTACCGCGTAAGAATCTAATAAAGTATTGCAACTGCACAGATAGAAGGAATGGAGAGAGACAGGAGAAAGTTAAGGTTAAAACAAATCAGGCTTAGAGGATCGTAGAAGTCAAACCTAAGAAGTAGATCTAGAAGAGAACATAATTATTAATAACGTCACAGTTAACCTTCTGACCCCGGAAACCCTGCGAGCTAAGTTTAAACCAATATTTCCGGACAAGACAGGACGTATCTGGTGACCATAAGTTATAAAAGTTTGAGAGACGCCCAATTTCCGGAACAAGACCGGACGTATTTTCCATCAAAGAAAGCCGCAAGGCCAATTACAGAAGACATCACCTAAGTAGGTCAACCAATAGCCTACGGCCACGTGAAAAAGTCCCACCAATTAGGAAAGAATCACCTAAATAGGTCAGCCAATCAGAAAGAAGCAAGGTCGTGGTGTTAAATCGAGAACCTAGAATAGCCAGTCTTCGCTTGGAACTCACCGAGGTAACACTTGCTCTAAAGATCGCTCTCTCTCCTCATCCCATTCCTTCTTGACGTCAGACGCTTCTTAGTGGAATCTCTGTTTGTTTATTTCACCTTTGGCCCAGCTGTGTCGCCTTCCACCACGACTGCACGGTAGAGTTGACATCGAGGTTCGTCTAGCATCAGGTAACACTGGTCCCAGAGGTCCCAAGATATCACATATATATCAATCTACACAAAATCTAAGACAAATCTTACGCCACTCAGATACAAAAAATATTTCAAACCAAGAAAATACAACCAATGTAATTTACAAAATTCCCTGCCAGACATGTCAAGCTACATACATTGGAGAAACAGGTAAATCACTTAAAGATCGTATCAATCAACATAAAGCAGCTTTAAAAAACTACAAACCATTATCCCTACTAGTAGACCACTCCCTAAACAATAGCCATATACCAGATTTCAAACAGACCACAATTATATACAAAAATATAACAGAAAAGCATAGTAGACTGTTTTTCGAAAGTTGGGCTTCTGCCGAAGATAAACAGAGTATAAACAGAAAAATTGATTTTCCAGAAATTTATAAAGAATTCATATCTTAATTATTCATAAATAACTATGTATATACCTTTTATTCAATAATTTATTTTGCTTTAAAAGATTTTTTAATTTAGAATTAATGTGTAAACACAATTTTTTACAATTACACTGTGTTGTATATAAATCTCTATATCTTCCATAGATAAAATAATAATATATAATATTAAATATAAATATAATTATTTGCTGTATATAAACTGAAGGCAATAGTTGAGTCAAAGATACAGTTCTTTCATTGGCCTTGTAGAACGAGAGTGGTGTACGCGTGCGCGCGTGTTCTAGTGAAAAACACAAACATCCTCGATAAAGAGAGGCGAGTTGCCCCTCGAAATATTGGAACAATAAAAATAATTAGAAATCCAATATATGCATCTTTTTTAAATATAATTTTAATTATGGATTGCCAAATCTTCAAAATAATATATATATATATATATATATAATTGTTAAAGTTACTTCCACTATATAAATATAATAAATATGCTACTTACTCCAGAGAAGAGAGAGTGCCTCTAGTTTAACTGTCCACTAGAAGTATTGAAAAAATATAGTGATAACATACATTTTTGTCTTACTCTAATATTAATCACAAAAATAAAAAGACGCCGCAACTATTTCTATTTACTTGTTTAAAGAAGCTTTCGGGCGCAAATCCTTCTTCAAGACACTTTAGTTAGATAAAGAAGGGCTTGCCCGAATCCTTTTTTAATCAAGTAAATAAAAAGAGTTGCGGCGTGTCTTGTGATTTTTTGTTATTTGTTGAAATCTACAATCCTGTAATAATGGATTATAATATTGATGTCAATCTAAAAAAAAAATTGAAAGTTGATCACCGACTTTTAAGGCAGCAGTTAAGTTTTTTTAACGTATTTTTTGTTCGATAAGAGGCGTCTCAGCTATTCCCAATAACGGCTCTCCCTATCATAAAGTGTTTTTATGATAACTCATTTATAATTATTTCTATATTCTGTCTCCAAAAATAACCATTTCTTCTTTTAGAAATATACTTTTTTTTTCGGATTTGATTTTTAAAGGCAACTTAAAAGTGAAAAATAAAGCATAACTTAACGATGTTAAATGGATAGTTCAGCACTCAGAAGAAAATAGAATCGTGATTTTTGACTAAAATCCTACCTGGAAAACATATCTTGATGCACTTATAAGCAGTTTTTATTCAAAATATATCAAAATACTCGAACTGTGTTAAAATACACGCATAGCCAAACTTAAGGAAATTGTACCTTTTATCATGTACTAGACGAATGACCCGACTTTGCCCGAGAATTCCCCCGAGTGCACTTTCCTTCATACTGAAAGTACATCAATAATAAATAGTAGAAGTGCCATAGATAGCAAAAAGTGTGTGTGGCGGCAAAAATTGTATTATATTAGTGTTTAGGTATTTGATTTAATTATTTTTTTGCAAACCAATCAGTTGTTTCAAAATCAATATAGTTCAAATCGATGGCCGAGGTACCTGCCCCAGCACAATAACCCTTGAAATTGCCCGAGTTGAGTGAGTGACTGCGATGCCCATCTTATCAGTAAGATTTATAAGAAATAGGCTTATGAAAATTAATCCAAATGCTGGCATGTAAATATTTTTATGTAAAAAAATAAAAGAGCACATGGAAATTAGGCAAACATGTGTATTTTTTAAAGACTGCGACTGCCTTTTAAACGATTCTTATTTAAAAAGAGACAAAAAAAATAAAGGCCAGAACAAAAATTAATAAAAAATACGAAAGCCATTATTTACATACATTGTATTTTTTTTAAATTGCATTGTGTGCACTTACCGTAACTTAATAATATAAATTTCATTCTCAATACTCAATACTTTTGTAAAAAAAAAGTAACACTCGTATAAAAAGATATCTCGAAAAAAGTATGCCAGCAACTTGAAAAAAAAGGTAGAACGCTCATTGGTCTCTTAATTGGGCTGGTGTTGTTACTTCGCCTCTTATTTACTCCGCGTGAAAAAAAAGTTCTTCAAATGAAAAAATAAATAGCCAAAATTACTAATCAAAATGTAGACGAACAATTTCCTCAGGTTTATAAAAAGCGACATGAAAAATTTGGTACCAATTGGTTCAGTAGTTTCTGAGTTTATCGCGAAACAGACAACAGACATTGACTTTTATATTTTAGAAAAGAGAGAAGAAAGAAAGATATAGAAAAGTCCATGTGTCTAAATTAAAATGAAAAATGCCTAAATTAAAATTGAAATGTTTAAATATTGTCACGTTTGTGAATTTTATAATTATTTCTTTTTTTTTTCTCAATGAATTTTGTATATTAATTTAAAATGTCATATTTTGTTATCATCATCACATACAATGTAAATCTTGATAAACAAACGATAATAAACAACATCATCAATGTAATTTGCATTTTAATTATTATTAAACAACAACAAATTAAAGTAACAATGTAAAAATATATTTTACCAATACAACATTTTAACATTTAACACAAAAACGTTACATTAAATTTTGGCGCAGCTACGAAAGGATACCATACAAAAGGCTACGACGCAGGAAAGGTAAAATGGCGGCAGGCGTAAACAAATTAGAAATATTTAGCGGTGAGAAAGGTTTAATTCGCCCTGAATCTTGATTTAAACTATATGAATTAGAAACTATCAAGCTAGATGAAAGTTAAAGAATCAATTGTTTAATTTACTATTTATCAAAAGATACTTTGGAATGGTTCACTGATGAGATATTAGGCAATTCATCTATTAAAAAATGGGATACTGTAAAGTCTAAATTGATCCAGCGTTTCGGTTACAAAGTTGAAACCCCTATAGTAGCAGCATCTGAAAGAAGACTTAGAAAAGAAGAAACAGTCTAAGATTATTATAGAGAGAAAATTAGACTATTGAATCAAACAAGCCTCAATAATATAGAAAAATTACAAATGCTTACAGATGGATTACCATTAGAATGGAAAAATCATTTTGTGGCAGCCCAGCCTAAAAATCCATCACATTGGATGCAAATAGCCATGGAAATGGGGGGAATAGTCAAATAAAGCAACAAAGACACAAAAAACAAAGTTTTCAATATGACTACATCTACAACCTCAAAAAATTGCTCATATTGGTGCTCAATTTGTAAAAAAAAAGGATTGCAACTCAAACATTGGATAAATGACTGTGAGTATTGTGATCCAAATTATAAAGTTAACCAGCAGAGACATCAACCAACTACCACAGATACTGAACAACCTCAACTGCTGATTCATTTTGCATATCAAATATCACCAATCCATATCAATTTGTTAATGTTGTAGTTTCACTTAATGATATGCTCATTTCATCTTTTATTGATACTGGCTCTACTATTTCATTAATCAGTTGGTCACTTTCAAAATAACTCAATTTAAAATTGAATAGAAATGATATAATTAAAATTAAACAGGTGCACAGTTATACTTATACATTAGGTTCAGTGGAACTAACTTTGAAAATCCATTCTAAAATAATCAAGTGTAAACTTCAGTTAGTAAAACACCTTAGCTTACATTGTTTATTGGATTTGACATAGCAGGAAAAATTTGATTAATAATTGATACAAAAGACAAAGCTGTGTATTTTAAAGAAAATTAATGTTTTTCCATATATGCTGAAACACATCTCCCATCTGAACAACAAAAAGAACTCAAGGTGAAGAAATGTTCCTTTGCAAAACAAGAAATAAGATATTTAGGACATATCATAGGACACAACAATATTAAACCTGACCCTGAAAAAATAAAAGCAATAAATGAGTTTTCGCAGCCTAATACAGTGAAACAAGTAACGCAATTTTTGGGTTTAGCAGGTAACTACAGGAAATTTATTCCTAAGTTTAGTGAAATTGCAGATCCTTTAACAAGCCTGACAAGAAAAAATAAGTTGTTCAAATGGACAAGTGAAGTTGACAAATAATTTCAGAAACTAAAATTCCATTTATCTACAAACTCAGTTCTTACTACATACGATCCTTCATTACCATGTAAACTTTACACAGATGCATCTAAACTAGGAATTGGTTCTATTTTAGCTCAATTTGGAAGTTATAATCAAGAACATGTAATTTCCTATTATTCAATAAAACTTCTTCCGCATTAACAGAACTATTCTGCATTTGAGTTGGAATGCTTTGTTGTAGTTCAATCAGTCGAATACTTTGAAGAACACTCGAGAACAACACATTTGAAGTTATTACAGATCATTCAGTTCTAGAATGGCTCTTCAACATAAAGAAACCAGAGGTGAAATTTCTTAAATGGATTGTTGAATTGTAGACTAATCCAATGAAAATAGCTTACAGATCAGGATCAAAACAAACGCATGTCGATGCATTGTCAAAATCACCAGTCTCATTTCACATATCTTATTAAAATCTTATCTCTTAAGAGACCAAATTTACTATGAACTTTCTTCTGATGAGGAACCTATATTTGACAATGAAGACAAAGATCCTACCTATGAACCAGATGAAGAGGCATTTAAAGTTTCTCATGGAGACTAACTATCATCTTCCTATGAAGAAGCTATTAGTAATCCAGACTTAACTTTATGGAGACAAGCAATGAATAATGAAATACATTCTCTTAAAGACCATTATGTATGGAACCTTATTGAATAACTCAAGGTGCAAACCTATCAAATCCAAATGGGTATTTTCAAAGAAAATGACTCCCCTAACCAATAAGAAAATTTTCAAAGCAAGACTTGACTATGACCCAGCCAGAAGGATACCAAAGACAAGGTAAAGACATTGTATGTAAACTTAACCAAGCACTTTATGGACTAAAACAAAGTGGCAGAAATGGTATGAAACTTTTACAAAATACATTTTAGAAATAGGCTTCACACAACTTAAATCTGATAAATGTATTTTCACTTATAAAATTAACAATTTATGTTTACTTTTAGGATTGCATGTCGATGACATGATAATAATAAATTCAGATCCTGTAATTTTGCATGCTGTAATCCAAAAATTAGAATTACACTTTAAAATCAAAGAATTTTTAAAAACCTTCAACATCTTAGGTATGGAAATTATTAGAGAGGATGATAGACTAATTTTAAAACAAGAATGTTACATAAATAAGCTTTTAGAGAAATATAACATGCTGGATTGCAAGCATATCTTAACTCCATTAGATCCTAATACCAATTTAGATAATTATAATAATTCTAAAGAAGTTAATAAGAAATTGTATCAAGAACTAATTGGATCATTACTATACCTATCAACAAAATCTAAGCCTGATATTGCTTTTGCAGTTACTATATTGAGCAGATTCAATCAAAGCCCAAGAGAAATACACATGGGGGGGTGCTGCTAAAAGAATAATTAGATACTTGAAGGGCACTAAACAATATGGATTGATTTAATGTAAGGGAGATATACAATTAAAGGCATATTCAGATGCTTCATGGAATTGTGTTAGAACCACTATTTCAAAATCAACTACAGGATTAACTTTTTATTTAGGTGAAAATTTAATTTTATTGACAAGCAAAACCATTTCTAACACATGCCTTTCAACTTGTGATAGTGAAATACAAGGACTACTTCAATGTGTAAAAAAAAGGTATTTATATAAAATATATTTTTGAGGAAATTACCACAACATTTGTTAAAATACAAATATTATGTGACAACCAAGCATCAATTCTTTCGACTAAATCTGGTCAAACTACAGATAAACCTAATCATATTGTTAGATCTATTGCATTTTTACATGAACAGTTAAATAACAACACTTTTAATGTTGAGTATTTAAAAAGTGAAGACAATATTTCTGATATGTTAACTAAGGCGTTAACGAAGGAAAAATTGTTTAACTTGTTGTCGCTATTTAATTTCCAAGATTATAGCATTTAATACCCTCATGTATGTGTAAAACTACCCATTTATTTGAATATAATTTGTGTGCTTATACATTACTTTATTTTTATTCTTGGTTTGGCGCAAATTTTGCTAACACAAGTGTAAACAAAGGGCTAGCTGAGACGCCAAAAGTTATGAGCGCCATCTTGTGTTAAACAAATTCATTATGATGTCATTTGTATGACGTAATGCCACTGTGCGCTCTCGATGGATAATTGTAGAAAAATATTTTTATGAAATTAGAGAGGGCGTTGTTGGAATATTTAATTTTATAAAAATAAATATATATATATATATTCTGAATATATATATATATGTTGTAAATAATTTTTAGTAATATTATATTCTACATAACTTGTATATTTTTATTAATATTTTATTATTTATTTTCATAGATGAACTCTGTGACGCCGAGAACACCAGACGGCGCGGATGTAAATATAAATAGTGAGTTAGATTTTTTTTTTGGGTTGGCCAATGTGTAAATATTATTATCATTTTTTTTATTAAGTTTTATTTTCTCTTTTTCAATTTTTTGAGGTACTCTACCTATCAAGAGGCCTCAAGATTACTATTAACATTGATTTTTTAAAACTGACGATATTGGTTCATAAATAAACCCGTCAATAGTGAAAGCGTTTGATCTCTTTTCAACGGAAGGCCTCGACTGCACAAACTCAACTCAGTACAATTTTCTTTTAGAATACCAATTAATTAAAATATAATATTAGCCGACAGGATTGTCTGAAACTTGTCAAATAATAGCAAAAGCAAAAACAGAAAAAGATGTTGAATTTGCATACCAAGCGATGCCGTCTTTTGTAAAATACAATAATAATTTGAATATTAAAACTTGGATTATAAATTTTGAAAGAAAAAGTGATTCTTATGGGTTTGATAATGGTTGGAAGGTACTTCATTTATCGGACTACTTACAGGATGAGGCTTTAACATATTATTTCGAAAGCCTTTGCCATATTGAGGACTGGAATAAACTCAAAGAAACCCTAATAACCAGATTCCAGAAAGTCAAACTTACACCATTGGTTGAAATGTCGAAAATCACACAAGAAGAAAATGAAACAGTCACCCAATATTTTCACCGAAAAATGCAGCTGATCAACAGTGTTGAATTAAACCTCACCTCCATAATAGAACTATTAAATGAGGGAATAAAGAAAAAATTCAACTCCTACCTAGCTACTATAGACTCAGTACAACCCTCGGAGTGGCTAACCATGGCCATTAAAGTTGAAAATAGCTTAACGGGATCTGGAACGCCGGTGGAAAAGGGCCGTCTCCAGACTTTGAATCCAGCGCTTCACCCATCACCTAGACCTGCCGGTTATTATGGTAACTCGCAAGTGCAGAGACCACCAATGCCTTGTCGAATTTGTGAACGTCTGGGATTAGAGCTTCAATGACATTACCACTCGGTGTGCCCATACCGCAACCCAACAGCTTCCAGATCCTTTCCTCCGGCCACTCCCCGTGTCCATCGCCCAACAGCTTCCAGATCCTTCTCTTCAGCCATTCCCCACCCCTACCAAGCAGCAGCTTCTAGTACCTTCCCTCCACCCACTCCCCATGACTACCAACCGACAGTTGCTAGTGCCTCTTCACCCGATTCTCCCAGGTATATAATTCTTACTTATGTTATAGTTAATAATATACAGTACCCTGCACTATTAGACACAGCTTCCAATGTATCTATAATGCCAGACCATATGTTTAGTTCATTAAGGAATTATAATATAGTGGATAGCTGTACACAAGAATATATTTCACAGGTCAAGGGTGTAACCATCCCTTCACAGAAAATCAATGTATGTATTAAATTAGGTAAAATTAGTGTTTTGAATGATTTTTATATATGCGATTCTGATATAAACTATTTAATTTTAGGACTTCCCGTACTTATAAAATGTCACTCACAAATAGATTTTAAAACAGGTATAGTTTATCAGGATAATAAATTTTTGTTTTCTTTTAGTGCACAAAATACCAACTCTAGATATGTAAATTTTTGTTTGCCTCACCCGTATTATGTAAAACAATCCATATTGTCCCAAATGAACCCATTCACACATTTTAATATAAACGATATTCCGAGTCAGTTTACATTGAGAACTAGTACAGATTATTTAGATTTTGATAAATTAACTATACCTGCAAATTTTGGTGAGTCTCAGAAACAAAAACTTATCGATGTTTAAGGGAAATCAAAAATATTTTTGCCCAATATGATTTAGACGTAGGATTAATAAATACTATACCCATAACTTTTAGATTAACAACTGATACGCCAATCGTACAGAAACCTTACCGAACATCTTATGCAAACAATACAGAAATTAATAGACAAATTCTCGAATTATTAAAATATAATATTATAAGACCATCTTGCAGCGCATATGCATCACCCATATTATTAGTAAAAAAGAAATCTGATATCACAAGACGTCCTACTAGACTTTGTATAGATTTTCGAAAGCTAAATCTAATTACTAAAACTGAAAATTCTCCTATACCACTAATAGAAGAAATTTTAGATAGATTGGGAAATGCTAAAATGTTCACCTCTCTTGATATAAAACATGCCTATTGGCCTATTCCCATAGCGGAAACGCACAAAGACAAAACGGCATTTGTTTGCCAACAAGGGTGCTATGAATGGAATAGGATGCCATATGGCCTAAAAAATGGACCAAGTATTTTTAATAGGGTTTTACAAAATATTTTACAAAAATTTAATATCCACTATGCTTTAAATTATTTTGACGACATCATAGTATTTTCTAAAGATTTCCAGGAACATTTACAACACTTAGATCATATTTTAAATGCGCTAAAACAAGAAAATATCAAATTAAATTTTAATAAATGCCAGTTTTTTCAAAATGAAATACATTCTTTAGGATATACAATTAAAAATGGCACGTATACGCCAAGTAATGCAAATATTGAGGCCATTAAAAAATTGCACAGACCATATAATATGAAAACATTACAATCTTTTTTAGGGTCTATAAATGTCTACCATAAGTTCATACCTCATTATGCACAAATTAGAGCACCACTTAACACACCCTTTTACAGGAAAATTCACCATGGCAATGGAATCAAGAACAGGAACAATCATTTCAGACTTTAAAAAATGCATTGATGACAAACCCATTTTACAGCTATATGATTCGCAAAAACCCGTGCATATATTTACAGATTCATCTATGTTAGGCGTAGGAGCAATACTTAAACAACCAGATAAACAAGGAGTTTTACACCCAGTAGCCTATTTCTTTAGAAAGTTACACAAATATGAGCGGAATTATGCAGCAACCGAATTAGAGACATTGGCTATAATCGCAGCAATCCAAAGGTTTCACCCATATATTCATAATATACACTTCACTTTACATACAGATCATATGCCGTTAAAATGGCTTAAAACTTTTAAAAACCCTTCAGGTAGAATTTTTAGATGGTCATTACTGTTATCACAATATGATTTTGACATTCAACACATAAATGGTTCACAAAATGTTGAAGCTGATATGTTATCCAGAACACCAATTACTCATTTTTTTTAAATTTAACAGATATTAAGCAGTATTAACAGTAAGAGGACTTTTCACACAATAAGTATAAAACACAAAATGGTTTATTTGTAAAAACAAAAAAGGGATTTAACAGAATTTATGTGCCACCTAAACTTAGGGAAAACTTGTTAGAAAAAGGAACATACACAATTTGGACATATAGGCACCACACAAATGAAAAAAACTATTTTTCCACAATTATATTGGCCCAATATGACACAAGATATAGTTAATTACATTAGGCATTGTGAAACCTGTCAGATAAATAAATCGAGAGATAATAGACCAACATATGGACCCTTACAATCATTACCCACAGCCACAGAACCATATCATATTTTTTCCATAGATACCTTAGGGGGATTACATAAATACGGATCATACAAACATAGCATTCATTTAATAGTTGACCACCCATCTCGTTATTTATGGGCATTCCCTAGTAAATCCACCGCAGTAGATTCATATATCACATGCTTGAAAACAATATTTCAAACCCATTCCCCAAAGTTATTAATTAGTGATAGAGCACCAGCCTTTTTAAGTAGTAGATTTAAAAATTTCCTTAAGCAGCATAACGTTAAACATTAATTAACAAGCTCTCATAATCCACAAACAAATGCAAAAGTTGAAAGGTTGAATTCTACAATAGTTAATAGACTTAGATGCAAATATAATACACATTCAAATATACCATGGACCAAGCACCTTCCAGATGTAGTAAAAGAATATAATTCAACCCCCCATACTATTACCGGATTTACCCCTATGTATCTTCTGCTAGGCATCCCTCCCTATGACACAACAACCGACTTAAATTTACAAACTTATCCACCCATAGAAGAATCCAGAAAGCTAGCAATTCAAATAACCCAAAAATCCCATGAAAACAGTTAAATAATTTACGATAAAACACACCCCATTCCAGATTTTAAAATAGGCGATCAGGTATTAGTTCAAACATTTTTCTACCCCAATACAGGAAAATTAACTAGTAAATATAATGGACCATATACAATACTAAAACAATTATCCTCAGTCACCTATGAAATTAACAGACCAAACCAACCTCAAAAGAAACAGAAATCATACATGCAAACAAATTGAAACATTTTCATCCTTCAGACAACTTTAAAATAACACATCATATGCAAAGCAGTTCGACAACCAATCAAATTAACAAAAATGCAGATTTAATAACTTTTGATAGTGGTGAGCCCTATATAAGCGATTGTGTTTCCATTTTGGATCAGGATAACCCTTATTACCATAGTTCTAATTTATTAAAACCTGCTACAATTGAGAAAGATAAACAGTTGCTTATTGTCTTTTAACACATATTTATGTTAATTGTTATTCTTACATCACCTTCTTTTTTTTTGGGTATGATTATTACATTCACTTAATTTTCTTGATTTTAAATAAGCATTCCTTGTTTGCATAATTTTTCTTAATATATTTGTCTATTCTTTGTTGACAAAAAATGCATTTTTTTTGCTTATATTTAACCTAGTGTTGCCACCTGTCAATTACAAATGTAACTTTTTTTTTCTCAAATTTTATATTAGTGTTGCCACCTGTCAATTACAAATGTAACTATTTTTTTTTCAATTTTTATATATAAATACCTTGCATATTAGCTATTCCTTTTCATTTTGATTGTTAATTATCTTATTTTAGCATTGTCTTTGCCCTATCTATTAAGATTACAAATCTAATATGATCAAGGACAATCACATGCCACATCTTTCTTGCTATTTCTTGATTTTTTTTTAAATATAACTCGCTTATTTGTCACTTTCACCTTTTGCATAATACCCTAAACTCCATATTTCAAAGGGGGGAAATGTTGTAAATAATTTTGGTAATATTATATTCTACATAACTTGTATATTTTTATTAATATTTTATTATTTATTTTCATAGATGAACTCTGTGACGCCGAGAACACCATACGGCGCGGATGTAAATATAAATAGTGAGTTAGATTTTTTTGGGGGTTGGCCAATGTGTAAATATTATCTTTTTTTTTTAATTAAGTTTTTTTTCTCTCTTTCAATTTTTAGAGGTACTCTACCTATCAAGAGGCCTCAATATTACTATTAACATTGATTTTTCAAAAACTGTGACGATTTTGGTTCATAAATAAACCCGTCAATAGTGAAAGTGTTTGATCTCTTTTCAACGAAAGGCCTCGACTGCACAAACTCAACTCAGTACAATTTTCTTATAGAATACCAATTAATTAAAATATAATATATGTGATAATTTGTATATAGCAATATGTAACCCCACCACAACCTATGCAATGTATCGTCAAAAGATTTAAATAAAAGTTAGGCTTCGCGAAAGAGGGAACAGCAATTAACAGGATTGCATCATCCAGGAAGTAAAGGTCAGTGCCCAGGACCCATGAAACTGAAGTTCAAAGACCTTCTTCTTTCTGGAAGATTGCAATCATGGCGACAATGGAGGTACTAAGCCAATCACAGTTGAGCGCATGACCAACTAATAGCGAATCAGAAGTAGGCACGTAGAATGATCTTGACCAATGAGAAGCCGAGATAGTTAATGACGATTATCTCGGAGAAGAAGTTAGAGAGAAGGTAGGTGACCGGGCTATAAGCAAGGTGTGCTCAACTTAGGCTCCAACCAAGTTATATTCCTTTGATCATGTGAAAGGCAAGGTACCTCCTCCAGTCTCAATCACTCTCTCCCTTTCGCGTAGTCCAGGTTCTATCCCATCCAGGTGTGCTCGTTATTTCTCCTGTGGAAACCCACAATTCGACCAAGAATGCGCCATTAATCATCAATTCAACATAATCCGACATAGGATTCACCACAATTCACCAATCCCACAGTAAGTTGACAGGAGTCAACAGGATCTTATACAGGTAACAACAGGCTCCGACAGAGAGTCGAGAGGATCCGACATATATAGTCTGTGAGATTGGAGATAAGAATAACCTAATATAAAAAAGTTGTTGTTGTTAAAAAGTGACGAACAAAACTTGATTAAAATATATATAGCCACTATTATCTTTTGTATTTATTGTGATTTCTTATTGTAATGTATGTATAATAAATAATGCATTTGAAGGAGAAGTCTGTCAATCATCAAAAACAATAAAAATAACTATGAAAAAGTCATCTATTGAGTTAATTCACATAAAATCAGATGAAACTAGGTGAAAAAGGAAATGAGAATTTTAAAAATGGAAAAAAAAAGATAATTTTCATAGCAATACTTATTCAGCAGATCGACATTTTAAACCATATTTGAACTTTAATGGCAGCAGGAGAGTATGGAAAAAAAATTGTCGGCGTGCTTCAAAAGCGCGTTGCGAGTGCTGGCGTAACACTTTTGGTTTCGGTTTCACTTTTAGTGGGCTTCGCAGATGATTTCACACTAATGGTGCAGGTGGCCCCAAAGCTTCCTAAATGTCAAATAAACAATTTTCTCTAAAATTTCTCACAATGGTGCAGAAGGCATGGAATGTTGTTAAATCCCCACAAGACTCAAGCATGCATGTTTTACAGAAACAAACCAAGATGGCCAAACAAGGACAGCATCCGACTTCTTGACCAGCCCATTGCAATCAACAAAACAATTGAAATCTTTGATATTATCTTTGATTCAAGGAGACAATTTATTAAACATCTCAATAACAGTTTATTAAAATACCGATGGATACTCCCAAGGCTCACTAGCACCATAAAAGGGCAATTTGGTTCAACCTTCAGTTCCGGACAAAATATTTACAAGAGAGTCGTTCTCCCAGCGCTACTGTATGGCTCTGGTGTCTGGGGAAAACGTGCATATGACACAAATGGGGCTCGCAAGCTACGTAGTCTCCACTACAAATATGCGAAAGCAATAATAAGAGGTGGTCCATGCACACCGACAATACCAGCTATCTCATCGACGGGTTGTCCCCACTCGATATCTCTATAAAGGCTCACATAGAATATTTAAAAACTTTGAAAACGGGCCACTACGAATCACGCCCAAGTCCTTCCTTTTTACCTTATCCTCCATTACGGAAGATAATCTATTTTACCAAATCACTACAACTAAATGTCACCACCATTTACACAGACGGATCTCAATCATCAGAAGGAGTTGGGGCTGGAGTCATCCTACCACCTCCTCTACAAACCATACAACTTAAACCCCACCAGGAGTGCTCAGCGTTCCAAGCTGAACTGCTTGCCATTCTTTACGCAACAAAAATCACCATGAATTTCCCGAAAGAACACTTTATCATTGCCTCAGACTGCCAATCAGCTCTATCAGCCATATGTAGGTCTTTGCCCCCAAGAACACAACTAATTGCGGAAATAATCTACAACCTGCATTTTTCACCAAATGTGCAACTCTGCTGGATCAAAGGCCACAGCGGTATTCCAGGAAATGAACTGGCGGATCAGGCGGCAAAGGCTGCAGCACATTCTAATCTGCTACTATCCTTTACCACCCTCCCAAAGAGCGTCGCGCGCGGTAAAAAAGAACAGATAGCCCTCAAAATGTGGACAGACCTCTACATCCAAGATTATTCCACCAGAAATCTACGAAGATTTGCTGCTACCCCGAAACTACTCCTCCAAATGCTTCGAAACATCAAGCATGGATCTACCTCCACACAATCTTGACCGGCCATGGTTACATTCAGGCAGACCTTGCAACGGTATCGAAAGAAGACCCAATTTGCTCCCACTGCCAAGATGAAGACCAAACCGTAGACCAGCTCCTCTTCACTTGCCCAACCTTCCAATACCAAAGATTCCAGACAGCCACTCTCCTAGGTATCACCAACATATGTCCAGCATCCCTAGAAAATCTCCCAAGAAAGAAATCTGACTGGCGACACCTCATTAATTGGACTTCCACTGGCATTGTATATAAATCCAAGAAGACTTAGTTCAGAAGGACATCCCGGGTAGTTGGCGACTTCTGTACGCTCCAGGAACCTGGGTTACTTAAATAAATAATAATAATTTCACTTTGCTGCCTGGCCTCTCTCACGTCACAGATACGTTTTAGTGGAATCCTTTAAAACTTGTTTTTCTATTATTTATCCATATTTATTTTGTATTTATAATATATTGAATTTTTAATATATAGGTTTAATTTTAGAGCTTTTTTTACTCTGAAAATGGCAAATAAAACGGTGCTATATTGCCCTTGTGCCAAGAACCGCATGTCAACCATGCAATAAGAACATTTGCAAATAACATTCAAACTAAATTTGCCAAAATTGCCAGTGAATATTGGCGATATATTAGATATAAATGAATTTATAAAACAAAAATCAACTATTCATTGATTTAACCTGTTCCAATGTTCAGGCGATTTCTGTTCCACCAGATGGCGCTCTGCCTTCTGAAAAGCATATGTGCTCCTGGTCAAGATATGCCTTTTTTATTTTAATATCAACATCTGACCCACTTTTTTTTCTATTGTTTTTCATATATATGTTGTATTAAAATACATTTTATTTGAAATATTTTTCATAGATTCAAATATTCTATTTTTAGCTACCACCAGATGTCGGGACTTTCCCTATATAAAACGATTGTTATTGTTTCTCGCTGGCCGGCTCAAATATTTTGTACATTATGTAAATAGGTTTATTTATTTTTATTCTTACGCCTTAAGCCAAGCAGTAATTTTATCAAATTATGTTTTTTATATATCCCATAAGCTCAATTAAAGCAACTTCTAATATTCATTATTTTTATTATTACAGTTTCAAGATTTTAACCACGACTATATTACCACCGCATAATCCTCAAGTAATCAAAATCAACAGAAAATCTTATTTTTTCATATATATATGTAGTATATTTTGAGTTAGATAGATCACAACCTTCTTCTAATATTTATTATAACCCCATCTCTATATAAAAATATGTATCGACCTTGTAACAAAGTGACAAATAAACAAAGAGGTAAAGGTAGTCTAGACGGAGACAAAGACCAGACGAACAGGTGTTTATGATAATGAGTTCAATCACCCCGTCAACAGGTGGCCAGACGTGATAAACAACCCGGCGCCTGACAGGTGGCGTGATTTTTACAGGAGCCAATCAGAACTCGCCAACATATGCGGGCGTCTCATATAAAAGCCCCCCAAGATGGGACAAAAGTTAGTTGGTTGCAGAGCGACGCCGTTATACGGTCGGCTAGGGCATCCGCGACAGTCTTCGTCCGTGGTCTACCTCTACTTCTTGGAGCTACCATATAGACCTGCCTCTGTTCCTTGCTGTCCCAGTGCGGGAACCCCATCACACACCCACAACCACGACTGCCCAGTACATTCCACATCGGGATCACTACATATATATATGACAATATAGTGATAATGTGGGGAGAGAGAAATAAGGAAACCACAAGTTTGGAAGATGGGACCCAGCAAACAGAGAGAGAGAGGGAGCGCTAGCGGCTGCCACTGCGGAACGACCGTTTGTGTCGCCAACCACCCCCCAACTGTCCAAAAATAGGTCCTGAGGGTTCCAAGAAAAGCCCCCTCCGGCATGTGGCCAGTGGTTCAAAATGCCCGTAACTTAGTTGCCTTCTATCGACGTCTCTCTCTCGTTGACTGTAGGTTCACTTTATTATTTCTGGAAGAGCATATATTATGACATATATATATATATATATATAAATAAGAAAGGCATATTCTTACCAAGAGCACATGTGCTTTTCAGAAGTCAGAGCGCCATCTGGTGGAACAAAAATAAACAAATAATTGATTTAGCCTGTCCCTGGTATTTGGCCAACCCATTTTTTCGATAAATCAAGAAAAGCCATCCACGAACGCGTTTCGCGCTGTTGACGCTCGTCAGCGTGAAGTAGGAACAGGCTAAATCAATGAATAGTTGATTTCTGTTCCACCAAATGGCGCTCTGCCTTTTGAAAAGCACATGAGCTCCTAGTCAGGATATGCCTTTTTTAATTTTAATATCAACACCTGACCAACTTATTTTTTATTTTATTTTTCTATTGTTTTCTCATATATATATATATATATAACAATAAATAGTTGTTTAGTTTTATGGTTTAGTTTTGTATTAAAATTATCTTCATTATTTTGATTATTTAAATTAAAATTATAAAATTTTTAAATTGTTATTATTTAGTAGAGAGAGAGAGAAAAAAAATCCTTTACTTCAAATACATCATTCAGTTAATTATATATTTATAATTAATAACAATAAAATTTAACAACGTAACGTCTTTTGCATCGGCTTTTACACGTCATTTAGACATACTCTAATTTATATATAGAATAATAGAAGTGAGAATATATTTAATATTATAAATTTTAGTAGTTATAGAAAAGAGAGAAAGACAGAACCATGCACTTTTAATCAAACTAATAATAAGAAAAAAAAAAGTTTTGTAAAGAAGGTAGATAAGATTGTTAGTATATATATATATATATTTTAATAATTTTATATTTTATCCCTTTTTTTTTATGATTTTTTAAATTTTTTTATTTTAAAATATGAATATAAATAGTTGTATTTAGTAATATATCTATAATATGAATTAACTTTTGTTATAAGTTTGGTTATTATGTTTTGAAACCCTAATGGCAGACCAGACATATACAAAAAAAAAAATTTAATTGAAATAATTATTGGAAAAAGAGATCTGCTGGACCGGGGATTCTCAAATAGAAGACCAGCTGACATTTCACCCCTTCTCTATTATGTCATAGACCTCTTTTCAACCGGATTTTAAGTGTTAATATTAAGTTACTTCAGTGAAACATTTATATGAACATATATAACAAATACAAGTGTTAACAAATTCCAACTGTAAACCTACCTCGTCCGCGACGCCCTCCTCTGTGAATAGCTATTTCTGGATGACACATGTTGCGGGGGGGGACATGTGTCGTTCCTTCAAAATTAGCCCGCTTATTCTGAAATTTTAGAACAACAAGATAACCAAAGAAGAAAGAAAAAATAGTTAAGGGAAGAAAGCCAAACTTTATAATCTTTACAGCTAGTTATATTAATATAACTGATTGAACACTTATTCATCTTTCAATATTCCTTTAAAAAGGCAAATTATTAGAGTTTAATAAAGCTATTAATTGTGAAAATTCACTTTTATTTTATAGAATAAATAATATATTAGAAAATTTCATAGAAGATGTTAAAAATTTAAACATGGAATTTATTTAAAAAAAAATTAGTATCAGACAAGTAAAATACTTCAACAGTATATCAATTATAAAATACTTAAAAAAATAAATGGAAGTATCCATTTATTAAATCAACTTTCTATAATTTCTCTCAATAATAACTAATACAAATTTATAATCTTTAACAGTTAATTAAACTCAAATTAAATAGCTGATTTGAAGATTTTTTCACAAGATTTTTAAAGTAATATTGTATAGAGTTCATTTTGTTTAATCTCCAATTTCTGGGGAGGAAAATGGAAATTAAATAAAAGTGAATTTTCACAATTAATAGCTTTATTAAACTCTAATAATTTGCCTTTTTAAAGGAATATTGAAAGATGAATAAGTGTTGAATCAGTTATATTAATATAACTAGCTGTAAAGATTATAAAGTTTGGCTTTCTTCCCTTAACTATTTTTTCTTTCCTCTTTGGTTATCTTGTTGTTCTAAAATTTCAGAATAAGCGGGCTAATTTTGAAGGAACGACACACGTCCCCCCCCGCAACATGTGTCATCCAGAAATAGCTATTCACAGAGGAGGGCGTCGCGGACGAGGTAGGTTTACAGTTGGAATTTGTTAACACTTGTATTTGTTATATATGTTCATATAAATGTTTCACTGAAGTAACTTAATATTAACACATAAAATCCGGTTGAAAAGAGGTCTATGACATAATAGAGAAGGGGTGAAATGTCAGCTGGTCTTCTATTTGAGAATCCCCGGTCCAGCAGATCTCTTTTTCCAATAATTATTTCAATTAATTTTTTTTTTGTATATGTCTGGTCTACCATTAGGGTTTCAAAACATAATAACCAAACTTATAACAAAAGTTAATATATATTATAGATATATTACTAAATACAACTATTTATATTCATATTTTGAAATAAAAAAAAATTAAAAAATCATTTAAAAAAAAAAGGATAAAATATTAAATTATAAAAATAATTATATATATACTAACAATCATATCTACCTTTTTTACGAAACTTTTTTTTTCTTATTATTAGTTTGATTAAAAGTGCATGGCTCTGTCTTTTTCTCTTTTCTCTAACTACTAAAATTTATAATATTAAATATATTATCACTTCTATTATTCTATATATAAATTAGAGTATGTCTAAATGGCGTGTAAAAGCCGATGCAAAAGACGTTACCTTGTTAAATTTTATTGTTATTAATTATAAATATATAATTAACTGAATGATGTATTAGAAGTAAAGGATTTTCTCTCTCTCTCTCTCTCTCTCTCTCTACTAAATAATAACAATTTTAAAATTTTTTAATTTGAATTTAAATACTCAAAATAATGAAGATAATTTTAATACAAAACTAAACCATAAAACTAAACAACTATTTATTGTTATAATTAATTTAGATTTAGCTTGCTAATCTAATCAAATCTTCCTGATATGAGTTATCAATCTTATCAGTTTGCTCTTTGAGTTTTAAATGTGGAATCACTGTTATATTTTTGTTATATAGTTTTTACACTATATATATATATATATATACCAGGTCTATTAGTATGAAACGCGAAAATGGCTGCCAGAGGGCGCTGTGCAACTTTATTTGAGCCAACGGTGGCGCTGTTGAAGGCATTTTGTTTTTTGACTCACGTGGCATCAGCATGCGTGGAGTTTTAGAAAAATTCAAATCGTGGAAAATTTCTGGAGCCCGTGGAAAATGGTGATTTCCGAGCCAAAGAGTGCCCATTTGCGGGAAGTTTTGTTGTTCGCCTTCAACTGGAAGAAAAGTGCCACTGAAGCCCACCGAATGCTCGAGGAAGTTCACGGCGACCACGCTCTGAGCAAATCACAGTGTTACAGGTGGTTTAAAAAATTCCAAAGTGGCGATTTCGAACTTGATAATGAACCACGTGGAAAACCGCACCAGAAGTTCAAGGACGCTGAACTGCAAGCTTTGTTGGATGACGACAGTACCCAAACGCAGGAGAAACTCACGAAACAGCTCCAGGTGTCTCAAGGTTCTGTTTTCCTACGTTTAAACAGCCTCAGAATAACCCAAAAGCTTTCCAGATAGGTCCCCCAAGAGTTGAGCGAAAGGCTGCAAGAACGGAGTCTGGTAACCTGCGAAGGGCTGCTCGCCAGGCATGAAAAGAAGTCATTTTTGCACCGAATCGTAACTTCTGATGAGAAATCGATCCACTTCAGCAATCCTATGCGCCAAAAGTCGTGGGGCCTGCTCGGCCAATTTCCAAAACGGAAGCCTAGGCCCAATCGCTTAGGAAAAAAGGCAATGCTTTGCGTATGGTGGGACCAGACCGGCATAGTATATTTCAAGCTCCTGAAACCTGGCGAAACGGTCAATACTAGTCGCTACGAACAACAAATGCACAGTTTGAGAGAGGCATTGAATGAAAAAAAGGCCGGAATTGCGTGAAAATCACAACAAGCTGATACTGCAGCATGACAACGCTCCAGCTCACTACGCTACAGTGGTCAAAAACACCATAAAAGACTTGGGCTGGGAACTCTTACCCCACCCGCCGTACTCACCTGACTTAGCGCCGTCGGACTACCACCTTTTCACATCTTTAGGACATGCCCTAAAAAACCAGGAATTTTCGAACTCAGACATACTCCGAAAATGGCTTGTTGACTGGTTCGACTCAAAAAGAATAAAAAAATATTTTGTTGTATGGAATTGGTGAACTTTTGAATTCACTGAAAATTTTCGCGTTTCATACTAATAGACCTGGTATAGATGGAAAAATTGCCGGGAGGAAATTGACCCATAGAAGCATATGCCGCTTCTCCCGTCAAAATAAACTTCAAAAACTGACGCCATCTATTGACCGTCGCCGTAAACTAGCGGCCTCGGGTCGGTGACAAAGCCACAACACCAGCTTTGGCAAATTGAGAAGCGTCTACCTAGAGACCATGGTTTCGGGCTAATGGCCCTCGTCAGTCTAGGGCGGACTTTATTCCATGAGATCCACACGGGATCTAATGGAGTCTTCACAATCTACGAAAGAGGTGTTTTGCTGGCAAGGTGGCTGGGACAAATCCACACGAGATCTAATGAAATATTCACAATCTACCAAAGACGTGTTTTGCTGGCAAGGTGGATTTGGCCCAGCCACCTTGCCAGCAAAACACGTATTTGGTAGATTGTGAAGATTTCATTAGATCCCGTGTGGATCTCATGGAATAAAGTCCGCCCTAGACTGACAAAGGCCATTAGCCCGAAACCATGGTCTACTGATGGCAAGAACTCATGATGCACCACGCCCCTGCAATCGAAGAAAACTGTCAGCAAAACTTTCACATTCTACCGAACTTGTCGCGCTTTTTTCGGTCTTGGTTCGTGCGGCAGCTTCCATTGAGATGATTGAGCTTTGGTTTCCACGTCATAACCATAAACCCACGCTTCATCACCAGGTATGACCCTCTGGAGCAAATTTGGGTCGTCGCGGACAGAGTTCAACATCTCATTAGCAATGTTCATGCGATGCTGTTTTTGGTCGCAATTGAGCAATTTTGGTACGAATTTCGCGGCGACCCGTCTCATACCCAAATCATTGTAAAAATCGAATGGCACGAGCCAATCGATATTTTTAGGTCCTCAGCAACTTCTCTAACGGTGATTCGACGATTGGCCTTATATAATTTCCTCCACTTCATTAATTTTTTCAACTGTTGTTGAAGTGCTCGGGCGTCCGGCACGCTCTTCGTCGTTCACATCTTCTCGGCCTTCTGAGAACATTTTTTACCACCGATAAATGTTGCTTCGGTCCAAGGTAGCTTCTCCGTATGCCACAGTCAACATTCGGAATGCATCCGCGCACTTAATTTCGTTTTTCGCACAAAATTTGATACAGGTTCTTTGATCTTTTCTTTTTAATATGTAAAAATCGAAGAGGATCCAAAACACCTGCAAGCAAAGCAGCTGTCAACAATTAAGTGAACATTCAAAATGGCCGAGCTTGTCGGCATTAATGAGAGACATGAGTACCAAAATAAAGCCACAAAAGGATCGAAATTCGAATATACGTAACCCGCGAAAATTCAAAAGTCGCGATACTTTTTGAACACACCTCGTCTTTCAGGAGCAAGCTGTCAACACCCCAACGACACTGCCGTAGATCCCGCAAAATTGGCCGGTGAGAAGTTTCCCACCTTCGGCCAGCTCTACTGGGAGCGTCTTCAGCGTCATCAGGACGACAACTAAAGATCAAATATCCTGACTGAACAATCCTCAAAACTGTAAGTTTTAAAAACCTACGTAACTTTCTCCTCATGCTAACAACTTGATTCTCCATATATTTAATGTTTATTCTCACTGTAATCATTTTAAATCAATTTTTACCATTCTTATATCATTTTAATTCAAATTTTAAATCTTTTACACCCTCATTTATCAATTTTTACTATATTTTAATCAACTTATAAATTTTAAATATATCACTTTCAATTTTACATGAAAAAAATCATTATAATTATATTTTATATTTCCTTAATCAAATACTCAAAACTTTGCAGAAATCATTGTTATGTTTACTATTTTATGTAAACGCCCCAGTCAAATTTTAAGTCACTATCACGCCATTTCCCTTTTACAAGGATAATTTTCGCACTACCATAATCAACGATATATTCAAATTTTAATAAACATAGGTGAAACACATTTTTTTTAATTGCAAAAATTGAAAGATACAATTTCTTCAAAATCACAACTAGAAAAGTAACTGTCCTTCCCCAAAACTAGTTAAAAATCCAACATAGTATCACTTCCTTGTCCTTTCATTTTACACGCATAATTATTAATCATCCATACATCTCTCCCAACAAACTTCAACACACTCCCCCATCACTTTCTCCAATTGGCCACCATCTATTAGCGCGCGACTTAGCAACAAATCAATCTCGAGCCACACAAGCTCCATATCGTCGCCACTAAACGTGCCACATCAACTAACAGCCAAAATATCTCGATGTGTTGTTGACAACCACCACCCATGACTAGTAAATTTGTTATTCATGGTGAAACAAGTTAGATGCTGTATCAAAAATAACGACTTCACGTGACACCTTTTCATTCAATTCACCTCACTCGTGTCACACAGCGCGGCACAACAATTTTTCTCACTTAACAGGCCACAAAGACGCCTTTATGCCTGTGACACAGCTCCCCCAAAGCGTGTCCAGGTCGAAAGTCGCACTTTTTCTCACATCTAAACTGACATCATTGAATAACATTTTTACTAAGTCCGCAATAACGTCGAAACACAACACTTACGAACACCCAGAAAACTACATTTTTCTAATAGACTATAAAACTGCCAACAAGCATTCACCACTCTCAATGGGAGTTTAACCAGTAAACCAGTACCCTAACGTACATTTAAACCCTCAAAACTGTACTACAACAAGCATTTCCAAAACGTCTGTTATCTGACAGAGCGCCCGCTTTTACCTCAGAAAAGTTCAGTAAATTTCTAATAACACATGGTATACAACCCCTACTCACCACGAGCAATAACCCACAAACAAACGGTTTAATAGAACGCTTGAATGCGACCAATACAGGCAAACTCAGACTAGCTTATCTAGAAACTCCGAGAGCTTCCTGGACTCAACTAGTTAAGCGCGTCACTCAGACGTATAATAACACACCCCATTCTGTCACTAATTTTCCACCCACCTATTTAATGTTCAATGTTGTCCCCCCAGATCTAAGAACTCATCTTAACCCACATACCCTGAAATAACTAGAGCTAGAGAGATAGCACGCTCTCGTACCCAAAATAAGCATAAAAAAGATAAAGAAACATTTGTTAAGCAGCACAGAACACCACATTTCGAAGTGAATGATCTTGTTTTGGTCAAAATTTATAGATATCCCGACACAGATAAATTAGTACCATATTTTACTCGATCATACACAATAATTGAAATAATCTCACCCAATGTCGTTCGAATAGATCGCCTCAATCAACCTCTCAATAGAGACAGTGACACCATACATGTCAATAAATTACAATATTACGCAGAGAATGTTCTGTACATTATATCTCCACAAACCCGAATTATTCAAAACCCACAGCGAATGTCTACAGATTCATATCTCAGTGAATTCAAACATTTGACTCCAGATATTTTCGAGACGCAACTTGTCCGAATCATACCGCCTACAACCTTCCAACCATTCCTACATTTAAATCCAGATATATTTAACATCGATCGTTTTAAAACAAACCTCAAGTAGCGACCAGAAAATTTCCCATTAAATTCACAAACCTATTCTATCTACATAAGCTACACCAACCCATTTGGATCTGTGTTACTTACTTACTTACTCTATTTCACACAATATAAAGATTTCTTTGAACCCACGAGATCCAGACTAGAAGAGAAAGAATTTAAGCCAATGCGCTGTAGAAAAGCCCCATATTTCCCCCTTCAAAAAATAATACACATCGCCGCTCACAAAGCTGTCAACTAAATATCCGCTATCGGAATGACCGCCATGTGTAACACGTGTTTCACATCAGCCATTTATATTTCCTCGAGAATTTCACAAATTCCCAGGCAGAGAATCATAAAATCCATCGCCACACTTCCCCTTAACTGGCCCCCAGTCCTTCAATCCCCGTGTCCTTGATTACTTTTATCCCAAACCTTTTACTACATTAGCAGTCAAAATATCTTTACCTAACTTTTTAAAACATTTAGATATTTGAATTTGAACAAGACCTACCTTAAATTGAACATTGTGATATTTTAATCCTGTGTAAATATCTCATTTTTTCTACATATCAAACATGTTACATGTTAAATTGAGATCACAATACACAACATCTTAGTAACCAATCCAAGCAATAAATTGCGCTTCTCAATTTTCGATTTATAAAACCTACACACCACATTTGTAACTTATTTTTAGAATAAATATTTTTGTCCCAATTCTCTCTACCAAACCTTCATCTACTCATTGTAATAATCTATAACTATATTCTATTTTTTGTATAAAACATTTTAAATTTTATATTTTACCTTTCAATTATATAATCACACACAAGTTTTTAATCCAACATTATTTAAAAAAAATCAATTACTTTTATTTTTCATAATATTATTTTAGTATAACAAATCATTTAGTTGTTTTCAAAAATCACTTTAATTTTTCATTATTATTACTTTTATATATTAGATGTTTGATTTTGTTCACTTAAACTTTATTCAAACACAATGATATTTCTATATTTTTATTCATTTTATATTTGATTTTTTACCTTTATAATTAGACAAATAATATCATTAACTATCGGGCATACAAAAATCTATTTCTCTAACCACTTCAGTGTACTTTTCACTACTATCTTCTCACAGTCATTGCTTCACATCAACGTAGAAAAACGACAGTACTGCTTGACAATTTTATTTTGATTTCGTAATTTCAACAAACTCTTTGAACACAGTTCCCCAGATTTACAAATCCCAACTTCTGGCCTGAACACGTTTCAAAGGTTTACTTCAATCATCCGCAGAGCACAATCACCAGCGCATGCACAAAGCGTTCACAACTCTCACAACTCAATTTTTTTTAGCTCTAGCGGACCACTATCAACCTTTCATTTTAATTCAAGTCAGATCTCCTACTGTCGATAAAACAATTCTACTTAACGCATGGCACTCCATTTCACCCCTTTCAATCTTATTAATGAACAACTTTTTCTTCAACAACTTTTCAACCCAATAACCCTACAATTGTGACAAAGCACTGTAACCTTATACAGGATCACAGGTGAAACATTGCCTAGGAAGACGCTCAAGTCTATGTCCTCGCTTTGCACCTGGATCTAAGTATTTGGTTGCCTGTGTAATACTTACAATTGCATATCCTTTAACCCATAACCCTTTCTAACACCCGCCAACAATCTCTTGGAACATCATTTTATTTTTTAATCATCATTACTTTTTTTTATCAAACAAAAGTTTTATCTATATTTCTCTTTTATAATGAATGCCATAACTTTTAAATTAAACATAAGTTTTATTTTTTATAATTTTCAAATATATCCAAACAAAACATCTTGTTATAGCCCTTTTTAACCCTCACAGTTTAAATTATTTTAAATAAATTTTAATTACTTACCTGTGTTAGAGAGGCTTTACCCGTTTAAACCCGGATAAACCCTTTCACTCCCGGGGCCCATCTATGGTAATTTAAGCCAACAACCCTATATTGTATACTACTTATAACAAGATTGTCATGTTGTATATAGAAACATATCTATAAATAATTATACGCATGATTGACAGGTGTAATTGCATCACCATATGTAATGTACTTTGTACAAACTGAGGATAAATAAATAAAACTATGTAATAGATTAAGAGCTGAGGGGTGACTATGGGGTTCTTGACTAAGGCTAGGCTGTCACATAGTGAACATTGGACTTATCTGGGTGATGAGGAAGATGGTGGCGAGCTCCAACTTGTACCTTGGCCGGTCCAGGTGCTAACTCTATGCTGTCCAGGTCCCAACTTGTTGCGATGGTGCGAGGTCCTAACTAACTAAACTGAGTCCGGAGCTTTAACACGTAAACTTCTCAGAGCTCTCATTGGATGACCGTCTACTCGTGGCCGTTTCTCATTGGTCTTAGCTAATCCTCCTGGACTCTGATTGGATCTTTTTCAATCCTTTGTCCTTGTCTTGTTTTAACATGATCACGGAAGGGGAAGGTTCTTGAACTCAGTTTTTATGAGTTTCTGGATAATAAAACCTGCTAATGACCGTTTCCTCTCTGATGGCCTTTCTCCCAGATTCGCTAAGCCTCGTCTTTATTAAAATCTTTAGATCATACATTGCATACTTATTGTGGTGGGGTTACATCCAGTTATGTACAAATTATGATAGATGCGCCCCCTACATGTGAAGAATTCAAGAAGGGGTAGCCTGAGTGAATTCTGCAAAGGGAAAAACAAAAAAAAAAATTGTGGGAAAATTAGTTGTGGTTATTGAGAAGCTATATACAAGCATTGGTGGTGATATAAGAGATAAAAGAGAATGGTGTTGATGATATATAGGTTGAGTATAACTAAGAGAAATCAAATTTTTTAATTATAAGAAATCAAAATGAATGCTATGGTACATAATGGGATAAAAAAAAAGAAAATGCGCCTAAACAATATTCTACTCGAGATGGGGAACAAAATCGAGGGAATTTTTATTAGGGCTTTTGAGAAATCAAAATTAAAAAAGTTGGAAGAAATCAAAGTGAATGCCTTGGTGCATGGTGAAAAAAAAAAAGAAATGTGCCTAAACAATATTCTACTCGAGATGGGGAACAAAATCGAGGGAATTCTATTAGGGCTTTTGAGAAATCAAAATTAAAATAAGTTGGGAGAAATCAAAGTGAATGCCTTGGTGCATGGTGAGAAAAAAAAAAGAAAAAGGCTTTTGTAAATCAAAAATTAAAAATGTATAAAATATCTAATTTTAAAAGAAAACCAGTGAGTTTTCGTTGATAAAATTTTGTTTAGTTGTTGGTTTATATGAACAAAATAAAAATAAGTTGTTATATAAATGATAAATATTTGATTAAAATAAATGATAAGTATTTGAATTAGGATAAATGGTAAATTTGATTAAGAATTTTATTTAAAAAATACGAAAATAATGTAAAGGAATTGGATAAGAAAAATGTAGAGCGAGAGGTTCGCAAACTCTTTTGTAATCAAATTACATGCCAAAATCTATGTCACGCGGCGCATTCAGCTCTCTTTATTTGCCTCGTAGATTTTTTGTCTTTCCCGTGCGACTCATGGGTAGAAACATGATCTTTCCCAATTGTGCTTTATATTATGTATACAGGAGACATGGGAATCTAATTAACCTTACGTGTGTATTTTATTTTTTGTGTTTGTGTTGTTTTTCGAGATCTCAAGGCCGAGTGTATTAATATGTGTCCCGAGCCTTAATGCGTTCTATGGATTTTTATGCAATTCCCTAGGGCACTTAAAATATGCTCGCCCGATATCCACCTTTTTTATCGGGGGTTGTAACCGGAGTCGGATCTTTGAATACAGGGTTCGAGGAAAGTCCTCGACCCTTCTAAAGTTGTTGTTTATTTCTTTCGGAAGAAACGTAAGCTCGAAAGCTTTGCTACCTAATTTTTCCTATCCTTTAAGTGGTAATGTTCGTGCTTTTGTTCATATTTAACCTTGAGATCTGCGTGTTGTGCATTGTTCGTGAGTTTTTCATGTGTTGCAGTGTGATATTGTTTTAAAAATGTTATTAAAAGTCGAATTTGGTCGGCAAATTATTTGGGGATGTCTGGAAATGTATTAAGTTTTTTGTGAGAAATGTAAAATGAGTTTTATGTGTTGTTAAAAGTCTAAGGTCTGTTGTGTCTGGGTGTAAGTTGGATATGTGCCTAGTGTGGGTAAATGTAACGTTTTTTGGAAGTAGAAGAATAAAAATAAAAATAATAGAAGGGGTGATATTCATTGGGATGTCTGGAAATGTATTAATATAATGATATTAATATAATTAAATTGTGTTTTTTTGTAAAAATCGATATGTAAGCTCGTTGTCCAGTTTTGTGGACCGTTAAAATTGGCGGACGGGAGAACGCGGTGACCTCAATTTTATTTTCGGGGACGACGCGAGAGATCTCTAAATTTGTCCACCCTCCATTTGTGTAATTCGGTGACCGATAAAAATGGCGGACGTCTTTATGTCGCGGGGAGAATATGACCTCCCATCTTAAACACCGGAAATTGGGCCGGCGAGAATTGAGGGAACATTCTAACTTTGTCCTCCCCTTGTGTAATTTGAGACTTCCTGTCCTCCTAATTGATTTCTGCACGTCGTTTTGGGGTGCCCTAATTGTTTTATGGAAAGTCTTCTTCCAGTATCTCCCATATAAGATTTAGAAATTCTAAGATTGCATTGCCTATATGGAAGATGGCTTTTAAGACGGAACTTCCTATATGGAAGACTGCTTCCTGTAGCTGGTACAGCCGTTGGGGCCGTAGGGCATATATTACCATGTAAACTATTAATATAAATGGAGCGAGTTTCTAGGGCATAATCAGAAGACAGATAACACATATTAGATGAAATATGGGATATTGGCACATTTTCTTCCATGTCTTCTCCACGAATTGGATTTTTTGATTATCAGGTTGGACTTCTATTGATTGGGGCGAATTTGAAATTGGATGTTTTTGCGGATGGGCTATGTCGCGTTTTTGTTCGCTAGTTTGGTTGTCAATGGTTCTGTTGAAGAAATGTCGGGTGTAGGTGGTTCAAGTGGAAAAGTTTAATCGTTCCTCGGTCGTAGATCATGTATTTTTGGTATTGTTGTTATTGTGTGTGTGGTATTTTTTGTGTATGGATTTAGTTTGTTTCGGTGGGCTGTGTTGGTGTCTCTTTGGAGAGGTTGGTTGGATTCATCGATATGATTTGTTAATTGGCAGGTTGGACAGGTTTTTACCTGTTGGGTAATGTCTTGTGTCATGTTCTGTAAATAATATTGAGGGGAGATGAGTCTCGTCATCTTTGAGATGTTTGGATGGTCGTGCTGTGTGTGGACTGATTTAAGTAGTTTGTTTGTGAGTGGTTTTGGAACTATAATTTTAGTTACACCTTTTCGGGAAACGGTGTGCAGTCCATTGTGATCAATGGTCAAGCTAGAATTTCCCGATGGGGAAGGCTGGTGGCTCTTAATGAGGGAGGCGTCTAAAGAAGCCACAGAACGGGTTACGAGTTATGACGTCCGTTTCATATTGTTGTACTCCATTTATGCTACGGACCTCATATTCGTATCTCGATAACCTTAATCTCCATCGAAATATTCTGCCTGACGGGTTTTTGATCTTTTTCAGCCAATGCAATGCGGGATGGTGAGAAAATATAGAAAATTTTCTGTCCATCAAACAGACGCGGAAATCATCCACACTGATGAACTTTTTATAAGCGTTCACAGCGCTTAAGAAAGATCGCAATGTTTGGCGATTGTGTGGTTGTTGGGTGGTGTGAATGGTTTCTATGTTTCGTGTAGATGGGGTGGTTGTTTTGGCAGTGGTTGTGCATGTGTTTGCGTGATTTTGTTTTCGCTTTTTGGTGCGAGTGTCGCGCTTGTTGCGATGTTTGTGCGTGTGACTGTGGTGTGACGACGTGTGGTCATATGTGTGCGTTGATGTGAGCTGTCCTGTTGAATGGATACTGTCTGTGTATTGTTGTTGTGAGTGTCGCAGTTGTTGCGATGTACACGTGTGTGATTGTTGTGTGACGACGTGTGGTCACGTGTGGGTTTTATGTGTGAGTTGTCCCGTTGGATGGACACATTTTGTGCATTTTCGTTGTGAGTTGAAGCCGTTGTGGCTTTGTGAATTGCGGGCATATATTAAAGGCAATTGGCCTTAGTGAAAAAGTTGTGTTGTGCGTGCGCGTGACTAGATTGGCGTGTTGGTGATTGGGTTTTGATCAATGGATGCGCGCATTGGGTGCCATGTGCGGAAAGTCTGTGTGCATGGCGATTCCTTTGTGACATCGCTTGGCACTCCCAATACGTGCATCCATTGGGTACATGGTTGAAATTATAGGTAGGGGTAGACAATGGAGCGCCAAGCTGGAACATAGTGCCTTGGTTGAAGTCTATTGCTATTTTAAAATTCCGGAGGGTATTTATGCTGAGAATTTCAAATGGCAGAGGTGCTTCCACCACAAGGAAATTCTCTTTTCTAGTTAGTTTACCTATTGTCAGGGGGAGGACTATTTCACCTATTGTTGTTACAAGACCATTTATGGCCTGTAGGTCTATAGACTGTTTTTTAAATTTCAATTTAGGGAGGTTAGTTTTTAACATTTTATAGAGATTATGGGGCACTATGTTCAAACTTGCGCCTGTATCAATTAGTGATAGTTGAGGGTGATAGTTCAGGGGTTAGGAACAGTTTCATCGTCAATTGGTTGACGACAAAGGGTTGATGGTGCCTTCCTACCTTAGTGCCGAAAGGCTTGAGCGGCTTGTACGTCTCGGGCGTGTTGTGGAGGTGTGGGACGCCGGGGGTGCTGTTGAGTCGGGGCTGCTTGCACTGCCCGTGCGCTCGCGTGTTGAGTTGGGGCTGTTTGCACTGCCCGTGCGCTCGCGTGTTGAGTTGGGGTTGTTTGCACTACCTGTGCGCTCTCGTGTTGAGTTTGTTGGGATGGTTCAGTCCAAATACTTGTTTTTTTCTGGCCGCTGGTGTATGGATCCGGCATGGTGGGTGATGGCTCCTCGGGGTGGCGCGTTAGGTCCCCCGGTCCCATGGCATCTCCCGGTCGGTCGCTCAGAGGAGTTGGTGGGCGGCGTGTGTCCCGTCGGCGGGGCCCCGGTACCACTCGGCGCGTCGGGTCAACTTTCCTTCCTGGAGGGCGGCAGTCAACTGGAGTAAAACCGCCGCTAGGGTGTGTCGTGCTACCTTCCTTCTCTCCCTTATCCCGCTGCCGCTCTGTTTCGCTACTTGGTCTCGTTTGGACACAGGATTGGATTGAAATAGGCCAGCGATCAAGGGAGAGAGGGGTGACTATGGGGTTCTTGACTAAGGCTAGGCTGTCACATAGTGAACATTGGACTTATCTGGGTGATGAGGAAGATGGTGGCGAGCTCCAACTTGTACCTTGGCCGGTCCAGGTGCTAACTCTATGCTGTCCAGGTCCCAACTTGTTGCGATGGTGCGAGGTCCTAACTAACTAAACTGAGTCCGAGCTTTAACACGTAAACTTCTCAGGGCTCTCATTGGATGACCGTCTACTCGTGGCCGTTTCTCATTGGTCTTAGCTAATCCTCCTGGACTCTGATTGGATCTTTGTTAATCCTTTGTTCTTGTCTTGTTTTAACATCATCCCGGAAGGGGAAGGTTCTTGAACTCAGTTTTTATGAGTTCCTGGATAATAAAACCTGCTAATGACCGTTTCCTCTCTGATGGCCTTTCTCCCAGATACGCTAAGCCACGTCTTTATTAAAATCTTTAGATCATACATTGCATACATATTGTGGTGGGGTTACATCCAGTTATGTACAAATTATGACATATATATGTTTGAAAATAGAGCAATCCATATATTAAATTATTTTAAAATGCTTATTTTGGATCATAAAGTTTTTTATTTACAATATTTCGTATGGCAATTCGCCAAACTTCTTCGGGGAACTAGATTGTTTTGAGATGCTGGCATATCAATTCATGAGTATGTACAACTGCTATAAAATTTCAAATATCTAAAACCAACAATATTCCTGTTTTTAAATATAATAAATAATAATATAAAATAAAATAATATAAAATATTAATATATATGAAGAATAAATTAATAATTCATTTAAAATATAAGAATTGAAAATCAGTGTAATTTTTATTCATATATAATAATATTTTATATATTATTTTATTTTATATTATTATTTATTATATTTATAAACATAAATATTGTAGGTTATAGATATTTAAAATTTTATAGCAGTTGTAGGTACTCGTGAATTGATACGCGAGCATCTCAAAACAATCTTGTTCCCCTGAAGAAGTTTGGCGAGTGCCATACGAAATATTGGAAAATAAAACTTTATGATCCAAAATAAGCATTTTTAAATAATATAAATATATATTTATCGTAATTTAAACAAAGATATGTAAGCAATAAAGTATGACGTCTTTTCTAGTCTTCTCAAAGTGACACCAGTTTGCCACCGAACCCCAGGGGAGGGGAGGATGACCCACATAAGACTGACCAATGAGTATCAACACTCGGGGGATCCAGGAGAGGGACAAAAAAGGGCGTTTTGGTCCAGTTGTAAGAGTTAGGTTACAGTGGATATTTCGGAGAGGCCGGTTCAGTACTAGGTCCGTGGTCATCTCACGGCGGCTCTCGTGGCCGCCGTTTTGGCTCCTCCCTGCCTCCGCGGCCTCATGCAGGACGCCGATCTTTCCTCAGTTAATCCTCAACTTCCCTGGTTCTGGTGCCACTTGAGACGTACTGGGAGAGCCTCTTTTGATCCCGAACTTTGTCCTTACTGTCCCGTGCGGACTTCCCACTCTGCACGCCTTGCCACTCAATCCCAACTACTTCCAACTCACTTGTTGTCTTACCCGGAATTTACGACAGTAGATCCGTATAAGTCGACAAGATTATGACGACGAACAGTGAACAAAGGACAATGGAGAAGACGGGGAACACTACGTGGACGCTTCTGAGGTGCCCCCCAACTTACATCCGGCCCAGCGTGGACACCTTGATAGAGTGATTGACCGAGGCCCTCTGAAGGGACGGGATTTTTAACATATTTTTATTGCCTGGCTGTCCCTTTTCTTACACTGCAGAAAGCCAATCTTTGAAGCTAGTTGTCACAATACTTATTACATTTCTGTACACATTGGATGTCAAGGTTGTGAATTGAATAGGCTAGTATTTTTCATCTAATAAAATTTATTAATAAAAATTGATGCGAGAGAAAAAAGGGGAATAATATAAAAATATATCCAATTAATAATTTATTTTTCAAAAAGGTTACAAGTTTTTCTCTAAAAAGTGTAGCGAATGGTCAGTCAATTTACATATTTTTATTTACAACTTCAATAAATGGCAACAGTAAAAGTAAACAAAGATATTTACATTTGCTATCTTGACTCCTGGTCAGTGCTGTGGTCTTTGCCGTTATGGTCCCCTGATGTCCTGCAGCTCTCCAGCAGTCTTTCTATGGCCTCTCCTAGTGGCTTCTCGATAAGATGGTCCCCTGGCCTTGATCCGTTCTTGTCTGTCAGGTCTCCTGTCATCTGCTCTAGGTCGTTCTCCTGGATCTCTTCTATGGTCGTCGTATCCCTGTGCTCCATGTCTGGTGCTCCACCTTCCTCGTCATCACATGCCAGCTCCCTACATCGTTCCAACAATCTATCCATGGCTTCCGTTTCTTTATTTCTCTGTAACTTATCGTGAGGTTCATTCTTCTTTTCTGTTGAGATAATTTCCATCGTCTTTTTTAGCACCAGGGATTGAATATATGCAAAGTCCCTTTTTCTTATGTTTATTTCCTTCCTGTATTGTTTGTTATATTTGGTTACTATTCCTTCCCATGTTAAGACTATCGGCACTACTTTTACGGGCATTTTTTAAGTTTGGGACATTTCCCTCGCCAGTAGCTGGTATTTTCTTTTCTTTGTCAGCTCCGTAGTTTGGATATTATCTTGGGAGGTAACGCCTATCTCTATGATTGTTATGTATTTTTTATTTGTCATATACTATTATATCAGTTTGTTAGCTTTGATATTGATATCGCTTATCATTGGCAGGTCCGTTATTATCTTGGCGTATGTATTTTCAATCTTAGTCGTTATTTTATGGAGCTTTATCTTCTTGTTCTCTGTGAAATTATATTTTCTAGCCAAGTTGATGTGGACGCATCTCACCACTTCATTATTCCTCTCAGTGTAGTCGTAAGGAAGCAATCTTCCACAGTTTGTAGCAAGGTGGTCCACCGTCCTCTGTACCTTTTCACAGTGAGGGCATTTCAGGTTTTTATCCTTCGGGAACACGTTTCTATCTTGTATGAACATGTAGAACCCTTCATTTTGTGGTGTGTTGTTTCCCGTTTTGAGCCATTGTGAGGATTCTATCATGTCCAATAGCGGTTGGTCTTCATTTTTAAAGAATGTTCTGTGGATTATTTTCTGGCCAATAATTACTCTTAGATTTTCAATCTGTTTTTCTTTCAGAGTTTTCATTGTGATGTTTTGGGCTTCTATTTTGTACTTATTTTCTATAATCAGTTGAATGTGTGTGAGCATTGTGTTTTCGCCCTGTTCACACGCTTTAATGGCTTCCTTTCTTTTTGTTGTCTCCCCGCCAAATATATACTTGTAGAGGCTTAGCAGAATTCTTTCGTTTTTTTGGACTAAGTTCACCAATCCTCTTCCCATTTCTTCGCGTTGAAGATATAATCTTTCTTTATTTGCTGGCTTAAGATGGATTTTGAATTTGCTCAGCGTTGTTCTCACCTTTTGGTCCAACATTTCTATTTATGAGCGAGAGCGAAGATTCGTTGAAAGCAGCGAAGAGGTTTTTAGCGTTCAGCTTGGTTTCCGCTAAAGATTCCATTCTGGATACTATTTCTCTTTTTATTCTCTCATTATTTTCTGGGACGACTGCGCTGGTGTTATCCTCTAGAACACCTAAATATTTATATGTTTCTTTTTCTGTTAGTGTCCCAAATTTCTGAATTTCTGCGGAGTTTGTCGCTGTTTTTATCGGGTTGATTTTGAAGCCTATATTATTTAAAAGCTAAGTTGTCTTGTTCGCTAAGAGCTCAAGATCCTTGTCGCTATAGGAAAATATTTTTATGTCGTCTATAAACAATAGGTGATCTATTTCAATTTTTTCCTCTCCTACTCTCATCTCCACTTGGGGACTGTCTTCTTTGTTGAGCTCCCTTGTTATCGGCTCGAGGCACATGATAAAGAATAGAGGTGATAGCCCATCTCCCTGCAATATTCCTCTTTCTATTTTAACTGTTTTGAGGCACTGCTTGCCATAATACAGCTGTGCTTGCCATTTTTCAAGGGCTATTTTTGCGAATTGTTGAATTTCTTTTGGTACTCTTGATGTTTCCAATATTTAAGCAAGTATTTGTGGTCGATGCTGTCAAAAGCTTTCACTATGTCGATCCACATGGTTTTCAGTTTATTTGCGTGTTCTTTGCATATAGCTTTGTTTAATAAGACCTGTTCCTTGGCGCCTTGAGTTCGCTGCGTCGTTCCTATCTGATTGATAGACAGATATCGTTCCTTATCTATGTATTTGTTCAGCTTTCTAGATATTATCCGCGTGATTAATTTGTACAGGTTGCTCATGCAACTTATGGGGCGGTAGTTGCTGGGGGTGTTCTCTCCTCCTTTAGGAAACAAGAAAGTTTTTGCAGTAAACATCCAGTCTGAAATTGTTTCTGGATTCCTTATTGTAAGAGAATCAGAGGTTGGATCTCAAAAGTATTGTTTAATTAACAATAATATTATATTAAGATGACAAGGAACAAACAGAGTCACAAAAAAGGCAAGCGCAGTAGCAGGAAGAAAACCAAAACTTAAACTAAGGTATAGACAGTGTGGCGCCAGGTCACGTGATGTCTGGTAGAAGGTGTCGTTGCCAGGCAACAGCTGATTGTGCGAAGCTACTCTCCAACACTCCCACCTAACAAGCACTTTGTTGTTTCAAACAGTCCAAGTTGGCTTCTTAGTCTTCTATACCTTTCTGGAGGTAGACCTTTCGTAAATATGTCTGCAGCTTGATCATTGGAGCAGACATAAAGAAGGTCAATTGCATGTTTTTGAAATTGGTCTCTGATAAAGTGATACGAAATATCAATATGTTTAGTTCTTTTTTGGTATTCTGGGTTGTGAACAAGTCTTATGCAGCTTTGATTATCTCAAAAAATTGTTGTAGGCTTTACTTGTTCTTAATGTAGCTCGCGTAGAAGTTGTCTCAGTCAAATTTCTTCTTTCGTTGCTTTGGAAGCCGCAATATATTCAGATTCTGTTGTTGACAGAGACACACAATTCTGTTTTTGACTGCACCAAGAAATAGGTCCATCATTCAACATGAACACATATCCGGTGGTTGATTTTCTTGTGTCTAGGTCTCCAGCAAAATCAGCATCGGAAAAACCAATCAGAGATGTAGTGCAGGAACTCCCACCAAAACAAATACCGATGTTTTTCGTAGCTTATAAGTATCCAAATATTTTCTTTACTGCGGTCCAATGTGAAGGTCCTGGGTTGTTCATAAATTGGCTAACCCTGCTGTAGTATGGAATCTTGTTCATTTCTTCAATTTCCTGATTATCATTTGGGCACATCTTTTTTGTTAGTTTTGAGTAAGGATCAGAAGGTACAGATTGTAACTTAATTTCAAGAAGGTTGTAATGTTCAAGTGTTCTTTCAATGTATGAGGCTTGATGTAGAAATAACATCTCGATATATTTGTAGGCCAAGGAAATAATCGGCAGTAAAAGTTTTTATTTCAAAATTGGAATTTAAGTACTGTACTATATCATCTAAATGTTGTTTATTTACACTGCAGATTAAGCAATCATCTACATATATTGCAAGTAATATGTAAGCCTGTTTACATTTCATTGTATAGACACATGAATCTGATATGCTAGGTTTGAGATCAAACTTAATTAAAAACACATGAAACTTCTTGTTCCACATTCTGGGGAATTGCTTAAGAACATAGATGCTTTTCTGAAGAGAGCAAACATTATTTGGAAAATCTGGGTTTTCATAACCTTGGGGTTGTTCCATCTAAAGTTCCTCTTCCAAATCACCATTCAAGAAGGCAGATTTTACATCTAATTAAATCATTTCCATATCAAGTGATGCAAAAAGTGATAAGATTGTTCTAATTGAATCGAATTTTACTACTGGAGAAAAAGTTTCACCATAATCAAGTCCTGATTTTTGTGAATAACCTTTCGCAACTAGTCTAGCCTTAAACATTTTACTTGATCCATCTGCATTTTGCTTTATTCTGTATACCCACTTGCATGCAATAGCTTTTCTGTCTGATGGTAGTGTCACATAAGTCCATGTTTGAATTTTCATCAAGGAATTGAATTCATCGTCCATAGCTAGTTTCCACTTTTTTGAGTTTTGTCCTACAATTGCATCTTCATAGTTCAATGGTTCTTGGTCATGGACATAACAAGCATATGAAATAGCTCTTGTACAGTTTGTTGATGATTTTTCCTTTTCTCTGATTCTATTCCTGAGAGGGTATCGACATGATTCTTTTGGTTTGGAACTGGTATTTGTGCTATCAACACTCTCTTAACTATATATAGTTACCTGCTCTTGTTGGTTAGCCTGAATATTTTCTTATGTATTAGCTTCAGTAAATATTACATCTCTGCTTATGATAATTTTCTAGCAATAGGATCCCACATTCTATAATTTTTGTTAGGTTCAGTATATCCAACAAAATATATACGAATACTCTTTTTGTCTAATTTCTTTCTGTTATATTTTGGTATATGCACATAAGCGTTACATCCAAAGGTTTTCAAATGTAAGATGGAGGGTTTTCTCTTGTACCATATTTCAGAAGGTGTAGAATTTCCCAATACTTTAGTAGTACATCTATTCAAGAGATAGACTGCTGTGTTTACGGCTTCAGCCCACAGTTCAAGCGGCATTTTTCTTCCATGTAACAAGCATCTGGCTGATTCAACTATTGTTCTGTTATCTCTTTCAGAAATTCCATTCTGTTCTGGGGTACAGTGTACTCCGCTTATAACAAAGTCGGTTATAGCGAAATTCCGCATATAGCGAATGAAATTGTCTGCACGAAAGAAAAGAAGGGCTTAAACCATTAAAAGAACTCTGGATATTGCGAAGTCGGATATAAAGAATTTTCGCTTATAACGAAGTGATTTGCATGTATAAATTTTTATTTTATCCGTTTATAACGAAGTTTTCTCATTTACCATTATAATTGACTAATATATTATGCATAATATATATCAAATTACAACGTGTGAATGACACAAATTTAATGATACACAACAAATAAGTTAATAATATACAATTTTAAAACAAAGACAACACTTATAACAAAGTGATTGTCATGGATAATGCGACTTCGTTATAAGCGGAGTACACTGTATATGGAGCAGTGAGTTCATGAACAATTCCTAGAGATTTTAGATAATCAGAAAAATTCTTATTTAAGAATTCTGTGCCATTATCTGTTCTGAATCTTTTTATTTTATTTCCAGTTTCAGTCCTAACTTTTTTTACAAATTCTTTAAATTTCTCAAGTACATCTGATTTATGCCTAATGAAGTAGGCCACTCTAAATCTTGAAAAATCATCCTTGAATGATACAAAATATAATGATCCACCTGGTGATCTTTTACTCATTGGTCCACAAACATCTGAATAGATCAGCTCTTCTGGATAGTCGAATTTGGACTTGTTGAAAAACTTGAAAAACTTTGAAAAACTTTTCTATTTTGTTTTCCATAGATGCATGCTTCACATAGTAAAGAATCAGGCTTTTCTTTAATTTTAATGTTTTCTTTAAAAACATTATTTTCAAACATTTTTTTTTGTTAATTTTATAGGACAATTTAATTTAATTAATTAACATTTTTACATTGACATTAACATTGAAATTTAATTAACATTTGTTAATTTTATAGGATTTACATGACCCATTCTTTGATGCCATATATCTAGACTTAACTGAGCAATATGAGTTTGTGAAGGTTGCTTTGCTTTAATAAAAATTCTATAAAGATTTGAATTGTCCTTTATTCCAGTAACTAGCACTTTCGAATTTTTTGTCAATTTTATCTGATTTCTTTTAAAAATGAGCGTCAAACCATGTTTTGTTGCAGTAGATATTGAAAAAAGATTGGTCTCCAATTCAGGTATATAGAGAACATCCAAAAGAGTTACATTAATTTCCTGACTATCAACATAAGAGAGAATATCAATATTTCCTTTACCTTTTGCATATATCTTCTTTCCATCTCCAAGGCACACAGGATGAACAACTTCTGGTATTTCTTCGAACGTAGAGAACCATTCTCTTCTTAAATTCATGTGATCCGTTGCTCCAGAATCTGCAATCCAGGAATCCTTTGTTTCAGCGAGAAAGGCACTTGTCTCAGCTGAAAAAGCACAGTATCATCTCTGGATTAAGAACTTGGCTGTTGTTCTTTTTGTTCTTCCTTTCTTTTATAGCATTCTTTTTACCAATGTCCTTTCTTCTTGCAATATTCATAGTGTATGTTCTTCTTTTTATCTTTAATGGATTGTTGATGCTGCTGTTGTTTGTTGGAAGCTGTTGGATTTCTGTTGAACTTTGAAAAAGTCATCAAGGCATTATCCGGTTTAAAATTTCCTGAAGAATCCCAATGTGATCCTGTAAGCTTTCTTCTTTCAGTAATCTTGCCGTCAAGTTTTCGAGAGTTTTTTCTTCTGATGAAACTGAATCCCACTCTGTTATGAAATTCTTGTATTTATCAGGCAAGCTGCAAATTATCTTTGTAATTAGGGCAACATCAGAGATTGGCTCACCTAGATCTTTCATTTGTTGTGCCTGAGTTTCAATTTTGGAAATGTGAGAAGCAATGTTATCATTTGGATTAATTTTATATTCGAAAAATCTTTGTTGCAGCAAATATTTGTTTGTTTCAGATTTCAGTTCATATATTGTTGATAATTTCTTCCACATTTCTGCTTAAATCTGGCAATTAACAATCTGTTGAAGATATTTAAATTCTAGAGCAGTAGTGATCAGCATTTTGGATTTTGCATCTTTCTTTTTCCATTCAGAGAATTTTGCAATATACTCTATTTCAGGTTTTACTTCAGAGCCATCAGTTATTCTGAGAAGATCTTTTGCTTCTAGAATAATCTTCATTTGAAATTTCCATAGATTAAAATTATCGCCGTTGAATATTTGAATTTGTTGAAGTTCAGTTCTCATCTTGAGCAAGCAAACGAATTTCAGCTTAAATAAACAAAAAATATTTGATACCAACCAAGTTCTGCTGCCATGTAAGAGAATCAGAGGCTGGATCTCAAAAGTATTGTTTATTAACAATAATATTATATTAAGATGACAAGTAACAAAAAGAGTCACAAAAAAGGCAAGCGCAGTAGCAGGAAGAAAACCAAAACTCAAACTAAGGTATAGACAGTGTGGCGCCAGGTCACGTGATGTCTGGTAGAAGGTGTCGTTGCCAGGCAACAGCTGATTGTGCGAAGTTAATCTCCAACACTTATAGCTTGAACAACGGCTTTATATAGATCTTCGTGTAGCGGGGTCAATATTTTAATAAAGAAATTATAAATTTTATCTATACCGCCTGCTTTCCAATTTGGCAAATTTTTCAATGTTTCTTCGAATTCTTTTTTTGTTATTTCTATTTGCTCGATTGGTTTGTTTGTTTTCTCACTATTCTGGATGAGGTATTCCGGAATATCGAGGTCTTGATTCTTCGTCCAAGTTTTGGACCAGAAATTTGTTAAATCTTCTTCAATAATGGGGCCTTCATTTGCTTTTTATGGCTTTAATTTTCTGTAAAATGCTCCCCTATTCAGTTCAAACATATAATTTGTCTTATTAAATTCACTTATTTTTTTCTGATACCTCTATTATTTTCTGTATTACTTTTATTTCTTGGTTTATTTTTTCTTGAAATATTTTTAAATCTGATATTTTCCTGGGGTCGCTTCTATATTTCTTGGTTACTTGTTTTACCATGTGGTTTTCTCTGCTGTTCATTTTTCCAGATTCTATTCGTTTTTCAATTATTTTCATTATATTTTCTATCTCTTGGATTGATTTGTTCAATGGATATTTCCAGTCCCCCGCTCTTTGCGGCTTTTTGGTTAACTGTTCATATGCCATTTGCGCTGCATAAATAATTTTGCTGATTTTTCCAAGTTCAGATTCCCCATTAGGTTTCCTCAATATAATTGTTAATTTCCTCTAGAATATATTTTTTTATATTGTCGCGGAGATAAATAAAGCAAGGACAAATTTGGGAATAAATAATTTATTATAAGGGGTATTTATAGGGAGAGATAGTGTGTACAACTTACCCCAAGTTAAAAGATAATCCTAAAGAACGGCGTTAGCCACCGTCCCGTTTTCCTTATTTTCAGATCAGCTTCCCAGAAGCCCCAACCTGTGGTCCCCCCCCCCCCCCCGGGGTCCAGGGATGATTGACAGTTGTCCCATCTGGATGGAGCTACTTGACAATATTTTACGTATGGGATTTTGACGTCGATGTCCACTCATTAACTGGTTTGTTCGAGCACTCTTCTGTCTCTTTCTCCATTGCCCTTGTTACTCTTAGCCGCAATTCTATGTTTACTGGGTTATCGCTGTTTGTCACCTCATTTGTTTCTTTATCCTTATCTGGTTGGCTTACTAGTTCTGATGGATTCCTATCTTCCCTTTCGTTTGTTCTCACACCTTCTTGGTCTATTTGGTTATTGGTGATTTCAATTAATAATAATAATAATAATAATATATACACATAAAACCTTTGAAGGACCATTGCTGATGGCCAATAAAATAAATTTAAAGGAATAGAAAAAGGGCTTACTGTAGGGGGAAAGCCACCGACCAATGGCCGGCGGTATTGTCAGCTGCTATCTGTCTTCCTGCTAAGTTCTAACTGCCACCTTTTTTATATTTGGCGCCATCTACTGGTTGCCATGCTTCGCCCCCTATGAGCGAACTCTGAGAGTCTTTTAATTAAAAAAAAAGCTTAATAATATCAAAGTTTCATATTAAATATATATATATATATATACGAGATGTGTTCAAAAAGTATCGCGAATTTTGAAATTTCGCGGGTTACGTATATTCGAATTTCGATCTTTTTGTGGCTTTATGTTGGTACTCATGTCTCTCAATTATGCTGACAAGCTCGGCCATTATAAATGTTCACTTAATTGTTGACAGCTGCTTTGCTTGCAGGTGTTTTGGATCGTCTTCGATTTTTACCTATTAAAAAAAAATGGATCAAAGAACCTGTATCAAGTTTTGTGTGAAAAACGAAATTAAGTGCGCGGATGTATTCCGAATGTTGACTGTGGCATACGGAGAAGCTACCTTGGACCGAAGCAACGTTTATCGGTGGTACAAAATGTTCTCAGAAGGCCGAGTAAATGTGAACGACGAAGAGCGTGCCGGACGCCCGAGCACTTCAACAACAGACGAAAAAATTAATGAAGTGGAGAAAATGATATTGGCCAATCATCGAATCACCGTTAGAGAAGTTTCTGAGGACCTAAACATATCGATGGGCTCGTGCCATTCGATTTTTATCAATGATTTGGGCATGAGACGGGTCGCCGCGAAATTCGTACCAAAATTGCTCAATTGCGACCAAAAACAGCATCGCATGAACATTGCTAATGAGATGTTGGACTCTTTCCGCGACGCCCAAATTTGCTCCAGAGGGTCATAACTGGTCACGAAGCGTGGGTTTATGGTTATGACGTGGAAACCAAAGCTCAATCATCTCAATGGAAGCTGCCGCACGAACCAAGACAGAAAAAAGCGCGCCAAGTTCGGTCGAATGTGAAAGTTTTGCTGACAGTTATCTTCGATTGCAGGGACGTGGTGCATCATGAGTTCTTGCCACAGGGTAGAATGGTCAATAAGGAATATTACCTGCAAGTTATGCGCAATTTTCGCGAAGCAATCCGCCAGAAACGTCCGGATTTGTGGAAGAACAAAAATTGGCTTTTGCACCACGATAACGCCACTGCTCACACATCGTTGTTTGTGCGCGACCTTTTGGCCAAAAACAACATACTAATGATGCCGCAGCCACCGTATTCCCCAGATCTGTCCCCTTGTGACTTTTTCTTGTTCCCTAAACTGAAGAGGCCCATGAAAGGACGACATTACGCTACGCTACACGAGATAAAGACAGCATCGAAGGAGGAGCTGAAAAAGATTTTTTTATTATTATTTTTGAAGTGCTTCGAAGATTGGAAAAACCGTTGGCACAAGTGTATAATATCTCATGAAGATTACTTTGAAGGGGACAAAATAGGTATTCATGAATAAATAAATAAATTTTGAAAAAACTCAAAAGTCGCGATACTTTTGAACACACCTCGTATTTTTTATGTTCCCTTTATTTTTAAAATTAATCATAAATGTTTAATAAAAAGAAAACTGAAAGAGCAAAAGACAATTTCATGCCTGATGGGTTCTGGGCCTTCATCTCAGTTGAAGGTTGAGGCTGTTGGTAGTGTTGGTTCACAGGCTCATCTATTGTCTGGTCATCTCCAGGCTGCCTCTATCACTGAGGGACTCTTGTCATCGGGGTGTAGCAGGTCACATGGGGTGTGTAGACATTAGGAAGGGCAGAGAGGTCTATAGGCCTTTTTTTAAATAATTTTTTCAGCCACACTTTCCAGCTCCCACACCAGGCTTGGTGTAGTCCCTCACACACACTTCCTAGTCAGTGGTGAGCTCCTGTAGCATGCCATCTCCTTGAAGATGTCCATGGAGTTATGGACCTGGGGTAGGGTTGCCTTGTAGTCCAGGCTGCATGCTACAGCAGTAAGTTGGCTGTCAGAATTGGTCCTTGGTTACTGGAGACTCATGCCTCCCCTGCCTCAACACTCTCACATACGGGTGAGATCTTCTTTTTAAATTATTATCAACATTGTTCCCCCTACAGCAGACATCCTTTCATTCCATCTAAATTTATTTAGGCCACCAGCTAACTATATAAAACCAATTATGTTATATTTGTCTTCCGCATCCTCAACAATCCTCCCCTGCCACAAGCATCAAAAACTTGGTGAGGATTATTGAATAAAAGTTTTTGGTGCTCTCAATGCGGAAGACAAATTTATGTATCCTTAAGAATCCACATATTAAAGAACCAAACAATAAATAAATGACTCAAAATACTTTTTTAAAAAAAGTTATATAAAAAATTAGCCTTTTATATCTTAAATTGTTTCACAAGTTCATTCCATCATTATACACAACATAGAGTATTATGAACAAAATATTATACTATAGGTATCCTCTTTATAAATGTATTATAACACAAATCCATAATATAACAAAAAAAAATAAACATGGGGTTAATGATAACTAAAACTATCTAGCCTATTTCACACAACCTCTACAGAAATTTTGACAATTGTACAAATTGACTAATATGTGTACTATGCTGGGCATTGTGATAACCAGATTGGCAACATATAAAATATTTCATTTTATTTACTTCTCCTGACGAAGACAAAAGATTTTTGTCGAAACGTTGAGAAAATAAAAAACTCTAACTGGCCGAAGTGTCTATTTTTTATATAAATATGAATGCCGGCCAGGCAACCTCTATCTTTTCGATATAAAATATCAATATGACAATGTTGATGATCAATTTGAATGATACAAGTCTAGGTGAGGTAATTTCATTCATCTGAGGAGTTGATTGTTTAACTCTGATTCCTCTCTCTCTCTCTCTCTCTCTCTCTCTCTCTCTCAATTACACTACTTTGAACATGTCTACTTGCAGTTCAAGTCTTCTCTAACTCCGAGCTACTTAAATTCTTAAAGTGGCTGATGGAGTCGTTGACTACATTGTGGACTGTCTGGATTGTCTACAGTCATTCACTAATAATTCAAGCCCAAACAAGGCATTAAAGCATTATTTGACAGTAATAAATTGCCACTATACTTCCTTCTTTCCACCTATATCAAAGTTTATCTGTGCCAGTCATCCTAATTCACTCTAGAATGCAGTATTTGGAAATATTTTTAATATGTTACACCTAGTGCAACTTGTTACACTAAGTGCGACAAACTCATCATCTCTATACATGAGGGTAGAGAAATTAAATAGAATTAGAACCTCAATATATACTGTCCTTAAGGTTTATAAATGTCTACTCTTGGCCTATTCATGATTTTTAGTGAATTCCTATATGGGGTTTTCCTACTAAATAATATTATTTAAACTAACATGAGCAAGTTCGAAACTTGCTTATACCTAATAAAAGTAGCAATTAGTAATTTATCAAAGTATTTCCATAGTACGTCTGGTAGGGGGTCTGATTGGGCTGGGGTGGTTCTCCAGGATTAACACATCATCTAACTCATCATGGCACATAGCCAGTGAATGAGTAAACAAGACATTCAGCACAAAGCCCGAAATGCCAAAGACCTCACGCCCAGCACCAAGCCCGTGATTTACTGGCCTATACTGCACTTATTAATACCCTCGCTGAAGAGTCCTCGTGTCGGTCGTCTGAAGACACTATGAAACCGCGCGCGTCCCACTAAATGGTTTCAGACCCAACAAATGAGTCAGTGCATAGAACCAATCAAGTCCCCGACTTTCAAGACCCACCCTAGCTCAGCCTTTTACCACTAACGTTATCGGTACGGAAGGAAGCATACCAAAAGGTGTAACAACCCATAGCGTATACTTCCCCTACTGGGGTTTGAAACCAGATAGCTCCCAATTATCGAACCTTACATTGATTTAATCTAATTGTATGTAGCCATCTGGTGCGCCGGTGAAAACCCGCTATGTCCACCAAAGTCTCATACATATCAAAGGCTAAAAAAAACCTCATATTCCCGAAGGAAGCCTAACAAAAGGAGCAACTATTTTCTAAATTTGAGAATTGCATTGTCCTGAGAGGCTTATAACCCTAACAAAATTTGATATCAAAATAAAAATCGATCCTATTAAAATTCCCTTACAGTTTTAAAAATACGTAGTTTGGTCTAACTATATAATAGTTTTTATCCTTTTTACACATTCGTTACACCAATCCTTTCTTACACCCTCCCCCCTATCATTCGCGGTGCGCATACAAACTAGAGTTAAAAATTGCTATAGACGCCAAAGCACTCTAATCATCATCATAGAATCCTATGTATAACATAAAACTTGCAGGACAATCGGGAAATCAAACTCTAAAACAAAACTTGGGAACTAATGTCCTTGATATAATTAAAATATGCCTCGTACACACACACACACAATCTCTTAACTAACTATTTATATTCAATGACTGATATCAGTCTCTATTGTGAGCTAACCTAACCTAGAAAATTGTGAATATCAATGTCCTTAAATTGTCTGCCTCAGCACCCAGTACCACTGCAAAGATAATTCGATAGGACAATTAACTTATTAATGCGACAAAGAATATGACATTAAACTAATGAAATCCACAGGCAATTGGAAACACTTTCTCTACTGATAAGATCCTATTGACCGAATATCTCTCCTCATACATGCTCCAGTCACAGAAGCCACTCTACACCACAGTGCAACAACTTCATTCTACTTGTCTACTCTAGGTAACACACATTAGTCCTAGAATATGGAATTATAGGGCGTCAATATACTTAACCGATATCTACACTAATGCGGAAACCTACACTCTGCTACACCACTGCTCTCAACTACCTGGCTTCTGACTGTCTATGCTAACTTGACTTCAATCCATATCCTGACATTAACTCTTAATTTTTGTCTTTCCCTCCACATCAGTTTGAAAAAAAATCGAATCTATTTCTGACAAAAATAAAAAAATTAAGTTCTAAATCTCAAAAAAAAAAAAATGTGCGAGACTAACTTGGAGACAATAAATTTGCTATATAAAGTGACCAAAGGCCTAACTATTTGGATGGACTGGCACAATTCCTATATAAACACACTATTCTAATTAATATTAGTGACCACAATCCAGACAACTTCCCTGATTACTATTACTATGGATAATAATTACAGAATTCGTTAACAAATTAAATATAATATGAGCAATAATATGTATTTCTGCAGTGTCACAAGTGTAGCATGCCATCTCCTTGAAGATGTCCATGGGGTTCTGGACCTGGGGTAGGGTTGCCTTGTAGTCCAGGCTGCATGCTACAGCAGTCAGTTGGCTGTCAGAATTGGTTCTCGGTTACTGGAGACTCATGCCTCCCCTGCCACAACACTCTCACATACGGATGAGCTCTTCTTTTTAAATTATTATTAACATTGTTCCCCCTAGAGCAGACATCCTTTCATTCCATCTAAATTTATTTGGGCCACCAGCAAGCTATATAAAACCAATTATGTTAGGTTTTTGTCTTACGCATCCTCAACACCTCCAAGAAGTGACGGCTCCACGTGCCTATGTCCCCCCTATGGCACCTATTCGCGGAACACGTCTTCCGGCAACTGGAAGCCGCGCGGAACATCAGGTACGGACTGAGAGGCTCCACGAGATCCTCAAAGGTGAGCCCCTTTCGCTCGAAAGTATTTCGAACAAAGACAAACAAATACGGCGGCCATATTGACTTCCCCAATTTCGTTCCACCACCACCGATCATCCCAGTACTCCTATACCCCAACACACACAGCCATTATAAACCATCCGAGCCAACATTATTATATAAATATTATTGTCATTAGTCATTATATCTTAGAATATTCAAACATCAGCAATCATTTGAATTATTACTATTTGACTATTTTTTCATCTGTCATCATATATAGATTTAAAACTTTAGAAATTCAAGCTTTTTAAACATCATTTGAGTTTATTTCAACAGTATAATATTTTTTTTATTACCTTAAGATGTCTTATTTCTGATATCATTGTTTTTATTAGATTATTATTTTTATTTCATATTGACGCTTCTCTCTATCTCCCAAACCTATATTACTATATCACTTGCTCACACCTCCTTAACATATTTCTTCTCAACCTCGTATAGCCTCCCATAGCGTTCCTGTTGCCAACCATTTTTTTAAAATTAATTTATCTATTGGCCTATCCTTCCTCGGTATACAATTCCCGATAACGAGTTCAGAAAATCCAATGATTCTTTCTTTTTTTTTTTACCCCTCACTCGGCAACATCATTCATTATATTCAACTATGTCGGGATGTTCAATCATCATTGGCAACAGTATCCTTTACCTTCCACAATCCTCACCTTTTATATTTCCCGCGGTCAAGAGTCTCCTGCTCGCAAACCAAACTTTTTTTTTTTTATTCAACCAGCTGGCTCAACCTTCCTCGCTGTATATTTCCCAACACTGAGCTCAGGCAATCAGTTCGAGTTTTTTTTATCAACGCCCGGATCATTATTACAACCATCATTTTTACCATTTTATTACTATTTTTTCCATTTTAATCCGAGCTCAATCATCATTAGCAACAGAGCAACTCTTGACTCCACCTTTTCTATTCCTCCACTTACTTACCTCCCCCGTCTGATCTAACGTTGATTATAGAACGTCTTGGGAGTTCAGCCAATGAAAATAATACCTCACTTTCAGAGACACGTATTGCATTGCCGAACGCCATTGCAAAAATCAACTAAGACTCTCTTTTTGCCACTGCGTCACTCAAAACATTCAGATATCCATTGTTAGGTTTTTTCTATTATTATTACTGTATTTTATTAATTAATTTTAATTCATATTCATAGAATTTTATTGTTACTTATCATCATTCTTTTTTTTTTCTTCTTCTGTTTTTCTTTTGTGTTATAAATACAACTAAATCGCATTAAATCGTAAGGTTATTCTATTTTGTGACGATGCACTAGCGCGCCATCTGTTATCAAATTACAAAACTATTTTAAAGGCGTAATATTCTTTTTAAAATGAAACAATTTCTACTGTCCTTACTGCAATGGAAAAATTAAAGGGAGGGCCTGGCTCATCAGTGGTGAACCCTCCCAGCGGTTTCGCCAGTTTAATCTACCATACCGCTGTTATATTGCATTTTTGGAACTTCCTTTTATAGTTGACTGTTGTAAGACTCTTGGAATGGGTATTTTAGAAGAACTATGGGCATAAGCTTTTAGGACAGCAGAATTAAATATAATTATAAATATATAATATGCTTCGAGCAATCGCTCTTCCGCAAATATCAAATTGTGTCTTTTATTTGAACAATTATGTTACGATGCACTAGCGCACCATCTGTTATCAAATTACAAAACTATTTTAGAGGCGTAATATTCTTTTTTTAAAATAAAACAATTTGTACTGTCCTTACTGCAATGGAAAAATTAAAGGGAGGGCCTGGCTCATCAGTGGTGAACCCTCCCAGGGGTTTCGCTAGTTTAATCTACCGTACCACTGTTATATTGCATTTTTGGAACTTCCTTTTATAGTTGACTGTTGTAAGACTCTTGGAGTCAACTATAAAAGGAAGTTCCAAAAATGCAATATAACAGTGGTACGGTAGATTAAACTAGCGAAACCCCTGGGAGGGTTCACCACTGATGAGCCAGGCCCTCCCTTTAATTTTTCCATTGCAGTAAGGACAGTAGAAATTGTTTTATTTTAAAAAGAATATTACGCCTCTAAAATAGTTTTGTAATTTGATAACAGATGGCGCGCTAGTGCATCGTAACATAATTGTTCAAATAAAAGACACAATTTGATATTTGCGGAAGAGCGATGTAAAACTACAGTTTTTGGTTTGAGAAACAAACTTGTAGAACAATCAATGGGTGAGGTCTCTCTCCAATTTAGCCCACATTTCTCAAACCTAATATTCAACGCCAATCCTATAGTCATTGATAAGATCACATCAGAATTGCCCAATTTCTTTATAGAAAAGGATATAATTGGCCTTATTTGAAAAATCTTCTGCTGGCTGACCCCAATTTTGACAAATCTAGCCAGATTGATTTAGTGATAGGAGCAGAGCTTGCTCCATGCTTATTTAACAGGAAGGTTAGATTCCAAAATTTATCTGGACCCACTGCGTGCGGATCCAAATTGGGATGGTTACTTACAGGTAAAATATTACTGTCAGGTGAAACGGAGGAAGAATATGTCGGAGGAACAAGATGATTTTCTAAAAAAATTCAGGAAGCTGGAGTCAGTACCCTCTGCCAAATCTTTAACCAGAGTAGAAATTTCGTGTGAAGAAATATATATTAATAACCTCAAAATTCTGGAAGATGGAAGGTACCCTGTTGGGCTGCCATTTAGAACATTGCCAACTCTTGGCGAATCTAGGATCAATGCTCTGAAACGATTTTTATCACTTGAAAGAAAATTACAAAAATCTCCAAGTATCCTAAAACAATATTGTGATTTCATGGACGAATATCTTTTAATCAATCATATGGATCTTATTCCCAGTGATGAGCTGGATACACCTCGAGGACAATGTTATTATATACCTCATCATTGTGTTTTTAAGAAGCAAAGCACTACCACTAAATTGAGAGTTGTTTTTGATGCATATTGCAAAACAAGCAATGGCAAATCTCTACATGAATTTCTTCATGTAGGCCCAAAACTACAACAGGATATCTTCAACATTCTGATAAGATTTCGAACACGCCCAATAGCTTTTTCAGGAGATATAGAGAAAATGTATCGCCAAGTAAAAATCGATTCTAGGGATTGTGATTTCCAGAGAATTTTATGGAGAAAACCGCATCAGAACCTTTATTGGATTATAGACTGCTGACTGTGACATATGGATTGTCTTGTGCGCCATATCTCACCATGCGTACCCTATATCAACTTGCAAGGGACAAGGTGTCAACTTTCCCAGTGGCCTCAAAAATAGTACAAACCAATTTTTATGTTGATGACTTGCTTTCTGGTGCAGACACAATTGAAGAAGCTACATGTCATATTCGTGAAGTCAATAATCTTCTTTCTTCAGCCGGATTTTCTCTTTGGAAATGGAGATAAAACGTCCCGGAGGTCCTTTCTGGTTTTTCAGAACAGGTTGAAGATAAGCATAATATTTGGAATTTTGAGAGTGATTCATGTGTCAAAATACTTGGTATTTGTTGGAATCCTTCCTTGGACATTTTTCAGATTCTTGTTAATGACATTCCAGAACAAACGAATTATAAAAGACATTTGTTGTCCCACATCTCCAGAATCTTTGATCCTATAGGCTGGCTGTCATCAATTATTATTCGTCTTAAAATTTTGCTTAAATCACTTTGGAAACAGAAGTTGAATTGGGATGATCCCTTGCCTGATACTTTGTGCTCTCAATGGAAGAAAATCGAAAAGGAATTATCCGTATCAAATAAAATTCAAATTCCTAGATACTTATCGTGCAGGGGAGCTTTACCTTCTGTTGAACTTCATGGTTTTTGTGACTCTTCAGAAGTTGCATATGCGGCAGTATTTTATATAAGATCTCATTTCAAATCGGGCCAAGTAAAAGTTTCTCTGATTGCTTCCAAGACGAGGGTAGCTCCTCTGAAAATTATTTCCATACCACGGCTGGAGCTGTACGCTGCTCTTCTTCTCGCAACTTTATATGATACTATTCGAAATTATTTATGCTTACAAAATGATAGAGTATTTTTATGGACTGATTCCAAAATTGTTCTCAGCTGGATTAAATCTGAATCTAGACATTGGAAACCAATTTTCGGAAATAGGATTGCTGAAGTTCAAAGAATGACTTTGCATTCTTCCTGGCATTATGTCATTTCGAAAGATAACCCTGCAGACTGCGCTTCCAGAGGTATAACTCCTTCAGAGCTGGTGGATCACTCTGGTGGCGAGGACCAACTTTGCTCTCGGATGTGAACTTTGAAGATCCAATTCAAACTCAATATTATTTTCCGAAAGAAATTTCAGGTGAAAGACGAAACACTTTCTCTGTTTTTCATTCCACTAATCTTCTTTTCCCAGACTTTATTTTCAAATACTCAAATATCAACGAACTTGTTAAAATTACAGCATGGATTGATAGATTTGTATCCAATGTCCAATGTTCTTTCAATGAAAGAAAGAAAAAACATCTATCTTCACAAGCGAATTAACAAGTTTAATTCACAATATCATTCATTTCATTGAGAAATTACCTGTTGCAAACAAAATAAATCTTTACCATCTAACTCAAGGACTTTATCTTTGAATCCTTTCATTGATGAATCTGGACTATTACGGGTTGGAGGAAGATTACATCATTCAAATCTGCAATTGGATGAAAAGCATCCAATAATATTACCAAGAGATAATTTTATCACGGAATTAATAGTGCGAAAGTGTCATCTGGATCATTTACATTCTGGTCTTCAACTGACCATGTCAGCACTACGATTACGATATTGGAATCCTGCAGGCAGAAGTTTGGTCAAGAACATAATCATCCAATGCATGGTGTGTTTCAGGGCAAAACGCCAAGTTACCAAGCAAATCATGGGAGATCTGCCTATGCACCGAATTGTGAAATCAAATCCATTCACTAAAACTGGAATCGACTTTACAGGACCGTTTTTTTTTTATGAAACCAAACATCAAAAGATCCAAAGTAATATTAAAATCATATGTTGCTTTATTTGTATGTTTCTGCACAAAAGCAATTCATATAAAAATTGTATCAGACCTATCTTCAGCGGCTTTCCTCGCAGCTCTCAAGCGGTTTATTTCTCGTCGAGTAAAACCTTCTGATATATTTAGTGATAACGGGACCAACTTTAAGGGAGCTAACAACAAAGTTTCAACAATTCAAAAATTCATATCTAGTGAACGAATCAACTGGCATTTTATACCTCCTTCCGCCCTAAATTTCGGAGGTATCTGGGAGGCTGGAATAAAATCCTTCAAATTTCATCTTCTCAGATGCTTGAAGTCTCAGATACTCACATTTGAAGAGCCGAGTACTCTGACAACTCAAATAGAAGCTTGTTTAAATTCGCGACCTATTTGTCCTCTAAGTTCAGATTCAGACGATTTTAATCCTCTTACACCAGGACACTTATTAATCGTGAGACCCTTAACTGCCCCTCCAGAATCTAATGATGATGATGATGTTCCGATAAACTACCTCGATCGCTGGAGCCTAAATAAAAAAATTAAAAATGTATTTTGGGAACGTTGGAATCGAGAATATCTCAACAATTTGCAACAACGCCTAAAATAGCAAAAATCCTCACCCAACATTAAGGAAGGTGACCTCATCTTGCTCAAGGATACCATATCACCACCAGCAATGTATTGGAGCCTTGGTCGCATCACCAAGGTCTTTCCGGGAGCGGATGGAAAAGTTCGAGTCGTCGAGGTGAAGACCAAGCACCAAGAACGCCTTACTAGAACTGTCTCTAAAATAGTACCATTACCTTTTGCTGAGGACTAAGTTAGTCCACCGGGGTGGGGTATGTTAGGTTTTTTTATTATTATTATTGTATTTTATTAATTAATTATAATTCATATTCATAGAATTTTATTGTTACTTATCATCATTCTTTTTGTTGTTTTTTTTTTCTTCTTCATTTTTCTTTTGTGTTATAAATACAACTAAATCGCATTAAATTGTAATGTAATTCTCTTTTGTTGTTTAAAATAAATTGAATTGAATCGAATTGAGTCAGCTGGTTCTTTCTAGAAGAAACTTCAAATAAAACGTGCTAACATCCATTATAAGTTTACTTGTAACATTTTACTACTTTTGATAATTTCGTTCTCCTTTTTTCTCTCTCTCACCATGTGAGACGTCTCTGAAATTATAATTATGAAAAAATAAAAAATAAAAAAACCCTAATGACATTTCAATTTATTATGTTGTATATAGTGATTCAAATCCTTACATTTATAAACCTGTGATTTTATTTGCTTATCTGCTCAAAATGTTATATTTATATCTGTGGCCGTCTGCAATGCAAACACCTTTAGTCACATAAGTCCAAGTATATTCAGCTAGAAACCCATGTTAGAAATTTTCCTCGGATAAGTGGGGGAACGAAGAAGTCAGATATCACGCTCGCCCCTCGCACTATTTCTAACTTGCCCCCTCGTTTGACCTCGTTTTAACTTGGTGACAATTCTCGTCCTTTGATAGGATCTCTCTTCTACGTACAACTTTCGATATTTCCAATAATGAATAGCTCTATCTTCCCCATATCGTCTTCACAATTTTAATTTTTCAAAAATTTTAAATTATAAATTCTTTATTTACCACTTTTGACTTTTCCAAACATCGTCAGCGTTTATAAGCATTACATCACGTGGGGAACACACTAACCTAAATACTTACTATATTTTTCAATCTCATTCATTTATATTTTTACGATCCTTGATATGTGCCATTATATATTTTAGAATCAATCCAAATATATTTGAATATTTCTTTTACATTATGATATTTATTTTTCTTCCATCCCTAAACAGTCAAAACTATTAACCAACCTATATAAACATCACCTGGAACCTTATATTCTCCGACATCATTTTTTTAAATTTTCTATAGCCCCTACGTCTAATATAATTTAACTTTAAAAATTTTGTTATAACAATGACGCCTTTCTACCAACTGTCCCTTCTCATATCCTGATCCTTCCAACTCTGCCTTCCATACTTCTCTCGTCTCTTGATCCTTTTCCTTAGTCTTTCTATGCCTTCGTTCTAACCACCCCTCGTCCATCGCAGAGTTCCTGTTCGCCGACTTTATTTTGTTGTTGTTAGTGTTTTGCTCCAGTGGACTACTCCTTCATCACCATCCCATCCTGATGGTGTGTTCAGGAGAATCCATGGCTTATTATTATTTTTTTTTATTTACACCCGAGTCACCGTCCCAACTTTCTTCATTTCATTCTTTTTTCCTCAAACCCGGGTTCAATCAATCAATGGCGACAGTCGAACCCTGTTTTCACAATCTACCTCCATCCTCTAACCTCTTCAACGGTTTCTGAGACTCCTGCTCGTCAACAATTTTTTTAATGATTCATTGACCTGGTACACTCTTCCTCCCCATGTTAACTTCACACGGAGAGCTTGGGTAACCAGCGAGATATTTTTTTTTCTCACGCTCGACCCATCGCCATCATCAGCATGATCAAACATCGAGCTCAATCACCGACAGCAGCGCAGCTATTGAGCCTCCATCTCTTTTAAACCTCCTCAGCCAGCTTTTCTTTCCCATATTCTCCGATTACCTACATCTCCTTCGAGCTTCACGCCTTTTGCCCATCTCATCTAATGCTACTACTTACAGGGCATCTTGAGATTGCTGAACCCTAAAAACAATACTTCGCTTCTAAGCTCGTATTGCAGGGCAGGACTTCTGAGATGTCCTTTGAGGAAACCAATTCAGACCCTCTTCCTTTACCCTTCACTGCGTCACTGCATAACTTATTGCTTAAGTCAATTTTCTTTTTTATTTTATAATGATTTTATCATCTCTACTTCTCCTCGTTCCTGTATCACATCCCTGAAACTATGTTGTAAATATTCATGGCACCTTAAGTAACAAAAAACGGTAAATAGTATACCTAACTTTGCAAAATATTTACCCTCGCTATTGTGTGTGTTTACTTTAAATTTATCCTTCCTATGTACTCCTTATATATATGTTTTGCATTTTTATATTATTATATCAGTGTGTAACCACTCTCTCTCTCTCTCTCTCTCTACTCTCCTCTTTATTTTTATTCTAGTAACTAATGTGTGCCCCAAATTATTTCCCTTTTAATAGGTTTGCTAGCTTTTTGCTCCATTTTATTTTACTCCCCTATTCAAACCTTTCTCACCGGGGGCACATTCTAGCGTAATTTAAACAAAGATATGTAAGTAATAAAGTATGACGTCTTTTCTAGTCGTCTCAAAGTGACACCAGCTTGCCACCGGACCCCAGGGGAGGGGAGGATGACCCACATAAGACTGACCAATGATCATCAACACCCGGGGGATCCAGAGAGGGACAAAAAGGGGCGTGATGGTCCGGTGGAAGGAGTTAGGTTACAGTGGATATTTCGGAGAGGCCCGCTCAGTACTAGGTCCGTGGTTATCTCACGGCGGCCCTCGTGGCCGCCGTTTAGGCTCCTCCCTGCTTCCGCGGCCTCATGAAGGACGCCGAGCTTTCCTCAGTTAATCCTCAACTTTCTCCTGGTTCTGCTGCCACTTGAGACGTACTGGGAGAGCGTTTTCTAATCCCAAGCTTTGTCCTTACAGTCCCGTGCGGACCTCCCACTCTGAACGCCTTGCCACTCAACTCCGACTGCTTCCAACTCACTTGTTGTCTTACCCGGGTTTACGACATATATATATTTTAATGAAAAGGCATATATTGGATCAAAATATCATATATATTACTAATATTCCAGTTGGCTCAATTTAATATATATATACGGTAATATGAACCAACAACTCTATATTGTATACTACTTATAACAATATTGCCATGTTGTATATAGAAACACGTATATAAATAATTATACGCATGATTGACATGTGTCATTGCATCACCATATGTAATGTAATTTGTACAAACCGAGGATGAATAAATAAAACTATGTAATAGATTGAGAGCTGCGCTAAAGCAAGATTGAGAAGAAATCCAACAACCCTAAAGAGGAATTGGCAAAGTCGTTCCATCAAGGTCATTGGGTGTAAAATACCGCAGACGCCCCACGCCCTTTTTACCCGCTCAAAGTCCAAATTCCTCACTCGAAAAATATATATAAGACATCTGCCCTAGCCGGAAACATAGTCACTTCACCATCAGCGTAAGCCCTCGTCGGTTATACCCAGGTCCACCTCATCGACCATGTTGAAAAGTAAGAACACTTCTATCTCCATCTTGCTCTTAGCTCGATTCCTATCTGTTCACGGAACTTTCCTACTACAACTGTGTCTCTTCGTTTTTTGTGTGTGGACATTCCCAGGCTTTCCACTCTGCCTCCACCACGACTGCCTGTACTCTGTGAGAACTGTTAAAGGTCCAAACCTCTCCACGCCCTGACTGTCCCTCTCGGTTACTACAGGTTTGACCCTCGGTTATCACAGCTATAGCGAGAGTCGACAGGATACCTCATCACAGATAAGTCGACAGGATGCCTCATCACAGATAATTCGACAGGATTACCACAACGAAGAGGTAAGGAGCCTGTCCAGATAGAAGCGAGAAAGAGCAAAAATGGAGAAACCAACCCACCATTCCAATTAAACGACCAAGCAATCTTCCGCCCAGCAACACAACCGAAGATACCGCAAAATAAGCCGGTGAGAGGTTCCCCACCTCCGGCCTTACAACGCAACCACCTTCCAGGCAACATGCCGCCGTCGCCAAACATAAGTCACAAGCTTCTACAAGCCCTACATGGAGCGTCTTCTACGTCAGCAGGACGACAACGAAAGACCAAGTCTCCTGACTGAACTTTCATCAAAATTGTAAGTTTAAAAAAAAACCTACATTACTTCCTCCTCATGCTCACAACTTGATTCTCCATAAATTTAATGTTTATTTTCATTGTAATCATTTTAAATGAATTTTTACCATTTTTATATCATTTCAATTCAAATTTTAAAAATTTTACACCCTCATTTATCAATTTTTACCATATTTTAAGCAACTTATAAATTTTAATTCATCACTTTCAATTTTACATAAGAAAAAAAATAATTATTTTTTAATTACTCGAATCATAATTCTAAACTTATTTTGTGTTTTTCTTAATATCTTATTTTTATACCAAAACACCAATTTCTTAATCAAATACTCAAAACTTTGCAAAATTATTGTTATGTTCACTATTTTATGTAAACGCCCCATTCAAATTATAAGTCACTATCACACAATTGCCCTTTTACAAGGATAATTTTCGCACTACCATAATCAACGATTTGAAAAATATATTCAAATTTTAATAAACATAGGTGAAACGCATTTATTTTTAATTGCAAAAATCGAAAGATACAATATCTTCAGAATCACAACTAGAAAAGTAACTGTCCTTCCCCAAAACAAGTTAAAAATCCAACATAGTTTCACTCCCTCGTCCTTTCCTTTTACATGCATAATTATTAATCATCCACACATCTCTCTCAACAAACTTCAACACACTCCCCCATCACTTTCTCCAATTGGCCACCAGCTATTAGCGCGCGAGGATTCAAGCAGCGAGGATGCACGGGCGCGCGCTCCTGCCCCAAACTTTGCTAGCTCGAAACTTGTAACAGCCTCCGAAGAAAAGAATAATCTTAAATTTTATGGCCAATAATATGCCAAATTCGGTATTGGCGAAAAGCCCAGGAGCAGCTGATTCCGTGCCTGAAAGGCCCAGCTTTGAACTCCAAACTGGTGATGAAATATCACCAAAAATCGACTTCCAGATGAAAAATTCTGAAGAATCGCAAGAAATTCCAAATTATGCAAAATCGCCGGCAGGCAACAAGCATGCAAATCCGGCCGCCGCGCGTGATGTCACGGCGCCGATAACTGCTGCTGCTACCAGCGCCGAACCAACCTCGACGAACTGGGGTGACACAATGGAGATGGGGGAGGAACAAAACGACGGCTTCACCGTCGTCGTTAGAAACAAGAGAAGGCGCCGCGGCTCGTCGTCATCAGAGCACGCTGCGAGGCAGCCCAGAAAGCCCAGAGAGCAGCGCAACACCCAGCAGAGGAAGCGGCCGACAGGGCCGAGAGCAGTGCCGCCCCAGGAGATCAAGGCGACGCGGGCAAACTTCGCCGACGCCAAGGCGAGGCAGTCCTAATCTAATCAGGACAATTACATCTTTGTGGAGCTCTGTCCTGATCCCTCGCCATACAATTACCTCCAGGCGATCGACGGGGGTCCAAATAACATCACTCAGTACAACAGAATGAACGGGCATTACATCGTGGGCCTGGCGAGCAAGGACCTTGCGAGCCGTCTGGTGCAGAACGGCCCGAACATCGAGGGAACGCTCCTTAGGGCCTTCCCCTACCGCAAGGGGGCCGAGCGCATAGTCGTGGCCAATCTGCCCGGCTTTGTGGAGGACAGCACCGTCGTGGAGGCCCTGCGTCCGTATGGAAATGTCACCTCCATCGCCCCTATCCTGATCAAAATGGTGGAGTACGCCTTTACCGACGGCCGCCGGGAGGCCTTCATCCTACTCCATGAGGGCGTCAGACTGGAGAAGCTGCCCACCCGCCTGGACATCAAGTCCAAGGGAGACACCCTGCCGGCCTTCCTCTCCTTTGGCATCAAGTGCTCTAAATGCGGGAAACAGGGCCACCGCAGAGCCAACTGCCCAATGCTCGCCAGGCAGACCATTAGCCCCAGGCAAACATCGTCCCCCACCGATGAAGGCCTCCGCCTCCTCCTCCGCAGCAGCCAAGGCAGCCGGCACCTGCGCCCGCAACACCAGCGTCTCCTGCTCCATCTGCGGAGACGTCGACTGAGGCTCTCGCGATCCCTTCCACGCCTCAGCTTGCCGAACCGGTGCATCCAGCCCAGCCCGCCCCCGTTGCCCATACTCCTCCTCTGACTGCCCCAGGGCCCCTCGAGCCCGGGACCCCTCCGCTCGACCACGAGATGACGGAGGAGGAGGTAATCTAACTCCCTCCACGCCTTCCCAGAAGCGCTCCGCAATCGCTCAGCTGGTGAAACACCTCGACAAGTCCCCCACCCTCTCCATCGACCAATCAAGGATTCCCGACCTTGGCTGGGATGAGGCCCTGCGCCTCATCTCCACTCAATCTCAGTTGACGGAACGATTGCCCTCGCTAATAAACGCCCAGGTTGCCGCTCTCATCGAGCTAGCCGACGCCATCTTGGCCACGCACCCTGGTACCGACTCCACCGTCTACAAGGTCCTCATGAAGGCCAAGAAGCCGCTTAAGCAACGGCTTCAATGAACTACCGCGTCGCTACAATCAACGCGCGAGGGCTCGCCACTCGGGGGAGGAGCCTTGTCCTGTGTCATCTCCTCAAACAACATCGAGTGGACATCGCGTTTGTCCAAGAGACAAACGCATATCACCTGGATATCGGCCAAGACCTCTGCCTCGGCTACAACGCTGTTGTTTTAGCCCATCCCGTAGCCATCTCGGCATCCGGACTCGCCTGCGTCTTCGGGCCAGGCGTCGCCGTACTACAACAGCGAATCCTGTGGCCAGGCCACATTGCCTCGGCAACTTTCGATGTCCACGGCGAGGAGATGAAGTTCATCAGCGTCCATCTGGCTCACGAACCCCGCGAGAGGAACGAACAACTCGAGCTCCTGGCAGCGACAGCGGCACAAGAGGAGGGGGCCTGGGTCCTCGGGGACCTTAACATCAGGGATCACTCATCGTCCTCCACGGATGCCCTCGCCGCTCTTCTGGACCTGGCTGCGCTGGTAGACGTGGCCACCCAGTTCGACGCCGCCCACCTGCCCACCAGAGTCGCTAGCCACGGCGACCAAGTCGAGACCAGCCGCCTGGACCGGATCCTCGTTCCTGCTGAAGTCCTGGATCGCGTGACCACCTACGCGACCAGCCACTACCACCTCTCAGACCTCCGCCTCGTGCTGCTCCAGGTGGGGCCCGCCCACCGCCGTCTCCCCCCACCAGCCTCGCTTGGCCGCGATGCTCCGCTCGCACCTTGCCCTGGAACACCTGGCTGGCTACATCCGGGATTTGGAGGAGGACCTTGCACACGACGACGACGGGATCCTGTGGGACAGGTGGACCACCATCAAGGCGGGGCTGTTAGCGGAGGCCAGATCCCTCCACGACCCGCGACACGCTGCCAGCGACGGCTACGTCGTCCGAGCCCGAAAGTACATCGCGGCGCAGCTCGAGGCCTCCTCCATCCGGGCCGACTACCCGTCGCTGCCGGACCTGGCGCGCGCGATCCATCTTCGACGCCCGGTCAGCGTCATCAGGAACGACGACGGCAACGTCATCGAGGGCCCCGAGCTTCGGCGGAAGGCATTCACCATCTTCCAGCCCCGCTTCGCCCGTCCCACCAGCGACCCAGCTGCGGGAGCCGCCTTCATCAGCCATGGAATGATCACCCCCATCATCGAGCTGGGTGAGAAGGACCTTCTCCACCGGCCCGAAATCTGCTCCAGCGAGATCGCCACCGCCATCCACCACCTCCTTCGCGGAAAGGCCCCCGGCTGAGACGGCTTGCCATGCGAGCTCCTCGCTCCCTCTAGGACTTCTTCGCCGAAGCTCTGGCCCGAGTGTTCGCGGCTTCACGGCTCCGCGGAGCCCTGCCTCCGTCGACGCGGCGCAGCTCCATCTGCCTGGTGCCCAAGGCCCGCGGCGGCGTCAGTCGCGGCCTTGAAGGATACAGGCCCATCGCGCTGCCCTCGGCCGACTACAGGGTGCTGGTAGCCATTCTTCACCGGCGCCTCAAACCCCACCTACGAGCCCTGGTGCCAGACTGCCAGACGTACGCTATCCCCGGGTGGTCCCCGTCCTGGAACATCGCTAAGGTGACGGATGCTGTTGAGGAGGCAACCGCCGTGGGCTCGCCGCTGGCCGTCATGGGCGTCGACCTGGCGTCCGCCTTCGACTCCCTGGACCGCGGCTTCCTGGAGTCCCTGATGACGTCCCTCCGCCTCCCACCGGCCTTCATGGGCTGGATGAAGATATTGTACGCCGTGACGGACGCGACGATCCGGGCTGGTGGTTTCTACACCACGCCTTCCCCCTCCTCAACAGCCTTAGGCAGGGCTGCGCCGTGAGCGCTGCGATGTTCAGTATCGCTATGGGGCTACTGCTACGTCGCCTGGAGTCGACCCTCGGCGTGGGCAATGTCATCGCCTACGCCGACGACATCGTCCTCCTGTTCCACCGCGACGACCAGTTCCAGCGGGTGGCGGCCGTCCTCGAGGACTTCAAGCGGGCCTCCGGAATCGGAGTCAACCTCGGGAGAAGAACGCGGGCCTCTGGTGCGGCGCCTGGCGCAACCGCGGCGACTCCCCTCTCGGCGCCTCCTGGTCGACCACCTCCATCAGGGTCCTAGGGCTCGACATCGCCCCCAGGAGCTCCGTCGCCCATCGGGAGCAGCATCTCCTGGCCCTCCTGGAGTCCGCCTGCCGCAAGTGGACGCCCTTCACCCGCGGCCTCTCCCTCGTCGAGCGAGCTAGGGCAGCGAACTCGCTGATGAGCTCCACCATCCAGCACCACCTGCACGGGTACCTTCCCGCAGCGCCGACCATCGCCAAGCTGCAAGCCCGATTAGCGAGGTTCGTCTGGGGGCCTGAGCACACGGCGTGGCCCGTAGCCATCGTAGGCCTCGGCCTCCTCGACCTGGCAACCCAACTCCAGCTGCCTGCCTTAAGGGTGTGTGCCCGGGGCCTTAGTTCTGACTGCACGGAGAGTGCGTAGGACTATGAGTCTGGCAATTGCAGTCCTCGGCTCCCGACTCGCGGGTAGTAGCGGTGTGTACCTGGCAGCCTGAAAGAGGGTGGCTGGAGCTAACTGATCACGACAGATCAATGTGGATCTTAGTGGAAGAGTTAGCGATGCTAATAGGAGTCTGTGACAGGGGTTACGCCCAGTTGCAGATTGCGCAAAGTTGGGAGGCTTGAAGGCTACCAAAATATGCTGATCGGCAACTTCCCGTGGTGCGCCCTGAGCACGTTTCTAACGAAAACGTGGCCAAAGCTGACAGCTAGTCTGACAAGTCTGGAAAAAACGGATATGCCCAGTGACGGCCTTGGTACCTGGTGGCGGCTGGTGACATTATATTACAGGGTACACCCCCCATGCAATAATGACAAAATTACCGAATATTGCAGAAAACGAGGCTGAGGTAGCGCCTGAGAACGGGTGGGAGGAAGACCCCTCTTGCCGTGGAGTGAACGATCTTATCGGTGCTGACGGGCCAGCCCGAGGGTCTATTAACTTCCCATGCACCCCTCTTATTAATAAAGCGAATAATACGATAGCCCATGAAAACGATACCCAGGGGCCCTCTAAGAAGCTAAGACCCTTGAAGAACGTACGCGAGTGGACGCGTGCGTTAGACGACGCGGGTGACACTCCTCTGACGGTAGAGGAAGCTGACTTGAAAGGACTCCAGACGCCACTGGAGGAGGCGGGGTCTAGCCAGGTAGAAGGGCTGAACCCGAGCAACGTGGAGGAAGTGCCTCTGATCCTTACCTCCACCTTCGAGACCTTGAAAAAGGGCAAGAGGGTGGGGGTGAAGCAGGTGGTACTTCTGGAAACCTGCTTCGCCACCTTACTGAACAGGTGCAGGAGCCTGGAGGGATCCATCGCCGAGGTGAGGGAACTCAACAGTGCGCTGATTGCCCTGATTCCAGATAAGGGAACCTTTGACGGAATGGTAAAGGACAGCGTGAGATCCGCAATGACGGCCTTGGCTCTTGAGAGGGAGATGAGCGAGGTCATGGAGCAGGCCACTCCAAGGGAACAGAGATCAGAGGTTCCCTCAGGCGGAAAAGAGAAGGAGATGGACGGGGGTTGTGGAAAAGAAAGAGGAGAAAGCGAGGCCGCGATGACGGCCGAGCCCAGCCAGCAAACGGTGGCCTCGGTCAAGTGGAGAAGGTTCCCCCAGGCGGTAAAGGAGAAGGGGCCCCTGTAAAGACGCGAGCGAAGAAGGCTCGAGACCCTCCCTTGAGTGGCGACAAGGGGCAGAATCCAAGAGGGATGGCACCTGGAGGGGGTAGCGGGTCAAAGATAGGGTTCTGGGTAGGGAACCTGGGGGCGGTAAAGACAGAGAAGTGAGAGAAACCGCGATGACAGCCGAGACCAGCCAGTAGAAAGGGGTCTCGGTTATGGAGAAAAATTCTCCAGGGGTAACGGAAGCGAAGGTACCCCCAAGCGGTAGAGAGAAAGGGGTAGAGGCCCCTGTAAAGGCGCGGGGGAAGAAGGGACGTCTTGATACTGTAAGCAAGGGTCCCACAAAGGCTCGAGACCCTCCCTTGAGTGCGACAAGGGGCAGAATCCAAGAGAGATGGTACCTGGAGTAGGTAGCCGGGTCAAATAAAGGGTTCCAGGAAGGGAACCGGGGGATAGGGCCCCGCCTGTTGCTCCTCCTATACCTCTGAAGCCTAGGAGCGTGTTGCCCAAAGGAAGTGGCCAACCAATTATGAGACCTGGGAAGGAGACTCAGGACTCTAGGAGGACCCCTTCCAAAGGACCAACAAAGGCGAAAGAGGGGAAATCCAACAGATGGGATACAACGAGGACGCTCGTTGTTGAGAAAAAAGAAGGATGCCGAAGGTTACCTCTTGATGGAAGCTATTAAGAGGCTCCGCGCAGAATCTGGGCGTCTGAATTATAAAATGACTCAGATTAAAAAGGGTACGGGGGTGGCCTTGACCTTCCTAAAGGCGGAAGACAAGGTCAAAGCGACCACACTATTGAGGGAGAGTGTGATCGCCGAATGCAGGGACTTGAGGAAGCGGCCTTTTGAGCTGGTTCTGTTGGGAGCGGACCCCAAACACTCCAGTGAGGAAATACGGGATTTCCTCAGACACCAGAACGGCGTCAAACTGGGGGAGAAGGACCGGCTCATTAAGGTCTACACCAGAGGTACTGGAACCCAGACGTAGGTTTTGGTGACAAACGGTGTTAATTGGCAACAGGCTGAAAGGCCTAGAGAAACTTGCCATTGGCTTTAGAAGGGTGACAGTAAAGGTAAATATGAGGGTATCTTTCTGTCAGCACTGCAAGGGAATGGGTCATCTGGCGACACAGTGTGGAAACCCATGGCGTTGCTATAATGCGAGGGAGTGCATGAGAGGGAAGAACCTTGCCTCGAGACAGTAGGGTGCTGGCTCTGTAAAGAAGCTAACGAAAGTTCTAAGAAAAAGTACAGGCTGGATCACACGCCCAGATCCAAAGCCTGTGGAGTAAGGCACTGGCATCTCCAGAACCGATCATGGTGACGCCAGCACCATATCGGTGGAGTTTTGCTTAGCTGAACGCAGCTAGGGCAAGAAGGGGGAACGAGGAGTTGGACCGACACATGAAGGCGGGGGGGTTTTATGTGGTGTCGGTGCAGGAGCCATACATCTCAAGGAACAAAATGTGGGTAGATACAAGGTACAAGACTTTATATAGTGGGTGTAGGAAGGCTTGTATCCTGGTCAGGGATGACGTTCTTTGCGCTGAGTGTGGCTCCTTGAGGGGCTTACATACATAACATATATATAACATATATAACATGCATAACATAGCAGTTATGGTTGAGACGGCGGATCTCAAGCTGCTATGTATTTCTGTATACATTTCACCCAGCGACCCGGAGCAAGGTGTGCTCGAGCTGCTGGGTCAAATGGTTAGAAATGTTGGGATCGAAAACGTGCTGATAACTGGCGATTTTAATGCCCGCTCGCTCTTCCTGGGAGATAGGGAAGACAGCACCAGGGGCAGAAATCTAGAGGACCTAATAATATCTCAGGGTCTGGAGGTATGGAACAATTGGGGCACTCCGACGTTCAGCACGGTGAACGGTGAAAGCGTGATTGACCTCACCCTTTATAGGGGAAGTGGACTCGTTAGAAACTCTTGGAAAGCCTAGTTTACTGAGGTTAGTGATCACAAGCTAATCAGCTTCACAGCAAAGAGTTCAGCAAACCCGGTCTCCGTAGAGAAGACTCCCAGGTACAGCGTCAGGGGAGTAAATATCGAAAGGTTTCTCAAAAAGTTCAACACTGAACTTGAAAATGATCTGGAACGAGCGGTGGATGGTGATAGCCTGGACAGAGCTGTGGACGGGCTTCACCTTGACATCATCACTACGAGCAGAAGTCTTGGACCTGGAACTGGGACAGTTCTTTCCTTTAAGAGGAAGAAGCAGCCCTGGTGGAGTGATGATCTCGAGGTGGAGCGGAAACGGATGCGGGCTTCAAGGAGGAGAGCGCAGAAGTGTAGCGAAAATGAAAGAGAGGGGAAGTGGACTCGGTACAGGGCGGAACTGGCCAAGTACAAGAAGAGGACACGAAAAGCACGCAGAGATCATTGGAGAGCTCAGTGTAGCAGGACACTGATGGACGACAAGTATGGTCTACCATACAAGTTGGCCATGGAAAAACTTCGAAATCCTACGGCCCTGAAGTTTTTAAGGAAAGAGGATGGATCGCGAACACATGACCTCTCGGACAAGCTATCTCATATTCTGGACGTGCACTTTGGGGTGGGGCACCTGGAATTCAAGGATGTGTTACCAAGAAATGAGCGTATGGATCCACTCTTCACTGAGAGGGAGGTCAAAAGGACAGCCTTCAAATTTGGGAACAGGAAATCCCCTGGTCCCGATGGTATTGACAACACCATCGTGAGGCCTCTGGTGAGAAGATATGGGTCACTTCTCACTAGGTTATACAATCGCTGCCTGGAACTGGGTAGGTTCCCAAGGGCATGGAAGGCGGCGAGGGTTGCTTTACTCGAAAAAAGTGGCAAGTCGGGCGCTACGGCAAAGGACTTTAGGCATGTGTCTCTCCTATCATGCCTGGGGAAAGTACTGGACAGTCTTCTGGCACAAAGACTGACAAGGTGGCTAGAATCGGGCGGACACCTTTCCAGTTCCCAACATGGCTTCAGGAAGGGACAGTCTACGACCACTTGTTTAGAGGGGATACTGGGCAAGATAGAGGAAGGAATCGCGAAGGGAAACTGGGTGATTGCGATCTCCTTCGACATCGCAGGTGCTTTCGACAACCTAAATTGGAACATGGTTGTGAGTGCCCTCGATGAGAAAGGGTGTCCCTTTAACCTATTAATGTTAGTAAGGGATTTCTTACGAGACAGGTGGGTCTCAATTAAGGTAGGTGCAGTGGACATGCACAGAATAGTGTCAAAGAGCTGCCCTCAAGGTTCCTGCTGTGGTCCTATACTGTGAAATGTAGTGGCTGACACTATTCTCCGCAAGGAACTTCCAGCAGGTGCCTGCATGGTAGCCTATGCTGATGACAACTACCTAATTATAAATAAGAAATCCCGAAGAAAAGCTGAGGCTATAGTCAATGAAAGCATCAGGCGGTTAAAGGGTTGGGCAGAACTAGTGAAGCTCAAATTTAACGCGGGCAAACCAAAGGCCCTGAGTTTCAAATCGCGAGATGTTCGAGCCAAACGGACTGGCGTCGAATATGACCACAATCCCATCCTGCGGCTAGAGGGTGAGAGGATTCAGGTGGTCAAACAGATGAAAATCCTCGGTGTAGTGGTGAACAATAAGTTGAGCTGGATGGACCACGCCAAGGATATAGGGTTGAGGGCTAGGTCTGCACTATCGCGACTATGCAGGCTAGCGCTTCTGAGAGGGGGCAGGGAAGGGGAGATTTTCAGGAGTCTCTACCTCAGCTGTGTTGACCCGATTCTCCTGTACGGTTCAAGAGCGTAGTGGAAAAGGAACCGCGACAGGAAAGTCGGAACAACTTTAGAGTCAGTGCAGAGAGTAGCGGCTCTGAGGATCACTGGGGGGTACTGTACTACTAGTACAGAGGCTTTGCTAGTGATTTCGGGTCTGACTCCTGTTTCTCTAAGGCTGGAGGAAGAGAAACTGAGGCAGCTTATCTGGGTCGACAGAACTGAGAACAATTTGGGCATTGCGCCTGAGGAGCTTGAATGGGCGAAGGACCCAGATAAGGATGTGAACTGGGAGCCAAAATGGAGGTGGTCTGAGGGCTTACCGTCTGGTAAAGAAATGGAGATATTCACAGACGGGAGTAAGTATGGTAAGAGAACTGGGGCCGGCATCGCCATTTTCAGTGATGGATCGGTAGTGGGCCGACAAACACTGAAACTAAGGTACTATGAGCTGGTGTATTCAGCAGAACTGGTCGCGATCAGAGAGGCTCTGATCTGGTGTAGGAGAGACTGTCTGTCTCCCAAGGCAATCTACTCGGATTGTATGTCCGCCCTTATCTCCATTTGCTTGGAGAAGGGACAGATGGCGCATGAAGTAGCGGATCTGCTAGGTGAAATGGATAGGTCCCCCAAATTGTATTGGGTCAAGATGCACTCTCTAATTGAGGGCAATGAATTGGCTGATAAACTGGCAAAAGAGGGATGCTGGTCTGGAAGGGATGTAGTGACCCCAATTCCAAAGAAAGAGGTTTACATGCGTATCCAGGCGCATATTAATGAATTATGGAAGAATAGATGGGTGGAAGCAATAAACGGTCGGGCAACTTTTAAATGGATTAGAGTTCCAAAAAGGAACGGTCGAATCCTCTCACACAAACTGAACAGGATGATTACGAGACACGACCCGTTTCCTATTAGTTTGGCGCGGTTTGGTATTAAAGCGGATGACAAATGCGTATGTGGGAGCCCTGGGGAAACGCCAAACACTTTATAGTGGACTGCCCAAGGTCCCAAGAGGGGAGGAGGAGTTTAGAAGGGTTATAGGAGCAATTGAATTGGAGCTCCTGAAATCCCACTGAAAGTTATTGGAAAGAATTCACGATGTCGATAGTGAGCTCTTCCTCAACTCTTAGATGCCACAGTTGACTACAGTGGATAGCTTGCCGATGATCTGGCTGAGAGTGCAAGTAAGGCTGAAAGGAGAGGAAAGAGTGTGTTAGCCGATAACCTAGTGGAGTACTGGTAAGGCTGAAAGGATGGGGTTTAGAAACTCTTGGTTCTTCGCTCTGTGTGTGCGCCATTGGGAGCGCCCTTGCCCTGCGCGCCATGGAAAACCAAGGGGTACACACAGTAGTACCACCCTCCCGCCTCCGCGTGGTATCCCCGCGTCAACCTCGGAACCTCAGAGGTTCTGATTCGACGGCAGATTCAGGAGAACTGTTTCCAAAGGGTACGAGGGCCAAAGGGGGGAGTCCCATTGGAGCGTAGGACGGATTAGACCAAGTCTGAACGGGAGGGCTAGGACAGCAACCTTGCCATGAACTCTCGGAGACGCCTGTGGGTTGACTGGTCGCGCCCACGTAGCCAGACCATATTGGCGGGCGCGAAGGGGCAAACAATGGCTGCTCGGTGCATGGAGAATGCACCTTTCCTACGGCACGGTGGCTTTATGGCAGCAATGGGTGCATGCTACGCATGTAGGCTTATGGACCTTCGAGGTCTGGGTAGCCATTACTGCTCCAGGGATGCCTTAAGGGTGTGCAGGTCGCGCTCCGCGGAGTCAGGAACGGCTTCGACTGGCTGGTCGCCGGCGGCGATGCCTGGATCCACCCTCCACCAGACGGCACACGTCTCCAGGCCTGCCGTCTCCGGTAGCTGAAGCTGTGGGAGGAGGCCTCCAAGATCCTGAGCCTCAATAACCGGGCGGTCCCCATATCTCAGCTGCTGGACCTCCCCATCATCGGCGGCTGCCGGTTCCTTCGCCCTCCCGACCTCCTGGCCCCCGCGCGCTGGCTCGGAGCTCGAGTCTGGGACCTTGTAGTGGTGGAGGACCAACACATCGCCCGCCCTACGCGCTCCGCCCTTGCCGACGCCGCGGCTCTTGGCGCCTTCTGCCGGAGGCTGACCGCCGAGAACGACGAGGGCTTCCGGGAGAGAACTTCCTTGACTGCGGCTGTGGTGCTGCGCGGGACGACCACGCCGTTCCTCAACGGCCTCACGACCCGCTTGGCCCGACGGGCTCTGGATCGTTCGCGCCTCGCGGCCACGCCGATCTCCCGATTCCTGGCCAGATGGGCTCCTACCATCAGCCCACCATCCAGGATCGACTGGGCCTTGCTGCGGCGCTGCGCCTTCTCGGGCCATGAGGCCTATGCCGCCTTCAAGTTGGCTCTCTACCCTACCCGGCCCATCCTGCCTCGGCCGGCGGCTCGTGTCCTGCCTGTGGGTCCGTCGACCGCTCCCTCGGCCACCGCTACTGGAGCTGCCGTTCCAACAGGCCCCTCATCAGAGAAGCCTCAACATCATCGGGCGGCCCCCTGACCTGCAGGCTTGGATCTTCGGCGGGTCCGGCCTTGAGGACGACGCCTTGACCATCCTGGCGTCAGCAAAGCTGCGCGTCTATCGCCACTTTGTCCAGGTTGGGCTCGGTGGAGTGGAGGACCTGCTCATCGCCTGGACGAGGACTCTCGTGTGCAGGGGATGCCATCCTTCGTCCTCCACTGCTTAATCTCTTGAATATTCTAACTTCTGTATATATTTTTATTATTTTTCCTTCTTGAAATCTCTTTGATTTTGTAAAATTGTCTAGATGACAATAAATGTTTTAATTGTTATTGTCGCCCATCACTTTCTCCAATTGGCCACCAGCTATTAGCGCGCGATTTAGCAACAAATCAATCTCGAGCCACACAAGCTCCATATCGTCGCCACTAAACGTGCCACATCCACTAACAGCCAAAATATCTCGATGTGTTTTGTACAACCACCACCCATGACTAGTAAATTTGTTATTCATGGTGAAACAAGTTAGATGCTGTACACACACAGCACAACACAACAATTTTTCTCACTTTTCAGGCCAAAGACGCCTTCACGCCTGTGACACATCTCAGCTCAAAGCGTGTCCAAGTCAAAAGTCGCTCCTTTACCACACATCTAATCCGAAATTACTGAATAACATTTTTACTAAGTCCGCAACAACGTCGAAACACAACATTTACGAACACCGATAAAACTACATTTTTTAAATAGACCATGAAACTGCCAACAAGCTTTCACCACTCTCAAAGAGAGTTTAACCAAGTAAACCAGTACTACACTTGTATCAAGACGGTTTGCCATGCCGCCTTTATTGCCACGTATCCACCCAAGGGATCGCAGGCATACTCAAACAGGTACATCCAGACGGACAAGTACATCCTATACAATATTTCAGCCGCGCCCTTAAAGCACATGAGAGAAACTACACCGTTCCCCAACTCGAGTGCCTCACCATCGTCGAAAGTGTAGACAAATTCCGAATATACCTCACCGGTATAAAATTCAACATATACACAGGTCACCAAGCTTTGAGATGGCTTAAATCTATTTAAAAATCCGCCAGGACGACTCTTTAGATAGAGCCTGAGACTATCTACCTATAATTACGAAATCCACTACCTCAAAGGCAGCCAACAGTACGAAGCAGATTTACTATCACGAAACCCCTTTGTAGGATTTATCAGTGCTGATATTATTAAACAGCATCAACCAACAGCATCCCCCTTCAACATTGATACAAACGGCTTACATGCCATTACCCGAAAAGGTGTAACTAAAATAATAAGTCCCGAAACCCTGCAACATACTCTCATGAACAAAGTTCACTAAGAATATAACCACCCAGGGATCTCTCAGATGACCCGCATAATTACTACCCAGTTTTACTGGAAAGGTATCTCTAAATCTATAGAAAATGTGTCAGGTCGTGTCACACCTGCCAAATCATTAAAAGGCCCAAAGGTAAACCCTATGGTGCCCTCGGACAAATTCCACCACCTCAACAACCATTCAACTTAATTTCTATAGATACCATAGCTGGATTTTCGAAATATGGACACTCCAAGACATATCTACACGTAATAGTGGATCATTTAACGCGATATGCTTGGACCTTTCCATCTAAGTCCACCAGTACCCAAACGTACATTCAAACCCTCAAAACTGTACTACAACAAGCATTTCCAAACGTCTGTTATCTGACAGAGCGCCCGCTTTTCCCTCAGAAAAATTCCGCAAATTTCTAATAACACAGGTTATACAACCCCTACTCACCACAAGCAATAACCCACAAGAAAACGGTTTAATAGAACGCTTAAATGCCACCATTACAAGCAAGCTCAGACTAGCTTATATAGAAAATCCGAAAGCTTCCTGGACTCAACTAGTTAAACGCGTCAGTCAGACGTATAATAACTCACCCCATTCTGTCACAAATTTTCCTCCCACCTACTTAATGTTTCAATGTTATCCCCCAGATCTAAGAACTCATCTTAACCCATACCCCGAAATAACTATAGCTCGAAAGATAGCACGCTCTCTTACCCAAACTAAGCATTAAAAAGATAAAGAAACATTTGATAAGCAGCATAGAACACCACATTTCGAAGTTGAATGATCTTGTTTTGTTCAAAAATTATAGACATCCCGACACAAGTAAATTAGCACCATATTTTACTGGACCATATAGAGTAATTGAAATAAACTCTCCCAATGCCGTTCAAATAGATCGCCCCAATCAACCTTTCAATAGAGATAGTAAAACCATACATGTCAATAAATTAAAATACTACACAGAGAATGTTCTGTACATCACACCTCCACAACCCCGATTTGTTCAAAACCCACAGAGATTGTCTCAAGATGTATATCTCAGTGAATTCAATCATTTGACTCCAGATATCTTCGAGACGCAACTATTCGGAATTATACCGCCTACAACCTCACAGCCCTTTTTGCATTTAAATCCCGGTATTTTCAAATAGACAAGAAATATGCCAACCTCAACAAAAGAGGAGAAAGAATTTAACGCACGTGCGCCGCAGACAAGCCCCAAATCTCCACCTTAAAAAATCAATACAAATCACTGCCCCATCGCACCCCTGTCGTAAAATGGACTAAACATCTCGAGACAAAATTCCCGCGTCACTAAATCCATCGCCACCCTTCCCCCTAACTCACCTCCAGTAAATTAGGGCCGTGTCCTGCATTCCTTTTATTCCACACCTTTTACTACATTTGCAGTCGATATCTTAACCTAACTTTTAAAACATTTAGATATTGGAATTTGATATTTTCTGATCCTGTGTAAATCTCTAATTTTTTTCTTCATATCAAACATTTTACATGTTAAATTGATAACAATATTTAATTATATTCTATTTTGGATTAAATATTTTATTTTTATTTTTTACCTTTCAATTATATAGTCACAAATTTTTAATCCAACATTATTAAAATAATTTCAATTTTACTTTTATTTTTCATAATATTGACACGTTTCTGAATTTTGTAATTAATTTTGTAATTAGTTTTTCATTGATTTTTAATGTGTGATCAATAACTCTGATCATCATTGGAAAAAAGAATAATTAATAAACAAAAGAACAACAACGTGGTAAATTTGCCTCTTTATTTAAAACAAACAAACAGATTAGATAAAGATTTAAAATAAAACATTTCTTTAAAAGTAAAAGCAAAAATAAAACGTTACATAAAATATTTGGCGCAGCTACGAAAGGATTAAAATATAAATCAAAAAAGGCTTCGACGAAAGAAAAAGTAAGTACAATGGCAGTAAATGTAAACAAATTAGAGAAATTTAGCGGTGATAAAGGTTCAATTCGGCCTGAATCATGGCTTAAACTATATGAATTGGAAACTAGTAAACTAGATGAAGTCGATAGAATCAATAATCAAATTTATTATTTATCAAAAGATGCTTTAGAATGGTTTGCTGATGAAATATTGAGCAACGCATCCATTAAAAAATGGGATACTGTTAAACTCAAATTAATTCAGCGCTTTGGTTATAAAGTTGAAAGCCCTATAGTTGCAGCATCAAAAAGAAGACTTAAAAAAGAAGAAACCGTGGAAGATTATTTTAGAGATAAAATTAGATTATTAAATCAAACAAGCCTCAATAATGTCGAGAAGCTAAAAATGTTAACGGATGGATTGCCATTAGATTGGAAAAATTATCTTGTAACAGCCCAGCCTAAAGATCCATCACATTGGATGCAGATTGCCATGGAGATTGAACAAAACAATAATCAAATAAGGCAACAACAGAGAAGTAAAACCAAGGTTTTTAATATAACTACAACTACAATCTCAAAATATTGCCCATATTGGTGTCCTATTTGTAAGAAAAAAGGATTGTATTTTAAACATTGGATAAGTGATTGCAAAGATTATGATCCTAATTATAAAGACAAGCTTAAACACCAAGCAACTAATATCACCACAGATTTTAAACAAACCATAGCTGATTCACTTTGCATAGCAAATACCAATTTTCCTTATAGATTTGTTAATGTTGAAGTTTTACTTAATAATATTCCAGTTTCATCTTTTATTGATACCGGGTCAACTATTTCATTAATGAGCTGTTCGCTTTTAAAACAACATAAGTTAAAATTGAATGTAAACGATAGAATCAAAATTAAACAAGTAGATAGTTTTGCATATACTTTAGGATCAGTAGAAGTATTTTTGAAAATCCATTCTAAACTTGTCGGGTGTAAGCTTCATGTGGTGAAAAACTTTAGCTATCCATTGCTCATTGGGCTTGATGTAGCAGGAAAAATTGGATTAGTAATTGACACAAAAGACAAAGCGGTGTATGTTAAAGGAAATGAATGTTTTTATATATCTCCTGAAACGCATCTTCCATCTGTTCAGCAAAAAGAGCTTAATCAATTACTTAAAGAAAATCAAGCATTGTTCAGCCAGCATGAAACTGACATCGGAAGGATTGCTGTTCAACACAAGATCCATACAATTGAACATCCACCCATCAGTTGTAGACCATATAGAAGACCACTTGCCGAATATGATGAAATAAAAAGACAAGTTGAGGAATTGAGTAAAAAGGGACTAATAAGAGAATCTCAGTCACCTTGGGCCTTCCCCGTAGTGTTGGTCTCTAAAAAGGATGGTTCACAAAGGATGTGCATAGATTACCGAAAACTGAATGCAATTACAATTGATGACAAGCAGCCTCTTCCATACATCCAAGATATGTTTGATCGCTTACATAATGCGAAATACTTCACAACACTTGACATAGCATGGGGCTATTGGCATGTTGAAATGCATCCAGACTCTGTTGAGAAAACTGCTTTCATTACAAATGACGGGCATTATGAATTTTTGGTTATGCCATTTGGCTTGAAAAATGCTCCAAGTACTTTTCAGCGAATAATTCAGCATATTATTGGAAATCTTCTTTGGAACGGTGTTTGTAATTATCAAGATGATATTCTAATTTACAGCAGTACTTTTAAAGATCATATTGAACTCATGAAGAAAATATTTGACAAGCTTAAAGAAAACAATATCAAACTCAAGTTGAAGAAATGCTCCTTTGCAAAACAAGAAATAAGATATTTAGGTCATATCATAGGACATAACAAGATTAAACCTGACCCTAAAAAAACAAAGGCAATAAATGAGTTCCCTCAACCTAAAACAGTGAAGCAAGTAAGGCAGTTTTTGGGTTTAGCAGGTTACTACAGAAAATTTATTCCTAAATATAGTGAAATTGCAGATCCTTTAACAAGCCTCACAAGAAAAAATAAGTTATTCAAATGGACTACTGAAGTTAACAAATCATTTCAGGAACTAAAGTCTCATTTATCCACAGATCCAGTTCTTTCTACATATGCTCCTTCATTACCATGTAAGCTTTATACAGATGCATCTAAACTGGGAATTGGTGCTATTTTAGCTCAAATTGGAAATGATAATCAAGAACATGTAATTTCCTATTATTCAGGGAAACTTCTACCACATCAACAGAACTATTCTGCATTTGAGATGGAATGCTTTGCTGTAGTTCAATCAGTTGAATACTTTGAAGTTTATCTTGAGAACAATACATTTGAAGTCATTACAGATCATTCGGCTTTGGAATGGCTCTTCAACGTAAAGAAACCAAAGGTAAAATATCTCCGATGGATAATTGAATTATCAACCAAGTCAATGAAAATAGTTCACAGATCAGGATCAAAGCAAACGCATGTTGATGCATTGTCAAGATCACCAGTGTCATTTCATATATCAATCCCCACTCTTCGACTACACCAACAAAAAGCGGATCTCAGTTTTGTAAAGAACTCTCATATTCATCGAGATCTTATTATGGTGAAACATAATGGAGTTCTAAAAACAGTTGTTCCAGAATCATTCCAAGAAGAAATTCTCAAAGAATACCACGATAATCATTCTCACTCCTCAATTAACAAGACAGTAAGATTGATAACACCATTTTATTGGTGGCCGAATGCTATCAGATGCATCAAAGACTATGTTCGCTTATGTAAAATATGTCAAATAACTAAATGCAGTCATAAACCATTTATTGGAGAATATGTTGCACCAAACTCCGATCTGAAACCACTGGAATTAATATCAATGGATACTATTGTGCTAGGCTCTGCAGCAAATGAAACCAAGCACAAATACATTCAAGTAATAATTGACCACCTAACAAGATTTGTTTGGGCTTTCCCTACTGTCACCAACACTTCTCAAGCAGTAATTCAATGTTTAGATAAAATCAACAAAACTGTTCCCCAAATCAAATGTATTTTAACCGACAACGGAAAGAATTTTACATCAAAAGAATTTAACAAGTTTTTGAATGAGCATCAAGTTCAACACACCTATTCGACGCCATATCATCCGCAGAGTAATGGACTGTGTGAAAAGATGAATGACACTATACTCACCAAATTAAGAACAAACCTTCAAGAGAATCCAAGAATAAAATGGTCATCATTACTTGCCAAAATTGTGAAAGATTATAATAGCACACCCCATGATGTCACTGGGTTTTCTCCAAATTTCCTACTTTTGGTGATTGTGCAATACCAGAATTTTCTGAATCACCACATTTCACCATAGAAAATGCAAGGAAGAAAGCAATAGAAAATAGCGCAAAGCATAGAGAAAAGTCGAAAGCACGACACGATGCAAAACATCCGCAGTCGTCATTCAAAGTTGGTGATCTGGTCCTTCGTAAAATAGCTAGTAATGATCCAAGTATGGTCAAAACATCCCCAAAGTATGAGGGTCCTTTTCAAATAACAAGAATAATATCTAGTGTTACGTGTGAATTATTGAAAGATGATTCCTCCTTGGTTAAAGTTCATGTGTCACAATTGAAACCATTTTTTTTGCGAAAATAAATCCTTCAAGCCGAGGGATATGACACGTTTCTGAATTTTGTAATTAATTTTGTAATTAGTTTTTCATTGATTTTTAATGTGTGATCAATAACTCTGATCATCATTGGAAAAAAGAATAATTAATAAACAAAAGAACAACAACGTGGTAAATTTGCCTCTTTATTTAAAACAAACAAACAAATTAGATAAAGATTTAAAATAAAACATTTCTTTAAAAGTAAAAGCAAAAATAAAACGTTACAATATTATTTTATAATTACAAAAAATGTATTTGTTTTCAAAAATCAATTTAATTTTCATTATTATTACTTTTATATATTACATTTTTTATTTTGTCAACTTAAACTTTATTCAACCACAATCACATTGCTATATTTTTATACATTATATATTTGTTTTTATAGCTTTATAATAGGACGAATAATATCATTAACTCTCGGGCATATAACAATCTATTTCTCTAACCACTTCAGTGTACTTTTCACTACTATCTTCTCACAGTCATTGCTTCACATCAACGTAGAAAAACGACAGTACTGCTTGACAATTTTATTTTGATTTCGTAATTTCAACAAACTCTTTGAACACAGTTCACCAGATTCAAAAATCCCAACTTCTGGCTTGAACACGTTTCAAAAGTTTATTTCAATCATCCGTAGAGCACAATCATCAACGCATGCACAAAGCGTTCACAACTCTCAATTTTTTTAGCTATAGCGGACCACAATCAACTTTTGATATTAAGTCAAGACAGATCACCTACTGTCGCTACAACAATTCTACTTATCGCATGGCTCCATTTCACCCCTTTCAATCATATTAATGAATAACCTTTTCTTCAACAACTTTTTAACCCAATAACCCTACAATTGTGAAGAAGCACTGTAACCTTATATAGGACCACAAGTAAAACATTGACTAGGAAGACGCTAAAGTCTATATCCTAGCTTTGCACCTGGATCTGAGTATTTGGTTGCATGTGTAATACTTACAATTGCATATTCTTTAACCCCTTACCCTTTCCAACGCCCGCCAATAATCTCTTAGAACATCATTTTATTTTAATCATCATTATTTTTTTATCAAACAAAGGTTTTATCTGAATTTCTCTTTTATAATGAATATCATAACTTTTAAATTAAACATAAGTTTTATTTTTTATAATTTTCAGAAATATCCAAACAAAACATCTTGTTATAGCTCTTTTTAATCATAAAAGTTTCAATTAATTAAAAGAAATTTTAATTACTTACCTGTGTCAGAGAGGCTTTACCCGTTCAAACCCAGATAAACCCTTTCACTCCCGGGGCCCATCTATGGTAATTTAAACCAACAACCCTATATTGTATACTACTCATAACAAGATTGTCATGTTGTATATAGAAACACATCTATAAATATTTATAGGCATGATTGACATGTGTCATTGCATCACCATATGTAATGTACTTTGTACAAACCGAGGATGAATAAATAAAACTATGTAATAGATTAAGAGCTGAGCTAAAGCAAGATTGAGAAGAAATCCAACAACTCTGAAGAGGAATTGGGCAGGTCGTTCCATCAAGGTCATTGGGTGTAAAATACCGCAGACGCCCCACGCCCTTTACACCCGCTCAAAGCCCAAATTCCCGCATGCCTCCTCACTCGAAAAAAAAATATACAAGGCATCTGCCCTAGCCGAAAACAGTCACTTCACCATCAGCTTGAGCCCTTGTCGGTTTTTCCCAGGTTCACCTCATCGACCATGTTGAACAGTAAGAACACTTCTATCTCCATCTTGCTCTTAGCTCGCTCCTATCTGTTAACGGAACTTTCCTACTACAACTTTTTCTCTTCGTTTTTTGTGTGCGGACATTCCCAAGCTTTCCACTCTGCCTTGACCACGACTGCCTGTACTCTGTGAGAACTGTTAAAGGTCCTCCAATGTGCAGAGAGGTACTAGAAAACTCTCCAAGCCCTGACTGTCCCTCTCGGTTACTACAGGTTTGACCCTCGGTTATAACAGCTATAGCGAGAGTCGACAGGATACCTCATCACAGATATATATATGTCGCATACCTCGACATATTTGCATAGTATTGTTTTGTTTTATATATTTTACATGTTGTTTCTTATGATAGGTGAATATATTTGCATGTCCGCGAGTAGCGCGATGTATATATATAGGTGAAGAGAATAATAAAGTCAGAGTTTCTACTGATTAGAAACGTCTCATAATTTCTTAAACTAGTTCTTCCTAAGTGGAATACCACAAATGGCGCAGCCCCGAACAGGATCCGCAAGACCTTCCCTGGAAAGCCTCTTAAGGGCGATGGTGAAGCAACAAAGCGTTATGATGGATATTCTTGGAATAGAAGAAGATGATTCTGAAGATGAGCCTGAGGGCGACGGTGTAAAGGATTCTGAAGAAAATGGAGAAAGCCTCTTAAGGGCGATGGTGAAGCAACAAAGCGGTATGATGGATATTCTTGGAATAGAAGAAGATGATTCTGACGATGAGCCTAAGGGCGACGGTGTAAAGGATTCTGAAGATTTCGATGAACAGAATGAAATGGTAGATGAAGAAGACTTCGATGAACAGAATGAAATGGTAGATGAAGAAGATTTCAATGAACAGAATGAAATGGTAGATGAAGAAGAAGATGATTCTGAAGATGAGCCTAAGGGCGACGGTGTGAAGGATTCTGAGACTGCAATTAAAGGTTGTGAATCGGTGAAAAATACAGAAGAACTTTTGGTTAATGGCCTTGATGTTCCTACCACCCAAGCTGGGGAAATTGATAGAGATACAGAGAATACAGAAGAACTTTCTAATTGCATTATTGATGTTCCTAACACCGAAGTTGAGAAAAAATCCGTTGAAGCAGATGAAAGTGAAAAGGCTGACGAAGAAGAAGAGTCTGTTGTAGTTGAAGAAAGTAAAAAAGCTCAAATTGAGAAAAAGTCTGTTGTTGAAGAAAATGAAAAAGCCGAAGTCGAGAAAAATTCAGTTGTAGAAACGGAAGAAAGTGAAAAAGCCGAAGTTGATAAAAAGTCTGTTGAAGCAGATGAAAGTGAAAAGGCTGAAGTTGAAAAAAAGTCAGTTATAGGAACTGATAGTGCAGAGCCTATTACGAAAGAGGTAGATGTTAGTGTTGGTATTGATTCAGATAATGCAGGACTTTGTGATCTTGATGATGCCACTTTCACTCAAGCTGGGGAAATTGACAATAATACAGGGAATACAGAAGAAAGTTCTGTTTGCGTTATTGATGTTCCTAACACTCAAGCTGAAGGACCTGCGGAATTGCTAACAGCATCCGTACATAATGCTTTTGTAACTTTCGCTGATATTTTCGAAGGAAAAAGAATGAAATATGTAGGAAAAGGTGTCCAATGTATTTGCTATGGTGAAGTCTTATCAAGCGACAAGTTTTCAACTATTTATAGAATTGGACGATTGAATTTAAAAAGACGTTCATGGGGACAATCTACTGCTGAAGAATTTGAGTAATATGACATTGATGATTTACGAAATAAATTGGCCATCTACAATTCTTTAAGAACCCTAAAAAATGGTCAGATCAATTTATGTTCCTTTATGCTTGTTAAAGATACTGAGAAGACGTTTAGGCTTCTCAAAAATATCTTTGAAAAGGGAAAACCATGGCCTTACTATTGTGAAGGAGAACGAAAAAATTATTTTGTTTTCCTAATGAAATATGGAGGAATAACTCTCGAAACGGCTATCAAATCGAGATTTTCATGTGAGGATTTATTAGTATTATTTCGCCAGATTTGTATAGTTTTTGAAATTGGTGAAGAGGAAATTGAACTTTTACATGATGATTTTCATATTAACAATGTTCTAGTTGCAGAAACAGAAGAGAAACTAATCAAATATGAAGTAGCTTCAAAAAAGATTAAAATCCCAACTCTTGGATATATTGCTAGAGTAACCGATTTTGGGAATGCCAGGTGTATTAAGGATATAGATTATGGACAAAGGATGATTGGTAAATATGGAAAGAGACCATGTCCAATTGAGTATTCAAGAAAGAATCTATTTATGCTGAGTGGACTCTACTTTGAAATGATAAATATGAGTTTGGAACTTCGTGCAACACTACCTGAACTGCCAAGAGTAACTACATGTCTACAACTGTATGAGGGTTTAATTCAAATCTTAAAAGATTTGGCATATCTTAAAGTCGTAGGTAAACCAACATCTATAGGACATTTATATGACATAATTCCTAAGTGGACTAATCCCAGGTTATTCGTTGGCAATGAAGACGAACCTTCTGTTTTCTACCAGCATGTTTTCAAGCACGATCGTAGTATGATGTGGTGTGACCAGACTAGAGAAGCGCTAAAACGTTTGGATTGGCATGATATGAATTTATCTCATTTTGTCTTTTTTCATCCTGAATATGGAGGAGAGAATTATGAAATCCCAACCAACAACTGCATTGCCAAGTTGACTGATTTTGAGATATCTCGACTTGTAGAGAATGATGATCCTAATCCGAATGTTTTTTACGAGAATGTTTCTCAGCTAATTTGGACCCATAATGAAATACGAGAATTTAACTCTGCTTGTGAAGTGCATACTGAATCCATTGAGGAGACATCAACGCAGATTACCGCCGAAGAAAGTCAAAGATCTCATTCGGAAACTGAAGACTTGGATGAGTTGGGAGTCCTATATCTCTGGCTAGTTGTCTTGAAGAAAGCTCCTCAGGCCAGCAAGTACATCCAACCCTATGACTGTTTTAAATCGGCAGACGATACCTCTATACCTGCAGACGATACCTCTAGGTCTGCAAACGATACCTCTAGACCTGCAGACGATACCTCTAAGCCTTCAGACGATACCTCTGGGCCTTCAGATCTTCAACGAAATAAGAGACCTTCAAAAGAGTCTCATCTCAGGAGTGATGAGAGGTCATGGAGGGGGAGTCTGTCGCATACCTCGACATATTTGCATAGTATTGTTTTGTTTTATATATTTTACATGTTGTTTCTTATGATAGGTGAATATATTTGCATGTCCGCGAGTAGCGCGATGTATATATATATAGGTGAAGAGAATAATAAAGTCAGAGTTTCTACTGATTAGAAACGTCTCATAATTTCTTAAACTAGTTCTTCCTAAGTGGAATACCACAATATATATATAGTAGAATTAAATATAATTTATATGAAAAGTAGTTGTTATTTAATGATGATTAAAACAAATTATTAAATATTATTATTTGGGTATCAAAAAGGTTTTAATTCTTTATGTAACAATATAGGGCTATAATAAGTTCACACTTATTACATCGGACTTTACTCGTCATTGAAGCATAACATAGAAAAAAAAGGAAGAAATAAAGATATTAGAGTAGGAAAAAGAGCAAAGACAGAACCATGTAATCTTTTTATCAAACAATTTTAATTTAATAAGAAAGAAAATATTTAAATAATTTTTAAGTAATATTTTGTGTAATTTTATATATATATATTTTATTTTATTTTTGTGTGAAAAACACTTTTTAAAATATTATAGTTTTATTGTAAGATGGAGACAAATTTTTGGACACCATAATGGTTCGACCAGGATGGAAAGAGATTGGTACCGGGCCGGGACTTGTCAAAATTAAACCCGGCGGGAGTTTCATCCCTGCTAATTGACTCACCTACCAATCTTTTCGAACAATGAATATTTTGATTAAAATAGAAGAAAGAGTTGAAAAGGATATTAAAATTTATAAAATTTTGATTTTGTTGTTTGTGGTTGGAATTATATGTGTGTGTTGTATGTGTATTAGTTTGTGTGTGTGTTTATGTGTATTTTCTAAAGATTAAGTGTGTGTATACATTCTTGTGTTTGTGACTTTTCCTCATTGTAGTCACAATTAAGGGCTTTTCTTAAAAGGAGCAATTATGTGTGAATATTTCATGTTTACTCTTAAACATTAGTATATATGTCCAATGACAAGTTTCAAGCAGTTCGAATTATATTCAACAAATATTAAAGAGGTGTATATTTATCAATATGTCTTTTTTTTCTAAAATTAAATTATGAGTACATTTAAAAACCCATGTAATTATCTACTTATATATTTGCCTTATTCTGTATGTTTGTCTGTTTGAAGCTCACGGATGGGATTTTTCATAACCATCGGTGGTTCAGTGGTAGAATGCTCGCCTGCCACGCGGGCGGCCCGGGTTCGATTCCCGGCCGATGCATTTTTTTTTTTTTTTTTTTTACAATTTTTAAAACTCATTTATATATTATACAAGAATGACATCCACGGCGCCAATTTATAATTGTAACGAATAGTATTTGAACAAAAGCATTTAATCGGGTAAAACCCGGGCGTTGCGACCGGGTCATTCGTATATAATAATTGTATAAACGAATGCAAGACAAAATCACCGCGAATGTTTCTTTTTTTTTAAGGCAATTTCTTTTTAAGGCAATTATCGTTATTTATCGTTAATTTTTGTTTCGATTTTATTGAAAAAAAAACGATATGGTGCCTTTAAAAATGATCTTTATTACTATGCAGTTTTCTATTTAGTCAATATACCTAAGTTCATGTTGCAAATGTAATTATCTCTATCGATTTAGTAGGTGAAATGCAGAAAAAAAAATCGACATGATATAATCTTTATGAAAATTCACATTTTTATTTTTATATTTTCAAGACACACACAGTTTGGGGCGGGACGTTTCACAAGAGAGACATCCACGGCGCCAATTTATAATTGTAACGAATAGTATTTTAATTAAAACATTTTAAAAACACACAGTTTGGAACGCGACGTTTCACAAGAGTGACATCCATGGCGCCAATTTATAATTGTAACGAATAGTATTTGAATTAAAACGTTTTTAAAATATATACGCACTCGGGTAAAACCCGGGCGTTGCCCGGGCCATTCGTCTAGTCAATTAATATTACTACATTAGACGATCGAACAAAACCACTAATAACAATGTTATCCAAATTTCAGTTTTTCATCAATTACCTTTAGATCTATTTATAAATAACTATAAAATTGGGTTGATTGATTAAAAAAAAATATTTTTTTCTTTTAATAGTCATAATTAATAATTTAATAGACAATTATAACGGTGCGAGCTTTCGGGCAAAAAACCCTTCTACAGGCGTGGTAAACGTGACATTATAATTAATAATTTAATTTAATGAAAACCCCTAGAAAGTTCCCTTTTTTATGGGAAAAAAGGGGGGTATATTTCAAACTGAAGTACTGAACAAAGAAAATATATCAATTCAATTAAAGAGCCGAATTATAAGGTAGTATGAATGAATTAAATTAAAATATTTGTGTGTGACTCTTTGGCGTTAGTGTTGATAGACTAAGGCCAAAGATCGAAATACTTTAATTGGTTGATAGAAGATGGTAATTAATTTGTTATAGAAAATTCATATCAAAATATTTATTTACAGTGTTAAGTATGAAATTAATCAAAACTAAAAGTGAGATTGGGAGAAAAAAATGGTTGCCTGTAAAGTCGGTTATACGGGCGAAGATTTTACGTGACAACGGTAGAATATTTATTGATATGAATATAATTAAATTGCACAATAGGAACAAGGAATTGAATGAAAATAAGAATTGCACAAATTTTAACTATAGAAATATATTTTGTTTACTAAAACATTGTACATGTAAACTTAAACTTAACTAATTCCTATTTGAGTGATTTTGTTGAGGATAGGACGATGATAGGAGAAATATGAAATGAAAGGAAGTGTTTCTGCTGTAATGTGTCTTGCGAAAGTCAAGTCGATAGTTGTTCCTTTTAACGTAGTTGACTTAGAAACGTTTGATACGCAATCAAGATATACGTATTTTTCATGAAATTAAGAAACGAGTTGTCAGGCTTTACGTTTTTGTTAAAATCACCACACAGAAGAATCGGTATACTAGAATCAATTTGCACGAACGGTGGCACGTACTGGCTGTTGTGAATGTACGGACCGAGTCCTTGCCATAGTAACATTCCAATATCCTGCATACTAGCTCCTGGATGAATATATACAGCACCGAGTATAAACTTAAAGCTAGTATTAGCGGCGAAGCAAGTAACTTCAGTCATGCACATGTCACCCTTGGTTTTAATGACACGAGTTACGTCTGTAATCGCAACTTGGAACACTTCCGCCGTAGATGTCGATGATAATTTACGATAGATCGCCACTCCACCAGCCGCGTTGGTATCTGAGTTAGGTCGATTATTTTCCTTGGATACGCACTCATAACCCTTGATTGGAGTTGGTTCACAAGTGTCGCGCATCCACGTTTCAGTCAATACTAAATAGTCTGATCGTGGTATCACTGTATCTGTTTCAATGTCCGCGGCATGGGCACTTAAACTTTGACAGTTGATGTTCGTTACAATAAGTTGTCCAGCGTCGGTTGCGTCGTCACAGAATTTTACGGCTTGTTTGGTAATTGTGTCTAGAGTGTGTCCACGAAGTCGTAAGTATTCATTGCGAATATCTCGAGTAGTCTGGGAGTCGTTTCCATCTCGGCCATGTTTGAAAACCAATGGAGAGTCCTTTTCTGTTATGATGTACAATCCGTCGATACTTGTGACGCGGCTCATGGCTACATATACCAATTGCTGTGGTTGTTTTGAGGAGTACTTGTAAACAATTGTAGTAAACGTCCCACCCTGGGCCTTGTGGATCGTAATTGCACAAGCAGGCACGCAAGGAAATTGTTTTCGCTTGCACTTCACTGTTTTTGTCAACGAAATGTTTACCACTTTCTTGTGCACTGGCACCCAATCGACGGATAAGGTGTTTGGTTTGCTGTGCACATGTGGTCGACATTTGATTTTTGCTTTGGTACCCGTATTTTTGTCTTCAAACTGGAACCATAGAGTGGCGATGTCATCTTCAGCTGGCGGCAAACTTGTGCTGGTCGATGGTCCTCCTGGAGCAGAACGGTCATCTGCATTGGCTGGCTGACGTTCGATGTATAGCAAAACTCCAATAGCCCCATTTACCAATCCATCGGCGACGTCTATGTTAGATGTAATCATGTACGGATATCCTACTGCTAATGGCAACATGTATGGCAATCCGTCGGTTTCTGCAACCGACATCTTGTGAAGTTTACCTTGCTCCCGGCTCTTTTCAGAATTGCTGGAATACCCAACTGGTGGTTCTCTGCTGTCTGAATTTTGTAGAATCATCATAGCTTCAAGCTCTTGCATCACACTGTCGATGTTGAGATTGTTTTCGAACAGCTGGCGGCGTTCCATGATGGTATCCTTGTTAGCATTGAACAGTTGTAGAAATTTATTGCTATCAACAATGTCAGCTATTTCATTGCGGAAAGGCAAGAACAGCAATACCATTTCACGTTGATAATTAACAGTTTCATCTACTTCGTAGCGTCTGTATCGTATTATTCGTCCAATTTTTCGTCTGCAGTGTTCATTTGATGTCGTCCTTCCCACAGTTGTCCTTTCCTCGGTCACCGGTTCTTCAATTTCGTCTTCTTGCACATCTACGTCATCTTCATTGTCGATGAATTTGTTCAATTGTCGATTAATTTTAAACTAATAATTTACTTAACACTATCAACATTTATCAATAGTATGACATAACCTATAAACTCAGTTTCTCAACTATTGTGTCAATCTAACAATTAATCAATCAATCATAGTTTACGATAATGAAATATCAGTGTACAATTATTTACCTTTATTGTTGTAGTTGTTGTAAATGACGAATCTAAGCACTCCACATTTTCACTACAGACACAGCTGACGATACTTTAACCACACGTGTGAACTTGTATTATGACGCTTTCTTGTTTTTCCAACGCCAAGAACGTTCGAGAAAGACAAAGACAGAGACAAGCATGCGCCGATTCAATGCGCCTAATTCTCTAGCGCTGCGCGCGCAGCTGCGCGCGCAGCACTCTCGTTCGGTGACTCATCGTAACGTTACCGGGCGTTACACTTTTTCATAAGTGACTCCCAGCCGCAACCTAATTTAAGACGTTGTCACGTCAAAAAATAAAATTTAAAAATAGTTTGTTGTTTTTGTTGTGGTAGGAGCTATGTGGGAGATAAAGTGTGTGTATGCACTTATGCGCATGTGTTTTGTTTTTTTGTCCATTACAGTATTTGTGATTATAGAAAAGGTATCAATTGGATTATAGATTTTAATTATAAGGTAGTATGGATTAATCCAATTAAAATATTTGTGTGTGATTCTTTGGTTTTAGTGCCGATAGACTAAGGCGAAAGATCGAAATATTTTAGTTGGTTGATAAATTGTCGGTACATTCATATCAAAATATTGTTGCGATGGTGTTCTGGGGTGCCGCGAGGAAACATGGAGACAGCGGTAAATAAAATGTTTATTTTGTTTATTTTACAACCGTCCACTGGACAAGTCGAGGAAAAATCTAATCTAATGATTGTTAAGATGGAATTTATAATGGTGAAAAAAATAAGAAACATGTAAAACAGGCGAACAAAGAAAATTAAAAGCATAAATGCAAATTAGGTTAGGCAAATTTACAATAATGGATAAAATAAAATGTACTTTCAAATTCTTCTTAACATTACTCTCCCCCTTGAAAAAGACTTGTCCTCAAGTCTGGGGTCCGGTACAGTTTCATTCTTGACACATGTACAATTTTCTTGCCTCTTCCTGTGACTTCTTTTACTTCATAATTTACTGGTGATGTCTTCCTAATTATCTTGAATGGTCCGATGTAATTTTTTTGTAGTTTGTCCGCTCTTCCAACTTTTCTTATCGGTGTCCAAATTAGTACTAGGTCGTCTGGTGAAAAGTTAACTTCTCTGCGATGTTTGTCGTATACTTGTTTGGATTTATCTTGCCGTGCCATTGTTCTAGCCATTGAAATCTTTTTTGATTCTTCAACTATGGTTAGGAGATTTGATATGTAGTCATCAAAGTCTCCGGGTTTAGGCGGTACTTCCGGCCAGTCAAATGTAGAGTCCAGAAATGTCAACGGTTCTCTTCCGTGAATCAGAAAATATGGGGAATAGCCGGTCGTCTCTTGTACCGAGGAATTGTAGGCGAAAGTCACAAACGGGAGAATCTCGTCCCAATTTTGGTGCTTCTCGTCAGTGTACATTGATATCATATCTGTCAGCGTACGGTTCATTCTTTCCGTTTGGCCATTTGTCTGTGGATGGTAACTTGTCGTTTTCTTATGTATCGTATTGCAAATTTTCAAAACTTGTGTGAGTAGTTTGCTCAAGAAAGAACTCCCGCGGTCAGAAATTAAAATTTTCGGTGCTCCATGTCTTAGTACTATTTTCTTCAAGAGAAAATCGGCAATTTCTGAGGCAGTTCCTCGAGGTAGCGCCGCTGTTTCAACATGCCTTGAGTAATAGTCTGTGCAAACAACGATCCACCTATTTCCGTTGATGGACTTGGGGAATCTACCCAAAAGGTCTATTCCTATTCGTTCGAACGGTCTAGACGCTGGTGGTATCGGTTGCAATTGTCCTATGGTTGTTGGGATGGGGTCTTACGAAACTGGCATTCAGGGCAACTGGAAACATATTTCTCCACTGTTTTGAACATTGAAGGCCAAAAATATTTATCTTTTATTCAGCTGTATGTTATTTTTATACCCATGTGGCCCGATGTAGGATGATCATGCATCTGTTCCAAGAGTTCTAGTTGTTTGGTCTTTGGGATGACCAGTAACCACGGGTTGCCTGTTGGGGTAGGATTATTTTTATAAATTTTTCCGTTATGTTTGGTGAAGTTTTCTCCGTAGCTGTTTGGGTGTTGGTCGATCATGTTGTTAATTTTCTTAATGTAAGCGTCGTAGTCTTCGGTGTTATAATTAATTTGTAAAATTTTAATTTTATCTGGAATTGGGCACCGCGATAATCCATCAGCATCTAAATGTGTTTTTCCAGATTTATAATTTATAGTAAAATCGTAGGCTTGCAATTCCAACGACCAACGCGCCAAACGTCCAGATAATTTTTTTGCTTTGACCATCCAGCAGAGACTATGGTGATCGATATAAACGATGAATTTACGGCCGTAAAGATAAGACCTGAATTTCCCAATTGCCCATATAATAGCCAAGCATTCCTTTTCCGTAGTTGAATAGTTGGTCTCAGCCTTCTGCAATGTTCTGCTGGCATATGAAATTGGACGCTCTCTACCATTGTCTTCAACATGAATGAGCACTGCCCCAAGTCCTTGATCGCTTGCGTCGGTGTGGAGGCCTATGGGTTTATTTGGATCATAATGAGTTAGGACCTCCGGTGAACTCAGCTTTTCTTTTAAAGTTAGAAAAGATTATTCTTGTTCTTTTCCCCATACAAACGGCTGGTTTTTACGAGTTAGAATTTGTAATGGATTTGCTATTTTTGAGAATTCTTTAATGAACCTTCTATAATAAGAACATAGTCCAAGAAAAGCTCTGACATTCTTAATTGTTTTAAGGGCTGGGAAATCCTTTATGCTCGCAATTTTTTCTGGATCGGGTGTAATTCCTTCTTTTGACACAACGTGCCCCAATAAAAGGAGCTCTTCATAAGCGAATCTGCATTTTGAAAGATTGAGTGTCAATCCTGCTTTTCTTAAGCATCCCAAAATGGTCTTCAATCGTGTCAAATGCGATGGTAGATCTTCAGAGAAAACTATCACATCGTCAAGGTAGCACAAGCAGATTTTCCATTTATGGGTCCTCAATATATTATCCATTAGTCTTTCAAAAGTTGCTGGGCCGTTGCATAAACCAAAAGGTAAGACGTTGAAGTGGTAAAGTCCGTCAGGTGTCACAAAAGCAGTTTTCTCCCGATCTTGTTCTTCAACTTCCACCTGCCAGTATTCTGAACACAGCTCCAGTGATGTGAAGTATCTAGATCCATGGAGAGAGTCGAAGCAGTCGTCGATACGAGGAAGCGGATATTGATCTTTAACAGTGATAGAGTTTAAATTTCTGTAGTCCACACAGAATCTAAATGTTCCGTCTTTCTTCTTAACGAGAATTACAGGAGATGCCCATGGACTCGATGAATGAGAAATTATACCTTTTTTCAACATCTTATCTATTTGATTATTAATTATTTCGCGTTCTCTCAAAGACACTCTGTAGGGGTTCTTTCTTATGGGAATATCGCTGTTTGTTTTGATTTTATGTCTGACAAGGTGAGTTCTCCCTTTGTAATCGTCTGGTGCGGCGAACATTTCTTTGTATTCGTAGAGTACCATCAAAACCTGATTACGTTCCTCGGAAGATAAATCGGGATTTATGTCAAAATTAAGATCAATGGAGGAAACTGCTCGATGGTCTGTCTTGTACATCCTGTCTACTTCCGATATCATCCCTATTTTCATGTGCCGATGAATTTTTATAGGTTTTGAAGAAGGGTTCAAAAGCCAAATATCAGGGAACCTTGTATTTTTCAGCAAAGATCTTGTTGTTATCAGGCCATATTTCGATGTTAGCGATGAGAGATTCTCTATCAATATTTCCTTGTCATCAGTAGTTGGTTCGCAATAGCCCTTAACCAGACATAGGCTAAATTCAGGAATTATTCTATCTTCAACCGCCCTAGCATATTTTAAACTTGTATCATCTTGGTCCATATTATTTGGGGATTCAATCCATAAAGTATTGTTTCGGCAGTTTATTAAGGCTTTGTAATGGCTTAAGAAATCGTCTCCCAGAATTATTTTGGGGTTACATTTTTCTAACACTATCATCTGAATTGTATATTTTTCCTGATCCATATTGAATGATACCATTGACCTTCCTTTTGCATTAAGTTTCTGATCACCTGCAGCTTTCAAATTCAGATTATTATCTTTGACAATTTTTAATTTTAGTTTATATGAGAGTTCCTCGTCAATACAGCTAACCACCGCTCCGGTGTCGATTAATGCCTCAACCGTATAATCATTGATTTCTATCTGAGTCGTTTTATTTCTTTGAAGATTCATCACCAAGTTTATTCGACCACCAGAAGCCCGAGATCCATTTAGTCGGGTTAGTTTTTTGACGCTTCTCCCAAAGTAGGAAAATCGTCTTCGCTATTCACATCAAAGTCCGGTTCCTGTTGCCTCGAATCATCGATATTCCTCTACAATTTTTTAAATAGTCCTCATTTACAGAGTTGGTTTCGTCTCTCTCTCTCTTGTGGGAAAGAACTCTCGCAGTCCATCGGTGGCGGAGTCTTTCTGGCGGTGGGCGCCACCAATGAAGACCTTGTATATATTTTATATATATGTATATTTATCTATTACTTTATATATTTATATCTATTTATTCATGTATTTTTCATTATATAATCTTATTTATTCATATTTTCATTTATTCTGTATTTAACCTTATATAATCTTATATGGACGTTAAAATAAATCAGGTTCAATCTCTCTCTCTCTCTCTCTCTCTCTCTCTCTCTCTCTCCATGGACCTTGAAAACTGCCGCTGTATTGGTCTGATATTGTAAGTTGGTCGTTCAGTGTTACGAGGGCAATACCTCGATATGTGTCCCTGTTCGGAGCAGTTCCAGCATATTCTTCGATCCTGGTATAATGGCCTTTGATAACGCCTGTTACTTGGGGGCGTCGTGTACGTCTGCCTCCTGGAATACTGCTCGGGGGTTCTGTTGGTTGGGGTTGGTGCTGAGCTCCTATAATTGTTTCCAACCGGTTCCATCCCTGTGTCATTAGGTCTAGCCCTCTCGAATCTACCTGGGGCGAAGGTTGGTCTACTGTCACTTGCGATTGGTCTTCTATCATTTGCGAACGATCCTTTTTGGAATCGAGGTATGTCGAAACAAAGACTATGGTCTGTTTGGTTGTTGTAGTTTCTCCTAGGAGGGAATGGTCTGGTCGGGCGGTTATTTTGCCTGAAGCTTCTTCGCTGCTCAAAATCCACTAGATGTTGATCTATTCGCCTCGCTAGTTCCAAAAAGTCTTTGACCGTGCTGCAAGCTGTTATCATCATAATGAGTGACAGATATTTGTTTAGACCAGTCTTCATGTAGTATAATTTATCGTCCGTTGTCATTTTGGGGTTGACCTTGTTACAGAGGTTGAGGACATCCTCGGCGTAACGCAGAGTTGACTCATTGGGCTGCTGGATTCTGTTTTGCAGGTCCATTATTAATTTAAATTTGGCAGTATCTGCCCTCCTGAAATCTCTCAGGAGTGCCTTTTTGAATACACTCCAGGCCGAAAAAATGTGAGGGCTGTTGAGTTTTGCCCATTTCTTCGCAGGTCCGTCCATGTAGCTCCGGGCATATTCCAGCATGACATCGTCTGGCCACCGTTGTTGTCTTGCTAACAACTCGATTTCTTCCAGCCATTCTGAAAGATCTTCGTCTGAGTATCCGCCAAATACTTCCAGACTTGGAGGAGGTGGCTGGCAGAAGAAAATGTTGTTGCAAGGTGTAGCGTCATCTTGATTCACAATGGCGCGTCTTGTTGGAGAGACACTGAAGGATCTCATTGGAGGTTGTCCTCGTAGACGGCGGCTTCTTCTTAAGGTAGCTTCATTTTTGATGGTAGGATCAGCATCTCCACCAGTGTTGCGATGGTGTTCTGGGGTGCCGCGAGGAAACATGGAGACAGCGGGAAATAAAATGTTTATTTTGTTTATTTTACAACCGTCCACTGGACAAGTCGAGGAAAATTCTAATCTAATGATTGTTAAGATGGAATTTATAATGGTGAAAAAAATAAGAAACATGTAAAACAGGCGAACAAAGAAAATTAAAAGCATAAATGCAAATTAGGTTAGGCAAATTTACAATAATGGATAAAATAAAATGTACTTTCAAACTCTTCTTAACAATATTTATCTCTAGGTTGAATATGAAGTGAATTAAAACTAAAAGTGAGATTGGGAGAAAGATAAAGAAAATTTTTAAAATGTTTGTTGTTGTTGTTATGGAAGGAGGTATGTGGGACAGATTGTGTGTATGTCCTTATACACCTGTGTGTGTATTGTTCATTTTAATATTTGTGATCAAAGAAAAAGTGTCAATTGGATTGTAGACCTTTCCATCCTGGTCGAACCATTATGGTTTCCAACAAAACAACACAAAAATTTGTCTCCATCTTACAATAACACTTTGATATTTTTAAAAGTGTTTTCCACACAAAAAAAAAAATTAAAAAATTACACAAAATATTACTTTAAAAATTATTTACAAATTTTCTTTTTTAAAAAATTTAAATTGTTTGATAAAAAGATTACATGGTTCTTTCTTTGCTCTTTTTCCTACTCTAATATCTTCAATTCTTCCTTTTTTATTTTCTATGTTCTACTTCAATGACGAGTAAAGTCCGATGTAATAAGCGTGAACTTGTTATAGCCCTATATTGTTACATAAAGAATTAAAACCTTTGTGATACCCAAATAATAATATTTAAAAATTTGTTTTAATCATCATTAATTTACAACTACTTTTCATATAAATTATATTTAATTCTACTTATTCGTTCAGTAATAGCTTGCTATACTGACATTATACTCTCAATTCGACATTATACTCTTAAATCAACATCGATATTTTCTATAACTTTCCTTGAAAAAATATTATAAAACCTTATATATATATATATATAAAGTTTTATAATAATAATATTTAATAATTATCTTTAATCATCATTAATTTACAACTACCTTTCATATAAATTATATATAATTCTACTATATATATGTCATAAAAAAGTCGCATTCTAGTTAAGTTACCAATTCATGCAGTCGTGGGTGGAAATAAATGATAACTTATTTCCCAAAATTGTATTTATTTTTTGATTATTTTTAAAGCAACCAGTTTTTGCATACCTACAACTAACAATGTTATTATATATTGTAGCGTTATTTGTTGTATTGTTTACATAAATAGGTTTTTAACAGTGACCCGTGAGCATCCGCCTCGAGCCGCGCTCCTCACTACTAACAAGATATCCGTGTTTTCTTTCTGATTTAAAAAATCTGCTCGTTGGAAGCAATAAACGTTCATCGTTCAATTTATCTTCGCCTGTTGTTTGTAATTCTTACCGCGACAAGTGGTGGAGACGCTGGGTACCGATACCATCACGGATACCTCTGTCAGAAGAAGCCGTCGCCTAGAAGGCCTAGAACCACGTTTTGATTTCGACGAAAAGAATAAGCCAATCAGAAAAATGTCAATATCGGCTGGAGTTAACACGGGTGTTAAAATACTTGCAAACATTTGACAAGAAACCCAACTGTGTTTAGCGGCAATGGAACGGAGGATTGTGGCAAATGGATGAAGGATTACGAACGTATTGCGAGATCTAACTGCTGGGATGCCACGATGAAATTGGCGAACGCACAAATGGCCAATGGTATGATAACAACGAAGAAGGAATGGATTCGTGGGATATGTTTAAGGAGATGTTTAGCCGGACATTCGACAATAGCGGCGTCCTTCTCAGACGCGCTAAGGACAACCTTCAGAGTCGAGCTCAGAAGAGTACAGAATCCTGTGAATCCTATATCCAAGACGTTCTGAGCTTGTGTAGGCAGGTGAATCCCGATATGAGTCAAGGAGAGAAAGTGGCACATCTAATGAAAGGTGTGGTAGAAGATGTCTATCAGGTCATCTTGATAAAGGAAATTGATACTGTTGAAGCCTTTGTCGATTGGTGCCGAAAAGTGGAGGCTTGCAAGCAGCGACGCATCGGGAAACCAAGGTTTGAGCGACTCCCTAACGTCGCAAGTATAGAGCAACCAAACTCCTCGTCTCTGGAAGATCTGATTCGACGAATCGTGAGAGAAGAAATTAAAAGTGCCCTACATTTCGAGTCTATAGTGCCGGAGGTGAACTCCATGAAGAAAATTATTCATGAAGAGGTTGAGAGAAATCTGACCCCAATTGCGGAGCAGGGTCCATACTACCGAGAACAACGCCGCCACTTTGAAGGACCGGCGAAACCAACCCCGTATTACCAGCAGCAAAGTCCTACAAGGCTGACTACTGCCCGAAGAAAGACTGACGAATGGAGGACGGTGGATAATATTCCCGTTTGTTTCCAATGCGGACGCCCGGGTCACGTCGCCAGGTACTGCCGAGAGCGGCGAGGGATGGTGGATCGACAGCCACCGGGGAGATACCACCCTGTCCAGAACGGCCCGCGAATGATCTATAATAGCGATGAAACCCCAGGCCGCGCAAGTTACCGAAGCCCGTCGCCCTATCCAGGTCGTGGCCGATCCCCAGCTGAACGTCGCCCCTCGATATCGCCAAGCCGACGATCTGGCCGATCACCTTATCGTGAGGAAAACTAGAGCAAGCGCCCTTCGCTGGAGGTAAGGTCGCTGAGGAGATTATAAATCCTCCGCCGCTCATAGCCGCTAAGCTATCACAGAATATAGTTGACGTTACTATTGACGATAAAACTTCTCCTGCCCTTGTCGACAGCGGCGCTTCGTTTTCGGTTATTTCGGACCACTTTAGACAACAACACAAAAAGACTATGTTCAGTGACGCTGGCATGACACTTAGAGTTGCCGACGGGAAATATATCGTTTCCAGGGGCCGATGTACTTTACGTTTAGAAATAAACGGATTAGTACAGCCGTTTGAATTCATCGTTTTACCAAGTTGTAGCCACGACATCATTCTCGGTTGGGACTTTCTGGAGGCGTCAAGGGCTATAATCGATTGTGGTAGCGCCGAGATTCTGTTAGAAAAAGCAAAACTACCAGAGGATTCTTCGAGCATATTCCAAACTGTAGCCGCCGACGATAGCTTTATAATCCCCGCTGGATCGACCAAGCAGATAAACGTAATCAGCGAAACTATACTCGGTGTGAGTGATGTCGTAATGGAGCCTTCGAGGATCCTCTTTCTAGAACATGATCTGATGGTTCCCGCCTCGATCTTCGCTGTCCAGCATGGAAAAGGGAGAATTTGGATAACCAACATCGGCACATGTGATCGAACTGTCCCCAAAGGAATGTGTATTGGAGAGATACAGGTACTGGAAGTGGGTCAGCTGGCGGTCATCGGTGATGCTTCGGACACCAATCGGCAGGAGATTCTTGGACAAGAAAACTCTCCAAACATTGCCTCGATGATAAGCCCTGATCTATCCATGCTTGAAAGGACCAGGATATGTTCGATACTTGGGAGTTTCAGCGGCTTATTTGAATTTAATAAGTTTCCGTCTAATCTGACGAGCACAGCCAAGCACAAGATAAATACAGAGGACCATCACCGATTAAACGCCGTCCATATCGATTGTCGCAGGTCGAACGTCAAACCATTCAGAATGAGGTCGACAAAATGTTGAAAGGAGGTATAGTTCAGCTTTCCGAAAGTCCTTGGTCCTCTCCTGTGGTATTAGTGAAAAAGAAAAATGGTAGTTGGCGTTTCTGTGTCGATTACAGACACCTGAATAAAATCACAAAAAAGGATGTATATCCACTACCAAGGATTGACGATACACTCGATTGCTTAAGAGGGGCGAGTTATTATTCTTCCATGGACCTCCGTTCTGGTTACTGGCAGATTGAGGTGGATGAGGCAGATCGCGAGATGACCGCCTTCATTACACCCGACGGATTGTACGAATTCAAAGTTATGCCTTTCGGGTTGTGTAACGCCCCAGCGACATTTGAAAGAATGATGGATACCTTGCTGAGGGGGTTGAAGTGGTCAATGTGCCTTTGCTATCTGGACGATATTATTGTGTTTTCACCCACCTTTGACGAACATGTTCGACGCCTTGAATTAGTTCTCAGGTGTCTCTCAAAGGCTGGACTTGTGTTAAATCCATACCAGCGCTTGTTCGGAACAAAACGACTAAGCATTTTTGGGCATCTGGTGGATGGAGAGGGCGTGCACCCCGACCCGGGTAAAGTTGATGCTATGTCCAAATTCCCTACTCCCAAATCCCTCACTGATGTAAGAAGTTTCATTGGAATGTGATCATATTATCGTCGTTTCATTAAGAATTTTGCTCAAAAAGCTGAACCACTACACAGGTTGTTGAGAAAGGACACCAGATTCGAATGGGGACCAGATCAACGGCAGGCCTATGAATCCTTGAAGTTGGCACTCGCGTCGGAACCCGTCTTGGCCCACTTTGACGAAAAGTATGCGACCGAACTGCACACCGACGCCAGTGGGTTTGGAATTGGTGCGGTTTTGGTCCAGGTCCAGGGAGGAAGTGAAAAACCGATTGGATATGCATCAAGAACGCTGTCAACAGCTGAAAAAAATTATTCAACAACGGAGCGGGAGTGTCTTGCCGCGATTTGGGCGATCGGCAAGTTCCGTCCATACCTATTTGGGCGCTCGTTTACAATTGTGACGGATCATCACTCACTCTGTTGGCTTTCGGGCCTGAAGGACCCGTCGGGAAGACTGGCCAGGTGGGCCTTAAGACTTTAGGAATACAATGTGAACGTGGTATATAAAAACGGCAGAAAACATCAAGATGCCGATTGTCTCTCACGCAATCCAATCGAAGCGAATAACCCAGGGGAATCCGGAGATGACATACCAACATTAGCTGCTTTAACTGATATCGTCGCGGAACAGCGGAAAGATCCGGTAATTGTGAGAATATCGGAGGAATGTTTGAAGAACGATCAAAACCGCTTCAAAATAATCAATGGAGCTCTTTACAAGCGGAATTTCGACCCAGTGGGGCAACCGTGGCTATTGGTGATCCCCAGGCATTTGCGCCCTGACGTCCTCAGAAGTCTCCACGATAATCCAACTGCCGGTCATTTAGGGTTGGCTAAAACCCACGATAGAATTAGGAGGAAGTATTTTTGGCCAGGTCTTCTGAGGAGCATAAGAAAATATGTCGGTCACTGTAGGGAGTGCCAGCGTCGTAAACATGCTCCCTTGCGACCGCCCGGGTTGCTGCAACCGATACCACCCACCTCTGTTCCGTTCCAAAGAGTCGGAATTGATCTCCTTGGAAGATTCCCAATATCCCATTTAGGAAATAAATGGATGATAGTTTGCACAGACTATCTGACGCGATACGCTATCACCCGAGCCTTACCATCAGCAGACGCTCAGCAAGTGGCCAAGTTCGTCCTGGAGGACGTAGTACTTAAACATGGAGCACCACGAGAAATAATTACTGACCGGGGTAGGGTTTTTCAGTCTAAACTAATATCCGAGCTGACGGGACTTTGCTCTTCGGCTCAGAGATTTACCACGGCGTACCATCCTCAGACGAATGGTCTCACTGAGAGACTTAATAAAACCCTGGCCGACATGATGTCAATGTATGTGGACGTCGAACAAAAGGAATGGGACGTTATTCTTCCGTTCATCACGTTTGCTTACAATACGGCGAAGCAGGACACCACCGGATTCACCCCATTCAGCCTCATCCATGGACGAGAGGCTGAAACTACGTTGGATACATTGTTTCCTCTTTTAAAAGATGAAGATCAAGAGGACTATAATCGAGAGATAGTGACCCGAGCAGAGGAGACGCGACAATTGGCTCGGCTACATACTCTGAGAGCGCAAGAGGGCAATAAACGACTCTACGACGCCAAACATCGAGAAGTGAGTTATCAGCCAGGCGATAAAGTATGGATATTTATACCCGTTCGGAAAATAGGGATATCCGAAAAATTAATAAAACGATATTTCGGCCCTTATAGGGTGACGAGACGCATTTCGGATGTGACGTACGAAGGCGAAAGTCTAGACACTACTAACCGCCGTCGTAAGCCAAAGGAAATTGTGCACGTAGTGAGAATGAAGAACAACCGTGACCCGGACGAACAACTGGACCTACCCGAGGATGAGCCTGCCGTCTGACAGCGAGGTCGCTGTCCTTTTGGAGAGGAGGGCATTGTAGCGTTATTTGTTGTATTGTTTACATAAATAGGTTTTTAACAGTGACCCGTGAGCATCCGCCTCGAGCCGCGCTCCTCACTACTAACAAGATATCCATGTTTTCTTTCTGATTTAAAAAATCTGCTCGTTGGAAGCAATAAACGTTCATCGTTCAATTTATCTTCGCCTGTTGTTTGTAATTCTTACCGCGACAATATTTACAATAAAAATAAAATTAGGTTATATTCCTTTTGTTAAGGATTCCTTTTCATTTTAAAATTTAACTCTGTGATTATAGAATTTTAATTATTTTATGAATAATAATAATCATATTTTTATTATGTCATTTCTTCCCTCCAAAGAAAAATTGAATATATAGGTCGTCGGACGGACGTGTTTTTGCAGCGCTCCGCGAATTCCGGTAAATATTACTTCAAATTTGTTTTTAGAGTTGTTTTTGAAATTTAAAATATTTTATACCTTACTTATATTATTATACATATAATAACCAACTCTTAAGTACACTTAAACATTTTATATACAGCTGATTTGCATATCAGCAGACGGCGCGGCGCGACCGCTTGCCGCTTGTTAGAACAATATGGTCGATAAAATTGAAAAACGTACTGAGGAATGTAGGATTCAGCATAAGATCATCTCGGAACAAATTGCTGACACATTAAAATCTAAGTACTCATCTACAAATAAAAGCATAAATCAAAATGATCTTACAATTGTACAGGGTTTGAAAAGCAATTGAATATATTGATGGGTACAATGGGAGATATCGCTGTAATCAATGGCTCTATCTGTGATAGACTTCGAAATCTGGACGAATCAATAAAGAAAATATCTCCTTCAAGTCAATTTTATAATAGGTCATATGCTCAAGCTACGAGAGTTACTAGTGAAGACGATAAAATAGTTATGCAAAATCAAAACGTTTAATAGGTAATCCCATAATATTATGTTCGAATAAATAAGCTTGAGGGATAAGTCTCTTTTAAATACCTTTATTTCAAGCTTTCGGGCTCAACCGCCCTTCGACAGGACAAATTATATTAGCTACTAAAGTTTTCAAATCTAATCTATATAAACATTTGAGAGACGCCTGTGTCTCGAGTGTAATACGAGGCTTGCCGCGGGAGGGGATGAGATCTTTGAAAAAGATGGCCGTTTAGCCCATTGAATTATCGGAAATAAAATATTATTTGTTGAATCGCAGAGTTCATGATACCGAGGGGGGTTTGGTGGCTGCAGGGAATATTACATTGTATATTTCAGGTAAATCAATTTTTCTATTGAGGCTATGGAATTTGCTTGATAGGATAGATTCTATGATTAGTCTTTGGTGTTTGTTGGCAATATTAGAATAGTGAATTTTCGGTGATGTAATGTTGAAGGAATGGCCAGTTTCATTTATGTGCTGTACTATTAAGGATCTATGGTCTAAGTTATCAATATTTATTTTGTGTTCATGAATTCTGATATTGACATGTCTCCCGGTTTCGCCTACGTAGACTTTTGGGCAGTTCATACATTCTATGGAGTAAATAGCGTTTCGTGGTGTGCTGTTAGGTTCATTGAGTTTCATGATCTGGTTTCGGAGAAGGGATCCAGAGATGTTTCGTATAATGTTTCTTTCTTGTAGATTGAGTCTGGTAATGGCTGATTCGATTCCACTTATAATTCTAATGGGGTCTGGTTTCTGGACTGTTCTATATTTCATTCCTTTTGCTATTAAGATTTCTTCGTCTAATGATAAAGTGGCATTCGACAGGTTCATTATAGCACTTGTTATGTTCCGTGGGTTCAGTTTTGGACAGTTATATTTGCGGGCCCAATGTTCCAGTTTTTTGTGGTGCTTGGTCGTAATTTCTGTCTTTAAAGAAAGCACTTCTGAGGTGATATGTGTCACCATCTCGTACATTCTCTGAGGTGGCACTACTTGAGAGGTGAGGCAAATTAATTCTTTGATGGTTTTGGAAAGAATACGGATATGAGAATAACATCCCTGTGTTCTGCATCTTAAAAGTTTCATTTGAGTGTCTTTGATTACTTTGCAGGAGAATGGGTTCTTCACTGGGTCCTTAATTCTCAGAGGCGGAGGGATGAAATTTAACTCTTCACACCTGCGATTGAAGGCAAGGTGGCATCTCCATTTATGAGCTGGATGGACTTTTTCCGGATCTTCTGAAGATAATAGTGGATATCTCTATCCGAAAACATATGATTCATGCTAAAACTTTGGCTAACAATTAATAGGTAATCCCATAATATTATGTTCGAATAAATAAGCTTGAGGGATAAGTCTCTTTTAAATACCTTTATTTCAAGCTTTCGGAATTTTAGAATTATAAGTGGAATCGAATCAGCCATTACCAGACTCAATCTACAAGAAAGAAACATTATACGAAACAAAGTCACCAATTTAATAGTGTCACCTCCCAATCTCCCCCTTTACAACCCCCATGAACGGAAATTGTTGCAATATCTAAGCAACAAAAAAGAAATCGTCATCACCCAAGCAGACAAAGGAGGACAGACAGTTATCCTTAATCGATCAGACTATAACAGCAAAATGCTCAAAATCCTAGAAGACCGAACCGCTTTCCATCCCATGTCCGAAAGTGATAAAAAATCTGCTTATAAATCATTCAAAAAAGAACTGAAAAAGATGAATACCGACCACAAGATCTCAGACGATGAACTTAAAGAATTCCTATCTAACCTGTCCAGCCCACACAATGAGCCCTATATTTATGGTCTCCCAAAAACACACAAACCTGAAACTCCCTTGCGTCCTATAGTGGCCTTTTTCTCTTCTCCAACAGCCCCTCTTTCCAAATTTATAGCCAACTTCCTGAAACCGTTCCTCCAATTACAGAATGACCCATTCCCCATATCCAACACCCATACCTTTATAGGAGAAGTACTAAAGATCAAACCTGAATCTGACCGCATCATGGTGTCTTTTGACGTGCAAGCCTTATACCCCAGCCTTCCACATCCTCTGATCATAAGTGATACAATAGAACTTCTGCAGGAACAGCATATTGATACAGATATCATCCAAAAAATCACACAACTAATTTCCATATGTCTAGATAACTGCATATTCACATATAACTCCGAATCATTCAGGCAAGCAAAAGGGTCCCCAATGGGAAGCCCTCTATCGACCACAATTGCTGAGATCTCTATGCGCGCAATAGACCGAAGGATTACCGCCAATTTCCCCCATGATATATTCTTTTGGCGCAGGTACATTGATGACATCTTTTGCATTTACACCACCACCAAAACCGATGACATCCTCTACAATCTAAACAATTATCACCCTGATCTTCACTTTACCGTTGAAAAAGAAACCAATAACACCTTTCCATTTCTCGACGTTAAAATCATCCGGCACCAACATGAATTGCACACCACCGTTTATTATAAACCATCCTTCCGTCCTAATTATGTTCAATACTCATCCTTCTGTCCTATCAGTCACAAAATCAACACAGTCATTGCTCTATCAAAACGAGTCCATACCCACTGCTCCCTCCAGATGTACAAGAACCTCGAAACACAGAACATATTAGCTAACCTCAGGGACTGCGCATACCCGATATCCTTTATATTGCGACACTTTTATGACCCAACTAAAAAGACACAGTCTCCAATATACAGATCTATTTGCAATATGCCATACTCACCATTATCCTCCACAATAGCGAGATTCTTATTGAAATTTGGAATCAAAACCTACTTCACCTGCGCACCTACCTCTGGATCCCTTCTCCGAAACCAGATCATGAAACTCAATGAACCTAACAGCACACCACGAAACGCTATTTACTCCATAGAATGTATGAACTGCCCAAAAGTCTACGTAGGCGAAACCGGGAGACATGTCAATATCAGAATTCATGAACACAAAATAAATATTGATAACTTAGACCATAGATCCTTAATAGTACAGCACATAAATGAAACTGGCCATTCCTTCAACATTACATCACCGAAAATTCACTATTCTAATATTGCCAACAAACACCAAAGACTAATCATAGAATCTATCCTATCAAGCAAATTCCATAGCCTCAATAGAAAAATTGATTCACCTGAAATATACAATGTAATATTCCCTGCAGCCACCAAACCCCCCTCGGTATCATGAACTCTGCGATTCAACAAATAATCTTTTATTTCCGATAATTCAATGGGCTAAACGGCCATCTTTTTCAAAGATCTCATCCCCTCCCGCGGCAAGCCTCGTATTACACTCGAGACACAGGCGTCTCTCAAATGTTTATATAGATTAGATTTGAAAACTTTAGTAGCTAATATAATTTGTCCTGTCGAAGGGCGGTTGAGCCCGAAAGCTTGAAATAAAGGTATTTAAAAGAGACTTATCCCTCAAGCTTATTTATTCGAACAAAACAAAATCAAAACGTAATAATATTTAAATCCAAGTTAAATGTTTCCCCGGCTGAAGTATTAGGCGAAGTAAATAATGGTATTAAAAAGATGAAAAATGAGAGATCTAAAGTCAAAATAAATAAAATAATAAAATCAAAATCTGGAGTAATACTTAAAGTTGATTCAGTGAAAATTTGAATACATTGATTGAAGAGTTTAAAAACATTGATAAAGTAAATCAAAAAGCATTAATTTATGCACCAAAACCACTAGATCCTACAATTGTTCTTAAGTCAATTACTAAATCTACAGATATTAAGGAATTGCCTTCGCTTTTATGCAATATGAACCCAGAGTTAGAAGGTCGAGAGAAGAAGATAAAGGTTTTGTTCGCTATGAGATCAAATACTGACGTACAGGATGTTGTTCTCCGCATTTCCCCGGCAACATACCAAATTATAAAGAAATTACAACGTATATATACAGACATACAGGTTACATATATGAAGGATAAGGTGCTTGTACGTCAACGTCAAAACTGTTTTAGTTTTGGTCATAGTAAAAATTCATGTAACATCATAAAATGTAAAAATTGCGGAGACAATGACCAACATGTTAACTGTCAATCCTTGCCCAAGTGCATAAATTGCTCTACACATCCTAAATATAGGAATAGCAATAATCATCGTTCTAATGACAAATTATGTCCTGTGTTCCTTCAACGAATGAAATATGAGATACAAAGAACATGTTATGTAGATTTAGATCATGATATTGTTACTTTGGATTAGAATAGATTTATTCTTGTTTTTTTGGTTAATGTTCAAATTAAAAATTCTACAACAAAACACGCGGAAAAGCAATTTGGTTAATAATGAAATAAAGGAATTTATTTCTAAGGAAAAATATGATTTGATTATAGTTCAAGAACCATATAGTATAAATAATGAAGTAATCTTTAATATGCGTTCAAAAATATATTATATAAATATACCGGGAGTTCCAATATTTACCGCAACAATCGTTACAAACCCTTTCTTTTCATGTAAATTGATAACACTTTCTAAAATTCATTTGCAACCACTATATCAGTACAAACTACTAAACGGTAAATTATTCTTTCAAATATTTATATACACCCTAATAAAATGGATAACTGTCATGTTCAATTCCTTGATAAATTAATTACAAATTTTAACACAAATCCACTGAACATTATTTGAAAATATAATGAAGTCATCGAAATAATTAATAGAAAAATCAACATCATATTTATTTGAAATTTGCCTTTAAAACTCTGAAATTGACTTGGATTATTTTTTAATTCAAAAGATAATTTATTAAATTCGTAAAGTCCGTGAGTGGTAGTAAAAGCTGTGTATTCTTTATCATCTGGGTGTATATCTAAATGGTGATAACCTGATAAAAGATCTAGTGTAGTGAAGATATTAGCTTCTGAAAGCTTATCTAATATAAAATCTATTCTTGGTATGGGCTCAGAATATCTTTTTATTATATCATTTAATTTTCTGTAGTCTATTACTAGTCGCATTTTACCTTCATTTCGCTTATTTACCAACATAGCAGGGGATGCATAGAAGGAATAAGATGGTCTAATGACATTATATTTTAAAAGTTCTTCAATCTGTCTTTTAATTTCAATGTTGTCCGAGAAGGAAGGTCTAAAAGGCTTTAATGAAATAGGTGTTTGTGAGGTAAGTTTAATTCTAATTGGATCTGCTTTAATATCTCCTATATCCATTTTATGGGCAGCAAAAGCTTCCTTTATTTTCCTTAATTAATTTCATTAAATCAGATTTTTTATATGGTGAAAGTTTTTCATCAAATTCTACACAATTAAAATTTCTAAAATCATTTTCATTAGGAGGAATAATAGATAGAAATAAAGGAATTACATTATGATGTGTATAATTATTATTATTAAGGTTATGGTAATTAACATTAAGAATTCTACCAAATTGAGTAATTGTAAAATTTTGAAAATCAATTTCTAATTTGAATAACCTTATATGGTGTAGAGAAAGCAATACATATTGCAAATCAATATCAGAGGAATAAAAATCAATATCTCTAGTAATAGATCCTATAGTTGTATTAATATTAATTTTTGAATTTATATTTAGCATACCCCGGATATCTGATTAATAAGAGGTAAATTGTTAAAAGCAACATAGTTTTGGTTGAATCTTATCTAACATGTGTTGAGGAATTATAGAGAATGTACAGCCAGTATCTATGAGAGCTATAATATTGATATTATTCATATTTAGATTTATATACAGACCTTGGCGTCAGGAGTGTTGAGGCGGAGCTGGTCGGCATTCGTTCTTAGGGGCTGCTGTCTGCGTCAAGGTATCCATGGATCGAGACGGCACGGACATTAAGCTTGCAGCTGGGGAGGCTTGTACGGCCTTCTCCCGAAACCAGCACCTATTCTCAGGATGGAAGCGTCCAGGATGTCCCCGGTTCAGGCAGATTCGGCAGGGACGTCTTTTAGTACCATAGTCAATAGGGCTTCTACCTGGATGTCTCCATTGCTTTTGTTGTACTTCCATTCTTGGGGCTGTTTCCCTTTTAAAAGATGACTCCTCGATTTCCTTATGTCGATCAATCATTTCTAATTTAGATACTAACGCTATCCATTCTTCTGGAGTGTCCACTTTTGATGTAATAACTAGTTTTCTAAAATCAGTTGTTAACCCATGTCAGTCCTTATATTAAATTTTCTTTTGTAATCTTTGCTTTAGAAGCTAGGGACGTTTTTTCCTTAAAATAATTTTCAATCCCCTTTTCTGGATCATATTTCAATTCAATAAAAGCTGTGAATGGATTAACTTCTTGTTTATATAAATGAGACAATAATTTATTTTCTAGTTTAGGCCAATTTGTGATATCCAAGCAAGTCTCCACATAAAAATCAAAAGCCTCTTCTACTAAAAAAATCTCCAACATTTTTCAATTTCCAGGTATCATTTAATTATTCTAAGAAAGCCTTCTGATTGAAATATTTGAGCCACGATTTTAGGACTAGACTTCCGTTAGAGTTAAATTTACATACGTTTAGTTTAGTGTTATCTGACATATTTCTTTCTATTTGTAATATGTTACTTTTACTTCTGTCTTTTAACTTTGGCATTTATATTTAATACATAAAGAATTTATTTTTAATTTTCAAGTTGTAATTTTGAATTTTATAGTTAAAAATTCATATCTTTAAAGCAATTCCATTTTCGTCTTAACGTAAGACGTCTTTAAATAATCATCAATTATATATTTATATTTCAATTTTCAAATAAGCTTTCTCTTTTTTATATACGGAATTGAAATATACTGGAATATTTCTCGTACAGGGTTAAAATACATCCTGTCGACTATTAAATTTTAGTTGTCATAAAAAAAGACGTATTCTAGTTACGTTACCAATTCATGCAGTCGTGGATGGAAATGAATGATAACTTTTTTCCCAAAATTGTATTTATTTATTTTTTTTTTTGAAGCAAACAGTTTTTGCATACCTACAACTAACAATGTTATTATCTATTTACAATAAAATAAAATTAGGTTATATTCCTTTTGTTAAGGATTCCTTTTCATTTTAAAATTTAACTCTGTGATTATAGAATTTTAATTATTTTATGAATAATAAAAATCATATTTTTATTATGTCATATATATATTTTTTCTTTTAATTATTATTCCTAGAGAGTACACGTGGTAGAGGCCATGATAATCATGGTGGGAAGAAGTTGGCGACTGCTCTTAAGTAGCTCTTAAGTAAGTGCACCACATGTCTACACATGTGAAAAGCAGTTCGACATCTGCACTAACAAATATGCCAGAGCAACGTTTGGTTACTTGCACTCACTGGTGGGGTTGGGCTTTTTCAAGAATCGAAGTCCATTGGAGAATTTTATTTTTAATTAGAAAAAAAGTGCACAATGCGCGCGCGGAATACGAGCCCGGTTCGTAGCGGTTGAAAACCAACGGTTTAGACCACCCTTCCAACGAATATAAATCATGTCAACAGAATACACTCATGGAAAAAACTTAAGGAAGTTGTACCTTTTATCATGTATATCTGGATTCAGACAATAACTCGGAAAGATATTTGATACACAGTGACCTTTAATTGAAGAAACACGGAATAACCAAGTGTGAACAAAATTACCTTTCTCTCTCTCTCTCTCTCTCTCTCTCTTTTACCTTATTTAACCTTATATAATCTTATATGGACGTTGTAATAAATCAGTTTCAATCTCAATCTCTCTCTCTCTCTCTCTATGTCTCCTTAAAATATATATATAGACGACCGGCGACATCAAATACTTTCTACCTACTCAATTTTCGTCGATTAGTGAATTTTTGTGGGGAAGAAAAAAAAGTAAAATATAAAAAAAATAACTTTATTAAAGAACAACTTCAAATTTACAATCAACTTTATCACATGTGTTTGCGAGATTCTTCTTTTATAAAGATCTTTCAAAAAATAAAACTATATATATATAGAAATACCTGTACAATATCTTTCTTTAAAACTTTTTTTTTCATTCAAATCATAAAAAAATCTAAAAACACATATATATTTTTGTATCATAAAAATATAATTATATACTATAGGGTAAAATATGTAAAATATAGATATCATAATGTATATTTAAGATAGGAGGGAAGAGCCTTTGTTCAAAAGAAGAAAGACGCGTTGGACGAGTGCTGTACAAATGGAATGAAGATATTTACATCTGTCTAAGCAGGGGTAGGAACCGCTGCTGGATCACCTGGAACATGCGGGTCTGGCGCACCAGAGGGGGCAGCATGTCTGAGAGCTGGGGTGGGGCGCGGCTGAAGGCCAGGGTGGGCTGAGAGGCCTGGCGAGCCATGAAGGCATTCTTCAGTATGCGCAGCCTGTCGAGGGACGGCGCTGACATCCTGGGGGCAGGCTTACGGTAGAACACAGGGCGGTGAGCCTGAGGCTGTTCGTCCTCAGGGTAGTAGAGGATGATATGTTCCTGAGAGGGATCCTTCTGTGGTTCCTCTGGACCCGCGGGAACCAACAGAACCTTCTGCTGATCTTCGTCGTCATCGTCTTCCCTGAATTCTTCCTGGTGCATCATGGGCATGGGCATCGGGACTGGGACTGGGACGGGAACTGGCGCGATCAGCAGCATGACCTGCTGCTGGGGCTGAGAACCTGCGGCCATCATTGGTTGAGGCCTGAAGGGCAGCCTTGGGACGAAAGGCCTCATGGGTGGCCTAGGTGGGCTCATGAAAGATCGGGCGTGGGGGTTGGGGTAGATCGCGGGCTTCATTGGGGGCCTGGGAGGGATGAGGGATGGCATTTGGTGAGAAGCCAGCTGCATGATCAGATTGAGAGGCGAGATGTGGGGAAGCAGGGTGGGGACTTGCTGAGATCCAAAGGGCATCAAATGAGGGGCGTACCTCATCGGGGGAGGGGGAGGGGGGAAGTGAGGGCGGCGAGCTGGGAGCAGCGGGGGCAGAGGAGAGGGCAGGGGCCGGATGAAAGGCGAGGGCTTGCGGATGGGGGTGGGCACAGGCACGGCGACGATCATGGGGTCGTCGTCATCCTCGTCGTCATCGTCGTCCTTCTTGTCGTCATCCAGCTTGTTGGACTCCTCCGCCAGCGCGCGGCGGATCAGCTTGGAGGCCGCGAAGACAAGGTCGGGGAGAATCCTAGAGCCTCCATCCTCGCGTCTCAGCAGAGAGGGCACCAGAGCACTGAGAGGCGACTCCCAACGCGAGGTCGAGGACTTGTGGCTGAAGAACTTGGGTTTATCCATGGGGAAAGGCTTTGGCTTTGGAGGAGGATTAGGAAGACCAAGGATCTTCATCAGCTCCTCAGCCTTGGGCCTCTTGAAGAAGGGCGAAGACTGAGGTGGCGGCTGGGGCTTGCCGTAGAAGCGAGGCCTGGGTGCTGGAGCAGGAGTCGTGGTAGGAGCGGCGGACTCCTCCGCCTTCTTCTCCTCGCCTTCCACGACCATGACGACCTCGGGGGCCAGGCTGGAGGTCTCGTCGCCGCGAACGACCACCAGCTCGACGTCCTCCTCCTTGGGCGAGGCCTCGGTTACAGCTACGGGTGCAGACTCTCGCGCCTCCAGGTCATCCTCCACCGGCAGGGCGAGCAAGTAGCCCCCGGGGTTCTGCGCCATCACACGAGGTCGTCATCGGAATGGTACAATGTGACTGTTCCCTTCACCCTATAGGATAATTTTGTTTTAAAAAATATATAGACTTATCTAATACAACTTCTACCTTAACCCATCATGCTTAAAAATAGATTTCGAAATATCAATCAAAACCTTACATTGTGACACAATAATATTCTTCATAATAATCCCACTATCGATTCCCCTCAGTAAACAGATGTTCTCATTACACCCACTGAACTTCTAACCTAGTTAGGTAACTGGAAGTTTCAAAACGAAGTTCTTATATCAGTGAATTGTTTTGTACTCCCCAAATCTAGTCAGCACCAGTATATACTTCATTATCTTTTCCACCTAAATTATATATTCGTCAAAATGTTAATCCTTAAAGATATTTAAGCTTTATATTTTGATGAATAGATACATAGAATTTGTGTGTGATTTATTTTACTCTTCCTACCAAAATTTACAACTGGCTTATAGAAGATTTAATATCTCAGCAGGAGCTATATATCATTTCTCAAACTATAGTACCATGTCCGCGGGGGAGGGGGGAGGAACCTGAAGAGAGAAACTTGATGACAGTGCATTGCCTAGAAAAAATAATTTAGGTTCGCCGCAGCTGAGACCCATTTACTAAGACTTATAGATTCCTGGACAATGTGGAAAATATGTGAAGTTAGGAGAAAATTAATTCTGGCTTCATTTCATGCATTTTCCTTCAGTAGTTGATGGCGACGGTACTTACCAGATCTGCCTCGGCAGAAGGTTGTTGCTGCTCTTCGGCATGGGACACAGTTCCTGGACATCCCAGCAGACTCTGTAGCAGCCGGTCTCTAACATCTGATGCTTGGAATATTTATATATTATGTCCTTGATGTTTTGCCTCATACAAAGCTCTGTTCTTTTAGTATAGAGAGTAAGGGATTAGTATATTTATCTCACTCAAATGGAAAATCTATGCTTATATTCTACATATTTGTTGACAACGGCAGCTCATGCTATAACGATTTGTCTTCGGAATTGAAGTACTCAGTAGGGTGCGTTCACAGCATACTCTGAAATTTGAGCAAGAATTAAGGACGACAGAACTAAAGAACATTACGTTAGCTCTTGTATCAACAATCAAATATTACCTGACAATTATTAATCTCGAAATTCATCCTTTACTACTGGAAGCCTACTGACCGTTTTCTCAATATTTATTTTTTTAAGGAGAGTGGATTACAAACACAAAAATCTTGAAAATAGATTTATAAGTTATTCATTATTCAAATCAAAATATATTTTACTCTTTTAGTATTATTTGGGAGATCTAAATATATATGTAGAATATAAATGAATGCATCATCAAATGTTTCTCTATCGAAATGGTACTTTCGAAAAACGGCAAAAGAATGAAAATGTAGAATTATAGCAATGACTAGGAGACAGTTGATTGATAGTATAGATTAACAGAAGCGGTACTAAGAAAAATGTTTCCCAGAATCCTGAGCTCTGTTAATTGCAAATACTGAAAGTGAATTACTGTCACTGGGAACCCATAGGAAGGTTTTTTTCTCACGACCTCTTCGACGATAGAGCTAACCATAGATAAAAGGTGTCGCGTCCAAGGCTACTGAAGTTGTCATTGTTCAGCCAAGTGGCGACCGACCTTCTGGAACTAACAAGCCCATTGACTGCACTTTCCTTTCTCCCCAACCTACTTTCTTCTATCTCTACTTTCTGTCGTCAAGATGTGCTTCTTCATCGGCTACCTTTCCTGCAGAACTTTAGGTGAACCATGGATGAAGAAACTTTGGGAATCATACAATCTACGTACTTGAGTTTTAAGATGATGAGTTTGAGGCCGAACATCTCTCAACGTTCTACCATTGTCGAAAACATAAACTAATATCGTTTAAAACATTGAGTAATAATTATTTATATTGATGATGATTAGAAAAAAAATAGAACTTTCCTCCTACATACATGTGGATATTTTCCTGTTTTACCTTGAGTTTGATTGAACCTAATAAAATATCACCTGTGGTATATGAAGTGTTATTAGCAAGCACTATATCTATTTTTACTTTAATAAGTGGAATATAATTATAACAAACAAACAGATACATATAAGCGTTAAGGAAAAGTTTGAATTTGCTCTATTGAGAATTGTATTAGGCCTTTTTTTGAATAAAAATTAAAATACGTATTTTCTATGAGAATTCAAATTTATATTTTAAAGAATAGATTGTATGTGTTATGTTCGTATACTTATCTTTTTGAATGGTAAAATGACGAACTTTACAAAGTTTATTCAACTTTTGATAATATAGTATGGTGTTTTTTTATGGTATGAAATAATACCAAACTATGTAAATAAAGAAGGGAATATAATTTCTATATTTAATTATAAGGATTATGTAAATAAGACATGAAATAGATCTTTCATGCCTGTATAATTTTATAAAATATTTTTAGCTTTTTTCGAGACATTATACCTAAACCTTTCACTTAAAGAAGAAAAATTCTTAATCTATATATATATAATTGAATGTCTGTGTGTGTGTGTGTGTGTCTGTGTGTCCTCTATGGATTCGAAAACCATACATCCAATCGCCGTGAAATATTGGAATATTATTAGGTGTATCTCCGGAAAGGTTTACGAAAAATAATTTCTTGAATATCTTTAATATCCTTAGAGTTATTTGCAGATTTGTAGCTTTAACTCGCAAGCAGCTCCACCATTGAGACCGAGATAGGCTTAGGTTTTGGTCCACGCCTGATGACTTTGGGTCTTTCAGGGCTAATATATTAAGTAAAACTAATTCAAATATTAGTGCTTTAGTGCTATCTCCTTGAGGTTACCGATTTAAAAGTTTATTTTCTAATTTTAGATTTATAAGAAACATATTTTATTTTAAGTATTGTACTTTATGAAACATATTTTATTTTAAGTATTGTACTTTATTTTAAAAAGTTTAAATAATTGTGCAAGACGATATATATGATATATAATAATCAAAAGAAATACTGAGTATCTTTTAAATATAAAATTCGCATAAATATAAATGCGTTTAAATAATTGTGCAAGACGATATATATGATATATAATAATCAAAAGAAATACTGAGTATCGTTTAAATATAAAATTCGAATAAATATAAATGAGCTACTAAAATTAAATTTTAGGATGCAATTATTAAAGGTATATATATAATAGGTAAATTATTAAATTATTTAAATAAAACTAATTCAAATATTAGTGCTTTAGTGCTATCTCCTTGAGGTTACCGATTTAAAAGTTTATTTTCTAATTTTAGATTTATAAGAAACATAAGGATTTCACGGCACACAGGGACCGGGAAATAATGTTCACTTTATCGAGAGATTCAAATATACGAGTTTCAAATTATCAAAATATATCTTTTTTTTAATAAGTTTATAGAGAATTGTTTTAACAAATGTTCGTTAGAAAAACCTTTACTCGGGTAAAACCTCGGGCGAAGCCGGGAACGTCCGCTAGTTTTACAATATACTTCTTTGTTTTGATACTTCGTAAGTAAGTGAGTTTTTAATATAAAACCGGGATTGATCGTGTCAATATATTTCCCCTCAACCATCCATAGATTGGAAGTTGGCAAAATTCCTGTCCTCGCAGAATTTCCTTTCGCCATGATTAGTCTTTTGAAGATATCGTAGGTTATTCTACCGATATTGTCGATAAATACCATCCTCGACTTTCCTCTTCCTGGTTAACCTACCATACATCCCTCCAGCAATCCCTTTAATCACTCTGAGTGTCGGACAAGTTGTACAAAATGCTGGTTCTCTTCCTCCCAATTGTCTCTAGTAGGTACTCCTCGATCATTTTAGGACCTCTTCATCGCTTAGTCTATCATTCATGGTACTCTCATCATTTGACGCCTTCAACATCTGTCTTTCTAAGAGTCCAGGTCTCTGAAGCATATATATACACATTCCGAATAAACTTTTTATGGAGTGCGTTTTGGTTTTAAACGACTTTTTTGTTAAAATACTTTTTGAAGAAATCGTGGTGGAATTGAATCGTGGTTGTTGAAAAAGGAATTAAAAGGTAACTCAATATCTTGTAGAGAAAGAGAGAATGTAAGAATACAACCTCCCATTGTCCGGACTCTAGCATGATTATCGTCCGTCCATTGTGGAGACGGGCTTGTTCCACCCCAGTTTTTCTAATTCAGCCCATTGTTCCGTCGCACCTTTGTCCTGAGATTTATTTCCCCAGTAAACTGCCAACTCCCACGGCAGTCTACTATGGCACAGTTCGGACTACAATACTTCATGTACCTATAACATTCGATTCGCAATCAATAGCAAGTTAATTCCCATGGTACTCTGACCTCTAGACCATTATAATACCTCATTTCATGTTTCCTATTAACCCGGAATAGTTTACAATCTGTATTCTATTAATAGAGAACTTGTCGATATTTGAAAGCTCTGTGGGAATTCGGTGAAGGTGTCGATGTGTGGGGCAATGATGGCAGTCAGAGGCTAGGATCATTCATACTACTATCCCCATCATCTATTCTGTATTAGTTCATTTCTCTAATAGACCTATCGTAAGTTGGCTTATTACTAAAGGTCGGATTTTGGGTGCAAAACCCTCAAAGAACAGGTGAAAGAAATTCTTTGAAAAAAGGTGAAATTTTTAAAATATATTTTAAAATATTTTAAATTAATTTATTGTGTTTTCATATATAAATAAATTATATGATATTGCTCATATAAATATATATAATTAAAATATGATAATATTTTATATAGTGTAATTGAATAGGATCGAATATAAAAATATTTATTATATTAAATAGGCATTATGCTAAATTATATTTTACTCACACTTTGTGATAGAGCAAAATGTTTACTTCTATCATTTTTATAAGATGTATGTACATGGAAAATATTGTCTGCACATTCTCACGAATTGATTTTACATGTTGTGTCTTTATCTTTAGTTCAGTTTAGGGGAGTTGTTGTGCAAAACATGTAAGGTAATTCAAAATTGAGTATAATGTTAGACATTAAAAGTTGCTGCGACCCACTGTCACCCTTTGCAAAGTAAAAGTTTAACACAAAATTAACTAAAAACCTAATATTACATCGTTAAAAATCAAATTTTATTTTTCTATCTTGAAATGGGAATCTCTGTAAAGTTGGGTAAAACATTTCGAAAGTTGGTGAGATCTATCGATTTCAAGTTTGCCGACTTGCTTGAATTTGATATTTGACTATCTCACCTTTGCTTTTAATCCCCAATTTACCAGTTAAATGTTCAGAATCCATGATACATGTAATACGCAAGAAATAAATAAATAGTACCTAATGTGATAATTACTGAAACTAATTATTACTCTTTGTTGCGATTCGTTTTATAGAAAAAAAGCAAGTTAAAAAATATATGATGCCTCTCGATTCCTACGAAACATTTGGAGCATGGAGCACAATCTAGAGAAGAGAAAGTAAAGAAGAGTTACTATCCTAACATCAATCAGCCAGAAGCCAAACCAATCCTTCACTTCAACCCACATTCCCAATAAGGAGATGTAGGTCAAAGTGTGTGATTCAGACTGATGACAAACCGAAAGGTAAAGTTCCATATTTACCAGTCAGCCTTGAGGAACCTGTCCAACCTGTAGTTATTCTAGAAGGACACTATGGTTGACATAAGTTTATATAAATAATTGTCCGTGACCTCTTGGAAATTTGCAAAATTCAGCTTTGACAGGGCAAAAAAGGTGTTGCTCGTACTTTGAAAGTGGAAAACAAAATAGTGTTTACCGTTTACAGACAGATGAGATGTACTTTCAATAAAATCGGTGTCGAGTACATATCATTTAAAATAACAATTCCATTCTCTTTAGATGGAAGGATTGAACGTGCCCTTAGATTTATAATGTAAAAATATGAAACACAAAAGTCACAACACTTTTAAATAGCACAGAATATTTTTAACACGTATGAATGCATTCCATACATATGATAAATATTGATAATTTTAAGAAAAAATACTTGAGAGGTAGCGTGAAGATAATCAGAGACAGAACCAGTAAATACAACTAATAAATGTACAAATTAATCGATATGTAATTAACTGAAGTTACATATGAAAAAGTAAAAATCGTAAAAGAAGCAGGACACAAGTAAACAAATACTGTGAATGATCATAATAACACATAATAAATAAATAGATAGAAAGTCCAAAGAAAACATTCGGGATGCATCTATTTATTTAGAAAGAGGCCATTCAAATATTCAAATTTCAAAATCAACATCTGCCTATAGTGCAGAGAAATGTAAGACTATGGATAATGGAGTGAGGGGAAAATAATGTCGAGACATAAATAAAACTTGAACAATCAATATACATAAAAAAGAACAGAAAAAATGTATATGGGCTGAAATCTATAAGAGACTAGGCGAATGACCCGGCTTCGCCCGAGAAATCCCTTGGGTGCAATTTCCTTCATACTAAAAGTATATCAATAATAAATATTAAAAGTGCCATAGAATAGCAATACAGAAGTAACACATAAACTACAGGAAAAAAGTGTGTGATGGCAAAAATTGTATTATATTAGTGTTTAGATATTTAATTTAATTAATATAGTTGATATAATAATATATATTCATATTATCTCTATATATATAAAAGTCAATGTCTGTCTGTCTGTTTCGCGATAAACTCAAAAACTACTGAACCAATTGGTACCAAATTTTGCATGTCGCTTTTTATAAACCTGAGGAAAATTTTCGGCTGCATTTTGATTAGTATTTTTGGCTATTTCTTTTTTTTTTTCATTTGAAGAACTTTTTTTACGCGGACTAATCCGGAATTGAATGAATACCTAAATATGGCCATTTTTTTAAGCATCGGTGGTTCAGTGGTAGAATGCTCGCCTGCCACGCGGGCGGCCCGGGTTCGATTCCCGGCCGATGCATTTTTTTTTACAATTTTTAAAACTCATTTATATTATATATAATATGAATATATATTATTATATCAACTATATTAATTAAATCAAATACCTAAACACTAATATAATACAATTTTTGCCATCACACACTTTTTCCTGTAGTTTATGTATTACTTCTGTATTGCTATTCTATGGCACTTCTAATATATATTACTAGACGAATGGCCCGGGCAACGCCCGGGGTTTACCCGAGTGCGAATATATTTTAAACACGTTGTCTTGGGTGGTCGCTATAGACAGGATGGTCTGTATAGACAGGTGTATGTATCACACAGACGATAACAGGGTTGTCTAGGGTGGCCGCTATAGACAGGGTGGTCTGTATAGACAGGTGTATGTATCACACTGCTGATAACAGGGTTGCCTGAAGTGACCGCTATAGACAGGGTGGTCTGTATAGACAGGTGATTGTAACACACTGATGATAACAGGGCTGCCTAAAGTGACCGCTATAGACAGGGTGGTCTGTATAGACAGGTGGATGTATCACACAGCTGATAACAGGGTTGTCTAGAGTGGCCGCTATAGACAGGTGTATGTATCACACAGCCGATAACAGGGTTGTCTAGGGTGGCCGCTATAGACAGGGTGGTCTGTATAGACAGGTGAATGTATCACACTGCTGATAACAGGGTTGCCTAAAGTGACCGCTATAGACAGGGTGGTCTGTATAGACAGGTGTATGTAACACACTGATGATAACAGGGTGGTCTGTATAGACAGGTGTATGTAACACACTGATGATAACAGGGTGGTCTGTATAGACAGGTGGATGTATCACACAGCTGATAATAGGGTTGTCTAGAGTGGTCGCTATAGACAGGGTGGTCTGTATAGACAGGTGGATGTAACACACTGCTGATAACAGGGTTGTCTAGAGTGGCCGCTATAGACAGGTGTATGTATCACACAGCCGATAACAGGGTTGTCTAGGGTGGCCGCTATAGACAGGGTGGTCTGTATAGACAGGTGTATGTATCACACTGCTGATAACAGGGTTGCCTGAAGTGCCCGCTATAGACAGGGTGGTCTGTATAGACAGGTGATTGTAACACACTGATGATAACAGGGTTGCCTAGAGTGACCGCTATAGATAGGGTGGTCTGTATAGACAGGTGGATGTATCACACAGCTGATAACAGGGTTGTCTAGAGTGGCCGCTATAGACAGGGTGACCTGTATAGACAGGTGGATGTAACACACTGCTGATAACAGGGTTGTCTAGAATGGCCGCTATAGACAGGTGGATGTAACACACTGCTGATAACAGGGTTGTCTAGAGGGGGGCAGGGAGGACACGTGTTCCCTGGCGGCCAATGGGCGCGCATTCTATCCGTGAGCTTCAGACTTACAGACAGACAGAATAAGGCAATTATATAAGTAGATTGATATACTTTTTTAGTATGAAGGAAATTGCACCCAAGGAATTTCCCGGGCGAAGCCGGGTCATTCGCCTAGTATATTGTAGCGTAGAATTCAAGCCTTGAAATATCCTAAGATATAAAATATTTATTGATGACGTCACAGCGACGAGTCGACAATTATTAACAGGTCAGCCCCCCAAAACTCTTTACAGCTAGAGAATCTTAAGCAAGCAAGCAAAGAAATATTTTAAAGATGATTTCACAAATACAGATTAATATATATTTTTATAATCTGTAGAATATATTTTCATTGAATAATATTAAATTAAATAATAAAATATATCTTTGTCACATAGCCTCCTCCTATAGAGAGCATCGACCCGATGCTCAGCAGGAGACTTACGTCGTCAGTCTTAAGAACTAGTACTATGGCCAGGGATATTTTCAGGTGACTGCGGTGGATGTCTTCTTTCAGTTGAGATATCTTCTTCGTGAGGGCTTGGTAGGCCTATGTTTACGTCAATGTAGTTTTTTATTTCCACTGTGGTCGGCAAGGGAGGATTTTATAAATTTGCGGCCTTACCTCCCATATGGTCTATCATCTAGTTTTAATGGCGGGGCGTCCAGCTAGATCTTCTAGCAGGTGAGAAATGTTGTCTGTTTCGACCGGGATATGAGGTAGGGCTTCGGTAGCGAGTGAAATTTTTCCTCGATGATTCGTCATTGGGGTCCTGAGATTCGGCTCAAAGTTGTAGAATACCATTGCGTCTTGCTTTCTTTGGAAATATTCTTTTCTCCTTTCCTCATTGTGTCTCTTCCTGTCACGGCAATAGCGGACGACGTGACCTGGGCGTCCGCAGTAGAAACAGATTGGCCTTCCCTCAGTTGTCCGCCATTCATTGGTGTCGCGTCTTCTTCCTTGTTTCTGATATTGAGATGTAGGATAGGGATTTCTAGGTTGAGCCTCAAATTTAGGATTTGATACCGGCCTGGGTGCTTGAGGGGGACTTATTGTAGGTTCTGATATAGACGCCAAGGTCTTTACGATCTCTTCCCTTATTAAATCTTCATTGGCAGCGAATTTAGGCTCCTCTTGAGGAGAGTCCAATGCTTGCTGTATCTCTTCGCGGACAAATTTTCGGATCAGCGATGACAGATCTTCTCCGTCATCCTGGTCACAGAGAGAGGCTACATTTGGTAGGCGCTCGTACCTGGTTGGGGTAACTCGCCTACAACGGAGCGCTTCGACACGGCGACATTCTGTAATGAATTGCTCGGTGCTCTGTACATCCCTCGGTAGGAGTGCTTGATAAAGCTCCTCAGCTATCCCCTTCATGAGGTGGGAGATTTTATCTTCCTCGCTCATTTGAAGATCAGCCTCTTTGCACAAGCACAGGACATCCTGGATGTAAAATTCGGTACTTTCGCCTTTTAATTGTGCCCGCGTTTTAAGTTTCTTCTCCGCTTGCAATTTTGAATTTTCTTTTTTTCCGAACACATTCTCTAATTGAGATGTGAATTCCTTCCAAGTCTGTATGCTTTCTTCGTTGTTCTCAAACCATTTGAGAGCAGTTCCAGACAGATAAAAATAAACTTTAGTAAGACAAAGGGTTTCATCCCAATGGTTGTACTTTGCCACACGTGCATACCCTTTTAACCATTTTTGGAGTTATTTTCCATCCTCCCCGGAGAAAATGGAAGGGTTCCTTGGCAAATGTTGAACAACGTAGTTGCTTACCTGAGTACCTTCCTTCTTCACATTCATAGAAGTTTCTTCTGGTTCAACAGAATCAAATTTTCTTTTATTTCTTAATGGGTATCGGTCCAGTCTCTCCACCAGTTGTGGCGTAGAAATCAAGCCTTGAAATATCCTAAGATGTAAAAGTATTTATTGATGACGTCACAGCGACGAGTCGACAATTATTAACAGGTCAGCCCAAAACTATCTACCGCTAGAGAATCTTAAGCAAGCAAGCAAAGAAATATTTTAAAGATTATTTCACAAATAAAGATTAATATATATTTTTATAATCTGTAGAATATATTTTCATTGAATAATATTAAATTAAATAATAAAATATATCTTTGTCACAATATAATATAAATGAGTTTTAAAAATTGTAAAAAAAAAATGCATCGGCCGGGAATCGAACCCGGGCCGCCCGCGTGGCAGGCGAGCATTCTACCACTGAACCACCGATGCTTTAAAAAAATTGTCATATTTAGGTATCCATTCCATTCCGGATTAGTCCGCGTAAAAACGAAAGTTCTTCAAATGAAAAAAAAAAAGAAATAGCCGAAAATACTAATCAAAATGCAGCCGAAAATTTTCCTCAGGTTTATAAAAAGCGACATGCAAAATTTGGTACCAATTGGTTCAGTAGTTTTTGAGTTTATCGCGAAACAGACAGACAGACATTGACTTTTATAGAGATAGAGATAGAGATAAGTCGTGTAGGTATTTGAGGCAAAAAAATCTGTTTAGAGATAAGCTATTCTAAAATAATTTTACTATCTTCATCTTAAAGCTTTTTCACCCTTCTACAGGAGTATTTTAAATAATACGCCGTCTATTAGTGAGAGAGGAACAAAAACTATTTATACATTTGTATATTTACATACTTGATGATTGCCCAATATGTTACAATGTTTGCGAAATATTATAGTACAGGGTGTACCAGGTAAATTGGGACTAATTTTGACAGTCCATAAAACAAAAACTACTTGAGATTAAAAACTTGTTTTTTTTTTTTCATTACGTAGCCATATTCATGTAAAATGCAACAGTACATGTGTGCGTAGTTTAGTGATGAACAGTAACCGAGAATTTGAAAATCGAGCTGCCATCATCGTTGCTCTGCGCGCCGGAGGAGCCCCAAAGAGATAGTGGATTTTCTTAAGTTGCCCAAAACCACTATTTATCGTGTCAAGAAGCAGTTTGATGAGGCCGACAGTAACAAAGAGGGGATAGCTACAAGGAAAAAGCACTCGCGTCGATCGGACAGGGTAAGAGGCGAAGAATTTGTCAAAAATGTCAAGGAGAAGATTGATGGAAACCCTGGGAAGAGCATGAGGGCCATAGCCAAGGAAATGGACGTTGGCTCTATGACAATTGTCAGAACTATCCATGAGGACCTTGGTCTCAAGTCTTATGCCCTTCGGAAAGGTCAGTTGCTGACTGAGAATATGAAGAATAACAGAAAAGGAAAGGCTGCTGCCCTCCTCAACAACCTGAAACACGACTCTTTTGGCATGCTAAGGTTCTTCTCTGACGAAAAGAACTTTGACGTGGACTAGAAGGTAAATCCCAGGAATGATCGCTGGATCTGTAAAGACCCCTTAGAGATACCTGTCGTGATGCACACGAAATTTCCTGCCTCCGTAATGGTCCTTGGCGTTATCAGCAGTGAAGGTGATGTCATGCCTCCCCATTTCTTTGAGAAGGGCCTTAGGATGAACGCTGACACCTACATCAATGTTCTGGAGACCATTGTGAAGCCTTGGATGGACATGGTGGCCGCAGGAAGGAAGTATGTCTTCCAACAGGACTCAGCTCCAGCCCATAAGGCAAAAAAGACACAATCGTGGCTGACACTTAACATCCCTAGTCACTGGGGTCCTGATATTTGGCCCCCTAACTCTCCAGATTGCAATCCCCTCGACTACTATGTATGGGGCGTTGTTGAGAGAGATGTCAACAAAGCTCCTCATACCACCATCCAGTCTGTCAAGAAAGCAGTTCACACGGTGATGACCCAAATGGACAAGGTCATCGTCGCCAAGGCCTGTGCTTCATTCCGCACTCGCCTCGAGACTGTTGTAGCTAATAATGGAAACTTCATTGAATAAATAAAACCTATATCCTTTTATCTACTACTGTGTCAAATTTCATTCGGATATTTTAATTTTTTCTTGCAAAAAATTTCAGTTAAAATACCATTGTTGAAATTCCCAATTTACCTGGTACACCCTGTATAAGGGATTATAGGTGTTTAAATCGTTTAAGTGACGATCACTTGAAATGAATGAAAACCGGACAGTAATACAAAAAAGGTGGTAGATTCTAGAACAGGTGTGTATTCGCTGTGGCTCCATGTCCTGAAGAAATGATTTCAACATGAGGTATAAGACACTTTAATATAAATGTCGCTCGCTGGGGACAATCTGGGTTCTCAAAATTACATGAAAACAACTATTTTAATAGAATTGTTCTAATGAAACTAGACTTTCTAGCATTAGTGTCCAACCTAATTACGAAGAAGCAGCCAGGTTCACCTAGTGAAGACAAGTCGAGGTGGCCTTTCACCTATAGGCATGTAGTGTGGGCAGAGGATCAACTGTGTCAACCCACCATTGTTTGTAACTCCAAGTATTTTTAGGAGTAAACACACATTTGGAAACATCATCCAAAGTCTACACCTCCTCAAGAACGGAGTTATATGACGTGTCGGCCTTGTGTTAACACAATGTAGCGTTACCAAACAATGTCGTGATTGTCACACATTGTCACAACAATGTACCGCTCGTTATTTTTAATGGATTACATCAATTAAACCTAATGACTGTGTTAATTAAAGAAGTGATTACATCAGAGGGAGTGGGCTGAATCTCAAACAAGGACAAACACGGTTGCCTAACCATGAAACGTAAAAGGTATTGACCGAAAAAGCTTTAATGTTTTGTTTGAGAATTAAATAATGGATTTAAATATATGACATCTTTTCATATGAATAGTATAAAATGTTATGTATTTATAACTTGAAAATTGTATTGTTTTTTATGTTGACGTAATGATAAAGCAGAATTTCTGAAATTATTGGCATAAGACATTTTTTTTCATATATCACCTGTATATATTTTCATACAGAAATATCTATATATGTACATATACAATTTTGTGTTGCATAAAGGTAAAAACTAAGTAATTTATACAATTAAATAATAGAACCATTACTCGAGACCCCTAATATAGTTCACCTGTAACTACCCAAAATTTAACAGTCCACACTACAATCAAAGATTTTCCATTACTACATCTCAATATAATCCACTTGTCTATGCTCAACGTGTGTCCATGAACTTCCACAATAAGAAATTGTCCATTACTATATCTAAATATTATCCCCTATATCTACCCAATATTTGACAGTCCACACTATAATCAGAGATTTTCCATTACTACATCTCAATATAATCCACCTGTCTATACCAAACATGTGGCAATCCACACAACAATCAGATATTTTCCATTACTACATCTCAATATAATCCACCTGTTAATACCAAAAAGTGATAATTCACACAACAATCAGAGAATTTCCATTACTACATCTCAATATAATCCACCTGTCAATACCAAACATGTGACAATCCACACAACAATCAGAGATTTTCCATTACTACATCACAATATAATCCACCTGTCAATACCAAACCTGTGATAATTCACACAACAATCGGAGAATTTTCATTACTACATCTCAATATAATTCACCTGTCAATACCAAACATGTGACAATCCACACAACAATCAGAGATTTTCCATTACTACATCCAATATAATCCACCTGTCTATACCAATCATATCTAACATTCCAATTTCACAATCAGAAATTTCATTGCCCCCTCTTAATACAGTCCATATGCTTTTAAAACTACGTTTAGTTTTATATATTTTGTTTTCTTAATTTTGCCGAATATTCTCTACCTAAGAAACGTTCTTTACAGAGTTCAATTTAGCCCACTATGCATGATACCATTTTATAATACCAAATAATTCCGATCATTTAATAATGAGTTCTGGTTGGATTGGCATTTGTTCATAAGAATATGAAGAGCAAACTTATTATATTTCTGCAAAATTACCTACATATTGATAAAATACCAATATCATACAACGAATTACACTATCTGGACGTAATGCTAAACTGGTTTAAGCTTCGCTTTTCTCTAATTTATAGAAATTAAAATTCAGATTAGACTCTAAACAACGATGGAAAATTTACCGCGGTTGAAGAATATATGTATTAAAAGTAAATTTAAACCATCCAGGAATGAATATTTTACGAGTATATTAAAGATCTCAAGCTTTCGGGCTAGAAGGCCTGTAGAAGGGCCTTCTTTAAACCCGAAAGCTAGAGAGATATTAAATATTTTATTAACGAAAATTATCCCTGAATGGTTTATTTTAATTTTTATAATTATATACAAGGGATTGATTATTCAATATAGACATCGCTCATAACACATCTCGTTACAGTGTGTGACAGTTTGCTTCAACTTGACAATTTACATGTTCAACCTTATATTGAAATCTAAATTTTCAATTTCTTTAGGAGAAAAGTTAGAATCCCTCAAAATTGGCTTTTCCGATCCAAATAAATTAACAATAAAATTGTAAATATCACTTTTGATTATTTTAAATTATGTTTTAAAAATATTTCTAGAGCAATTAATGTTTTGGCTTCAGTTTCAAGTTCTCGACGTGTCCCCGACCTCTTCCTGTCACTCAGTGGACGGACGGCACAATAGTACTTTAAACTAAAGGAAGAATATATTTTGTCTAGGGACGAAGGCTATATACCTGACCTTGGAGGGTTTAAGCCTCGAGACAACGAGGAAGTGGAAAGCCAAGAACAAACTGGAGATTGATATCATATCTCCAAGGAACTAGAGACAAAATACCACCTATGGCAATATTCAGAGAGAAACATTTTATTTAAATTTCTTCAATGATTCTCTTCTAAATAGATGCGATAAACCTAGGTCTTCTTGAAAATATATTATAATATAGTTATATACATAGATATATTAGTAACCTAGGCTCCTGGAGCGCAGAACACCAACTACCCGGGATATAGTTATATATATATATATATTTATATATATATATTGATAATATATTGTACACATTAATTTGAATCTCTACAATGATGCTTATATTCTATTCAGTATAATAGAATATTTTACCTTTTATTGAGAGTGGAAAGCAAACATGTTAATATATATATATATTTTAGTCAAATACGTTCTTTTGTACGCTTCAGGAATCCGGGTTACTTCAATAGAGAATCAAATATGTATTTAAAATTAAATCAAAAATGCATTTAAATTTTGCATTGACTATAGGGCTATCAATAGATGGGTTTTGAAAGACTGTAACTTCGATATTTAAGAGAGTTAGGTATTTAAAAAAGTTTAAATAGATTTACGGTAAAAAGAAAGCAAAATCATTCAGAATTTGCAGTTTAACATATTCATTTGAGAATAAAGGTTCATATTATCTATTTTTGATATTTTCGTGAATTTTTGACATATTGAACAAATCTGAATAACCGTTAAAGAAACCTTCAAAAGAGTAACCAGAGTTTTCAACGTCAAAATATAGAAATTGTACAGGAAACAGAAGCCGTATATATACACCAGAGAGAAATAAGAAGTAAATGTACTTACCCAAGACGAGCAAAAGAATGCACCAGACCCAAGGCGACATGTCAGACGATTGGCATAGGTGCAGGCGCGGGCTGGACACACCACGCGCCGTCAACTGGGTCGTGGCCCGGATTTCAAGATGGCGGTCAACAACCAGATCTGCTGCCACCATTTGACCACTTCTGGCGCCTAACAATCTTTTAAGCTCTCTCTTTATACTATGTGCAACTGGCCCTTTTTCCAAATTTGGAAAGAACCATTCATAATATAATTGGTGAATTATTTTTATAATGGTATGGGGACGAAGATGGAATGAATAACCCTCCCATTTTTAAAATTCAGCTTTTTTGTAATACCTGCCCAGGTAGAAAAGACCGAAATATGCAAATATGTTACAGAACCAACTTAGACACATAAACATTCTAACTATCTTAGATTAGAGAACTGTGGCCTTTATTGGTAGAGCGAGCTTTGTGAGATTCCCTTGCCGTAGAATTCTGAAATTCTGGCAACAAAAACATCTCTATTTCTCGGTCTTCAAATGGCGAAATGATCATCAAACCGATATTTTAGAAAAGGTTTTTTTTTATCATTTACATAAAAAAAGGAAAATATTATTTTTTAGTACATGAATGTCGTATTGTAAATTTGAACAATAATATATATTTTTAGTTGTGTGTGTGTTTTACGATTCATTCCATAATTAAATTTAAATAAGAAAAAGCTTCAGACAACCCCCTCGAATACCAGGAATTACCACAATACTAATATACCATCAGTTCCTAAAGAAAATTCCACAAAGTTTAAAAATATTCCACCAAATTTATTCAAATAACTCTCAAAAGGTGGATTAAAGCAGAGATGAAATTAAATATATTCGATAATATTCTTTATTGTTGACGGCTACATAGAGAAAGACAAACATTTAAACAATTATATTGACTTCTCATCACACACAATGTGTTTAAGAAAATAATAAAAAATTATAATAGAGAGAGAGAGAGAGAGAAATAAACAAAAGATTATGTAGGGAAATCTATATATAAAGTTATATATGTTTGAAATTTGAGCAATCCATATATATTAAATTATTTTAAAATGCTTATTTTGGATCATATATTTTAATTTTCCAATATCTCGTATAGCAACTCGCCAAACTTCTTCGGGGAACAAGATTGTTTTGAGATGCTCGCGTTACAAGTAATATGTATATATATATATATATACTAGCCCAATGACCCGGGCATCGCCCGGGTTTTACCCGATTAAATGTTTTTATTCAAATGTTATTCGATACAATTATAAATTGGCGCCGTGGATGTCACTCTTGTGAAACGTCCCGTTCCAAACTTTTTGTCTGAGAAGAGATATTTTTATAGAGAGATGCTCTGGTTTTTTGTGTCTTCTTCTCGAATGAATTTTTTTCTGTTAGAATTTTGTTCCTGCATATGAAAAATGAACTGGCTAACCCGTGGTCTCTGTTTTCGGAATTTTTACCGATATAATTTTGTATCTGATAATCGAACATGATATAGCAATATTGTCACCATCATTTTCTGACTAAAAAACAACTAATTTTGCCCAGAACCTGCCAATTTCAATTTTTCTTGGCTAAAAATGCGGTAAATATTTCTTCCAGATTTTTTTTTCTATGTCTTGTTAAAACACGTTTTACATGTACATTAGGTCAGCTGATATTACCTCCCATCTTCACCGCTAGAGGCGCTGCTTGCGAGTGAAAGGGCAAATTTGCAACGCAAATTTACAAATAACTCGAAGAATATTCGGGATAGAGACCTGAAATTTTGACTATAAGTTTTTCCAGATTCTAATCTATATACTGTTAAAACTTCATTCATATTAGTAACGTATTGTGGACGTGTATAGCCGACATAGGAACAAACACACATACATACATACACTGCCTTTTATATATATAGGGATATATACATTTTTCAGCAAGAGAGGTTCCCCATTTTGAAAGAGTTCTTATCCAGATAGTAACAAGTCAAAGATTTACAAGCGATTCTTCTATCTATTGACCGATCAGAGCTTTGTCTACTTATACTACCAGTTCTAGAGTTCTGCAGGAAACAGAGAATTTAAAAATTAAAATGAAGATGAATAGAAGACCCCTAGTGTTTGTTAGGCCTCTCCGCCAAGAATATATAGACTATAGCCAAGACTATAGATGATTACCTATTTGGATATTGATAATTTATACCTTTGTTTGCTTTTTTGGACTCCGGAACAAGTCTATTTTAAAATGTCTTAATAAAAGGCTTTTGTTGTTTATTTAATTAACTAATGTTTCATTGAAATACAATATATCACACATATATATGTATGAAAAAAATAATAGTAAAAAATAACATTATAATAAAATAAAATGCACATGTGCTCCTGGTCAGGATAGGCCCTCTTTATTTTTAATATTTATATATTTAAATAGAAATTTTCAACCCTTAAATAAATAAATATATATTGTTTTTGTGTTGTGTATGTTGTCCACAATTATTATTTAGCATTCCGTTATATAAATATGTCCTATGATATTAAATCATTATTATGTTTTAATCTCACATACATCGCGCAAATACAGATTTTTTCGCTCATTTTCAATTAAAAATTTTCAAATATTAAAAGATATTATTTTTTTAATGAAACTGCAATGTTTGTCTTTCTCTATGAAGCCGTCAACAATGTAGAATATTATTGGATATATTTAATTTCATCTCTGCTTTAATCCACCTTTTGAGAGTTCTTTAAATAAATTGGATGGAATAGTTGTAAGCTTTGTGCAATTTTCTTCATGAACTGATGGTATATTAGGATTGTGGTAATTTGTTCACACTCTCGCATAACTCTTCTCTTAAAAGGTTTTTCCCAAATAGGAGAGAATATATAGATTTGATTGAAGCAAAATCTATAAAAAAATCAAAAGCCTACTAAATGCTACGATACCTTATTTGAATATACCACACATATGTCTGAATTCTATATCTTGGAGATTTCCTGGTTTATCGGCATTCATACTTCTTAAAAATAAAAGACATTTCGGCCAGAAATTGTTTTGATCTTCTCGACGATTCGAAAAAATATTTTGTCTTCGTCAGGTAAAACAGCATGAATTCTATATGTTACATTATTCCTCGAAGTATGAGAGCAGTAAAAATTCTTAACCAGATAGTCGCGACTACAGAGACGCTGAGGTAATTCTACTAAGCCTCTATCCAAAAAGCATTTATAAATTCATTTAAAAGGCATTTCATGGAATATCACTATAAAACTACTCGATTGCTCTTAGTCGGTTATTGAATCCTTAAGTTGGTTTTCGTAGTTTCTATCCACAGCCATTTCATGTAGAGGTCATTGCAGTTGCAGTTAAAAATCATCATATTTAAGGTAGATATCTGTTGTAGTTTAAAATCATTGATTTTTTTCGGTTGAAGCCTGAAGTCATTGCAGTTGACCTCATAGTAATTGTAACTGTAGTGAGAAGTCATTGCATTTGCAATTTTTAATAATCATAGTCGCAGTTGGAAGTAGGTGCAATGAAAGTCATTGAGGTTCCCATCTATCGTCATTGTGGTTGTAGTGTAAAGTCATTGCATTTGCAATCTGTTGTAATTATATTTGTAACGGAAAGTCATTTCAGATTGATCTACATGGGGTACGACAAAAAGTGTCTTCTCTCCGACCCACTTCACTGGACCGTTTGTAAACAGACGGAAATAGAAGGCGTATGCCGTCAACCTTTGTAATTATTTTTATCTACATTGTTACTACTTCCTTGTTGTTTTTAGAAGTTCATTTGGTTGTGTCAACATGCCAGCCATGTCCTGGAATAGCAAAGGGGCCTTCATTTGTTTATTTTCATTCTGTTGAAAACTCGTTGAGAGAGTGTGGTCTTTTCATAGCGATTTTACATTTAATTCCTCTCTTCTTATATGACCTTCGTATAATCGGACGGGGTGTTACACGTTAGAAATCACCTACTTATATTATTTGAATTTGACACCAACTTTTACCATTCGCTGAAATCCTTTACTGAACGCTTCACGATTTTTCGCGTCATCCTTTCGCAGGAAGCTGTGGAGCTAGAAGCTTCAATTTTAAACCCCAGCACACTATACGATATTTAAATCGTATAAATTATTTAAATCTCTAACACCGTGGTGAATACCATTTAATCATAATGGGCAGTAATTAGCGACTGCTTTTTCTGAAAGTGCACCACATGTCTACATATGTTGAAAACAGTTCAACTTGTGCACATACAAGTATTCTAGAGACCCGTTTAATTACTTGCACTGGTGGGGTTGAACTTTTGCAAGAATCGGACGCCATTGAGTCAATTCCCGGGTTATGACTGTCGAAAATAAACGGTTTACACCACACTTACACTAATTTAGATGCAAAAGACAATCTCTTTTGAATTGCAATTCCGTCCTACAGAAACAACTTTGACGAATTCTATTAATATATATATTTGAAAATATAGCCCCTACTACTAATGAAAAAATACAAATCTAATCTATATATACCTATCTGCAAAACATTTCAGAGAAGCCAATAAATGGCACAGAAGCTGCCTAATTAACATATTTTTTCCTCTTGTACCACAACAATTTTAAAAAATATTAATAAGGATTGGATTTCTAGCTAGCAAGAAATGCTTCCGTTAGTGAAAAGTTAAATAGTGTTTTTTTTTTTTTTTTAAAGGGTAAGTATTCATAAAATAAAAATCCTTCACTTTAATATAAATAGTTTTAAATTAATATTACGATATGCTTGCTGATCCCAAACTACTTCACGTATTTCAGGACATTATGATGGACATAGAAGTATACACTCATGGACAAAACTTAAGGAAGCTTCATATTTTAAGCATAAACTACTCCATATTTTCTTATAAAACGGCGGATTTGCCATACATGTAAATTCGAACATTCTCCATAAAAAAAAGATAAAATATATAATAAAATATAATAATAAAATAAAAATTGTATACATGCTAAAAAGTACAACTTTCTTAAGTTTTGTCAATTAATGTACTTGCTCATACATACGGGGTATTTTACAGAAGTAGCGAACCACTGCATAGGTTCCCTGGGCCCTGTTTGTAGAGCTAAGCATAATATTCAACTACGAAAACTATTTTTCATTAAGGATGGTTTGTACCTGAGTTGAAAATTTTGAATACCAGCGCTGCACACTTTACTAAAAATTATAAAAACCTTCCGCAATAAGTTTCTTTATGATAATGATAAAATATTTTGAATGCGTTTACCATTTATATATAATTTTGTTTTTACTTTAACCATGCTTTCTTGTTCTTTAGTGTTTTATTTGTGTAATAAATGAAGAAACTTTTATTGCGAAAGGTTTTTATATTTTTTAAGGAAGTATATTGCAATTTTCTTTTATTTGAGTTTATGAACCTACAGACCTTATTGAAATAGCCTCAAATTACAAGAAAGGGGTTGAATCGCTCTCGTTGGTGCATCTACTGGCGATGTCCCATCAGAGAGAGAGAGAGTCCAGGTCAGTGGAGTGAGGCGTCACTCACTTCCATCCCCCAATACTGTCCCAATTGGAGGTCGCCGAACTGGGCTGGCAACTCTACTCATTGGTATTTTTAGTCTTGGAAAGTTAGAGAGACCTTCTCATCACTCCGTTGTTAGGGATTGAATCTCATTAAGTTAAAATTAATGTTTTTATTCGAATTTTCTACTACACTAAGGTTAATTGATTGGATTACCTTTTGTCTCTTTAGAATATATTTGTATTTTCATATATATACATTATTTTGTGCAATATGAACTCTATTTAGTCATAGTATCGCAATAATAAAACTTTACCTCTTTATTTACATTAACTATATTTAACTAGGCCCCTCGATATTCGAAAATATAAGTATATTAATAGTTATTTTGTTAATGGCTGAATGCACCAGCGATGTAAAGACTTTCTAAATAGAGTTCTCCTCCTGACCTCATCCACTGACAAAAGATACATGTATTTTAAGATAGTGTTGATGACAGTATATTTGGCTCATAATATACCAACTATTGATCTGCGGATATTCGGTGTTGGGATATATTAATGACTACTCAAATTCAAGATATTTCTATAAACACTTTATGGACTAGCTTTTTGGGAAAAATAAATGAAGAAACTCTTTGCCTAAAAAGCCAGTTTTCCTTATTCGAATAACTTTTAGGTAACTATTGTTTGCATATATACATTGGGTATATATAAGCAAGCCTCTCCATACATATTTTCTCCCTGAAGATGTTTGGCACACAGCCACAGGAAATCTTCAAAATAATAAAGGTAGTCGATCCAAAATGCACAAGAAAAATTAAATATAGATATATTGGTCTATTTTCCACCCATATATATAATTTACTAGCCGAATGACCCGGGCAATGCCCAGGTTTTACCCGATTAAATGTTTTTATTCAAATACTATTCGTTACAATTATAAATTGGCGCTGTGGATGTCACTCTTGTAAAACGTCCCGCTCCAAACTTTGTGTCAGAGAAGCGATATTTTTATAAAGAGATGATCTGGCTTTGTGTCTTCTGCTCGAATGAATGTTTTTATGTTGGAATTTTGTTCCTGCACACCAAAAATGAACTGGCTTCACCCGTGGTCTCAGCTTTTTGGATTTTTTCCCGATATAATTTTGTATCTGATAATCAAACATGATAAAGCAATATTGTCATAATCATTTTCTGACTAAAAAAACAACTATTTTTGCCCAGAACCTGTCAATTTTATTTTTTATTGGCTAAAAATCCGATAAATATATTTTCCAGATTTTTCTCTATGTCCTGTCAAAACACGTTTTACATGTACATTAGGTCAGCTGATATTATCTCCCATATTCACCGCTAGAGGCGCAATTTGCAAATAACTCGAAGAATATTCGGGATAGAGACCTGAAATTTTGACAATGAGTTTTTCCAGATTCTACTCTATATACTGGTGAATTTTGAGTCAGATTAGTTACGTATTGTGGACGTGTATAGCCGACATAGATACCCACATAAATACATACATACACTGACTTTTATATATATAGGGATATATATAATTTATATATCATATATATTAAATAAAATTATTTTCAATCAACCCTCTCTCCTGTCGAAAATAAATAATTAAAAAATTGAAAACGTGTAATGGAGCGGAGGGGCTACACGCTGCCAAAGAGAAAGACTCATGATTTTAGAGGAAGGGACTCCATGACTGAATACTTTAGGTTTTCCAAACAAATTGATATCCTGAAATTTTTAAATTTCGAAGATATTTCTACTTCGTAGTATTTTTTTTTTTCATTTAAGCAAATAAAATTCCTAAAATGTGAAGACAAAATTTATAAATATTTGATTTGGGTCTCTGAATAGAGAGACTGCGATCAAGACATTTTACTGCGAATTTTATCATATTCAAAATTTGATGTGAGCGTCCAGCTTGATCTTCAGCCTTCATTTTTAGAAAACAATACCCCGATTTGAAACATCCGTTCAGTTTTTTTTTAATAAATTGGTTCACATACATCGCCCATCTACTTTGGTAAACGTTCAACCCCATCGGCAAATGCAAGTAACCAAACAGGGCTGAGATTAAATTGAAATTTTAACAGCGTGCCCACGTGTAGACATGAAGTCTACATACAGTACTAAGACTAATCTGTTTTTATTATCTCAAGTACACGTGATACAAGCCATGATAATAATAGCGGGCAACTAGCGATTGCTTTTACTGCAATTACACCATATGTCTGCACATGTAGAGAGCATGTGTAACATATTTATAATAAAATTCTAAAAGCTTTAGAAAGGTTTTTTTCTATAGGAAGTAAAAGTGTTAAAGAATTCTTACCAAAATGTAATATTAGCTTAGTTTTTAAAACTTCCGAGCTTTTTCTACGGATTTTTCTTAAATACGAGGTGGAGAAAAATTATTTCTGAAAAAACCTGCACCATGTGTACTTAGCATGATACAAAATGTTCGTATTCGCCACATCGAAGTATAATTTCACAATATATTATGTTTTTAAACCGACGTTTATAAAGCAATAATTCATTATAATTGTTATAGAAGAAAGACGTCATGGTGAAGACCACACTTTAAGCTGGATAGCATTATATACTGGCAAAGTAAGTTGAGTTTTATTATCAGCAAATTGTAGCCTAATAGGAGAAGAAGCGTTATAATAGTTTTTGTTTATGAGGTAAAAGTGTTATATAATTCTTGCCACAAAATTACGTTAAGGTATTTTTCTAAACTTCCGAACAAATTCGTTTTTCTTCGGGCTCAAATACGAGGGGGAAATGAATTATTTTTATGAAAAGAAAGAGAAATATTAAAACCAGTATATTGATGGTATTGTAAATTGAATACTGTAAATATTTTCTAGATTTTTTTAATAGCCACAATAAATGCCTTGGATGCTTGAGCAAATTTTTATATTTATATAAAAATGTTCATTTTTCTCTCCCTCAAATCAAGATAACGCATTGAAAAGTGACTTTTCTCGAGAGCTTGGTTGTCAGTTTCAACAAAAAAATATTTATTGTTTCTATATTGTAAGTTTTCATATATATATATATGTTATATTAAAATAATTTTATTAAAATGTTGTATTGAAATATTTTAATTTAAAATGTGATGTATTAAAATGTTATTTTATTTAAAAAAAAAATTATAATTTCATAGATATAAATACTCTGTTTTAATCGACCGCCAGAGGTCACGCTTTTCCCTATAAATACTCATTGTTGTTCTTCCCCGTTGGTCGGCTCAAACATGTTTGTAATTATGTAAATAATATTTTGTTTTATTTATTCTTACGCCTTAAGCCAGGCAGTACTTTTGCCGAATTATGTTTATTATATAATCCTAAAGCTGAATTAAAATAATCTCTTATCAAAACTATTTTTAGTAATCATACTTTAAGGATTTCAACCACGACTGCATCACCAATACCATTTAGTACTAAAAAGAACCAACAAATACCACCATAGCATAATCATCAATATGATCCAAAACAACAGAAAATCTTATCTTTTATTTTAAAAGCTTTAGTTCGTATCAAACGTTGTATTATTATTCAGATATTGAAGGCCATAAGATACCAACCGACTCAAGGAAATAAATAATTGTCTTTTCAACGAACGACACAATAGCGTTTACCAGCGTTGCTGAATTACCTCTATTTTTCTTGCATTTCCTTCTTATTTGAGAAATAATTAATTGTTGGGGCAATTTATACGAGAATATATTATATATATATATATATTCACTTATATTATCATATATTAAAAATTACTATTTTCAAGTTATTATGAATTGGAACAATGCCGTATATTATTTAAAAAAAGGTGGGCTAATTACATTCACTAATTGAACTCAAATATGAATTCAAAGTGAACACTTTTATGAATTCCAGGAAGGAATTCTATTTTCATTTTTTAAAATAAAATTATATATAAAACCTCTAAATATAACCCATATAATAAAAAAGAACTAATAACATCTATAAAATTGCTAATAAATATTTACATATTCATTGTTGATATGTAATTTTATTTGCTGCAGTAAGATGTTTTCTTTAAAAATATACAGAAAATGACAATAATTTATAGCTTTTCTTAGAATTCAAAAATACACAAGATAATATCTTCCATATATACAATAAAATGGGGGAAATTTACTAAGTTACCTATTTGAAAACCTCATAAAAAATAATTTCTATTTTAAGAAAAATGGCATTAATCCAAATTCAAAATTGACGCCTTAAATATTTGAATTCACATCAGTAATTATGGTGTTAGAATATTTAAAAAAAAAGTAGGAATAATTTGTTTGCAAATTAGCAAATCTCAGTCATTCAGATCTTATTCCAATTAACAACAAATAATTTAGCCGTTACTAAGTTATCAGAAGAAGAAAAACTTAGCAAAAGATTCTCTAATAAAAATATTCCTTTGTATAGGCTGATTTTATATTTTAAAATTACCAACTTTACATATAATTGTATACATATTCCTAGTTAAATCCCAAAATACATCATCACTACGAGGTTTTAAAAATGTAAACAAAGAAATTGGCACAACGGCATTTCTCAAATAAAAATAACTAAAAATAGGGCTGCCAGGAAAAATTAGCATTTTTTTTATGTGGCGCATTTAAAAATAAACTTATTTAACAAATGATGCATTGAGGGCTTTGTTTCAGCTTCTTCTATTGATGAGGTATTGAAGGCACTCAACAATATCGTGTGGAGCATATTCATTTATACTTTTTTCCTTATGATGCCCTAAACTCTGAAATAAAATTTACTGAGAGCGCCTGGGTTTTATTTATATAGAAATAACAAAACTTAAAATTGAAAATAAATAATAAACGACAATTTGAATCGAAATATGTTGATTCAAATTAAATTATTATTATTTATATATATATTATAGAAGAGAGTCGTTTCTAACTTCCAGATCAAGTGAGTTCTCTTCTCCATATTAGGAAGGAGTTGGAGACTTATTTCTCAGACTTTTACTGCATATATTTCTTTTTTTTTCACAGAGAATCTCTTTCTAATGGATCGAAATAAACTCATTATTATGAATAGTGATTTAAATTTTTGATAATTTGACAATTTAAACAATTTTATTGATATTTTTGAGATTATAAACTCAATGAAAGACGATATTTCTGATGTTATTTTTATATATCCTTAGGCGGGGGGAAAATTTTATAAAGTATGTCTTGATGGCCATGGTAAACCAAGTGTATCCTGCCTGATTTATGGCTTATAGCCAATGTGAACCAAGTGTTCTCCGGATGGTTTATGGTTTGAAACTATGGTGAACCAAGTGTTTCTGGTTGGTTTTTGGCTTTGTAATCATGGTAAACCAACTGTTTTTGCCTGATTTATGGCTAGTTAGCCATGATGACCCAAGTGTTTTATGTCTGGTATATAGCTTGTAGCCATTTTGAACTAAGTATTCTCAGGTTGGTTTATGACTTTCTAGTCATAGGGAACCAAGTGTTCTCAGGCTTGTTTGTGGCTTGTAGCCATGGTGATCCAAATGTTCTCAGGCTTGTTTATAGCTTGTAGCCATGGTTAACCAAGTGTTCTCATACTGGTTTATGGTTTAGTAGTCGTGGTAAACCAAATGTTTGCAGGTTTGTTTATAGCTTAGGAAATCCTCAGCATAGCAGGGCTATAGGGCACGAAGGCCCACCTTCATTATTACTCTAACATAACGGCTATGGTAATATACTCTGGGCAGTATAATCTATCAAAAATCTTCCGATGATATTTCTTTCTCCATCACTTCTCTAAGATATTCTTAATTTATTCGGTAAATAGTTTAGTATAAATGGTTCATTATGAATGTCTTGGATCTCACCGGTTTGTCCCGCATATATTTACGTGATAGCTATTTTTCTCCTATAAACATTCAAACTATAGAATATAAGAATATTCTATCTACACGCCTTAACTGGCTCTTGACTAGAAATGTTTTTTTTTATCTCTCAATAGAATGCTTTTTCAAAGATATTTTCTGTTCGCAGCAGCACGAGAATATCGTGGAACAAACATGTTGAGTGCCGAAACTGTGCGAGCGTGCATGCTATGGTATAAAAACAAAAAAGTGTACACCCACTGTACGAGTAAGTTTCATATAGTAGAAAACACACACTACTAGAGGAAAACTAATAAAATATATAAAATAACGTGTCACAAATATTATAGAGTATGTAGTATTCATCTTGCCCCTTGATATTATTCAATATTTAACAACCCTATTAGAACACTATTTATAAATCTCCTCTTTATTATTTCTTAAAAAGAAGTATTTCCTTATTAAATAAATATCAGGAATTTCTCTTTGTGGAATTTGAGGCATTTTGTTTTATTGAAAAATACATATTTTTTTAAGAATGGAATTATTCGATTGAAATGGAGCTAATTATGTAAGATTTTGTATTTTTATTAGGAGGTTTTCTACGATATATGAATTTATAAGTAATTTTTATTTATTTTTCTGAATATTCATTGGCCAGATTCTATATCTTTACGTAGATATTAATACAATATAGTTCTCTAACCATTATATTTTGTGAGGTATTTGGCCTGTACATAGCATATATTAGTGATGCATTCGAACTTATTAACTCTATATTTTTAATATTATATATTCTATTTTCTATGCACTCTCTTTTAATAAATTTAATATATAATTGTAGCTTAATAATATATATATATATTAAAACAGATACAGAATATTTTTAAAATATATCTTTTGTGTTTACAATCCTGACCACATTCATTCAAATATATAGAATTTAAAAAACATCTATATAAAACTTTGTTGTTCTCTATTATAAATTCTAGAACTTCCGTATTATCTATCTGAATATTTATTATTTTTCTCACCATATATATAGATATTTTGAAACGATATTTTATGTTCACAAAAACGCACTATTTCTCATATAAGTTTAATGGATTAAAAAATAAATAAATAAATAAAGTCTACTAACTTTTTGTCGCGATAATTTTTAACGAATTAAAAACTTTTCTGTTTGCATCTTGTGTGAGAGAGATTTACATATATATACAAATTTTAAACCTTAAATATAGTCCTACTAATTTTCCATTTAACTGTTATTTTGATTTTATAATTCGACCTTTCTTTCTACTCAACTCGCCTCTCTCTATCGAGGATGATTGTGTTTTGCACTAAAACACTATATATTTATTTACCCGATTGATGGCGCAAGCCATCAGTAACTTGCAGTTGCACGATAAGGAGATGCCTTTTTCTTAATTTATGCACCTTACCCAGTACAATATCACATTTTTACTATTTTTCATATATATATATAGTGATCAATCTGGTCGAAACATATAGCCACGGAAGACTTCGAGGTGAACTATGTGGTACAATGGATACATGTTCTATAAGAACTGCTATTGTTCCTCCACTGAGAGGAATACTTGGCGTTGTGGGTGGGTAGGGCGGTTGTCAAGCAATGCCCATAGTCAGGTATTCCACGGTCTACAAAATAAAGAGAACGTTCTTTTGTCACCATTACTTATCTAGTTTCCGCATCTTGGGAGCTTTCTTGTGTTGTTATATAGCTGGGTGTGTGAATTTTCCCCGACTTCCGCATATTAAATGTGTTTGTTTTTATTGAGTAGGTCAGTCATCAATATATGGTTGGAATATGGTCGCTTGCAGCTTATAAGCCAAAACTGTATGGAACAAATTTACAAATTGTTATATTTGATATCTTCAAAAGTCTATTTTGGCTTTTTATGTTTTCAATTTAAAAAGCGAGAAAGCCTTCATTTTTCTAAAGATGAAAGCTGAGAAAAAAATGTTTTCAACATATTTTGTGTTGATATGTTCAAAGTTATCCCTACAAAGGATTGTTTTAAATAGAAAACGCTATAGTTTCTTGTACAGTCTCTATTGAGAACACTGATGTATATTCGATATCAAATGTTATTTATTGGGAACCTATATTTACAAACCCACGTGCATTTATTCAAATTGATCCCTAAATCTGCATCTCCAGATAGTTGTCACGGTATTTGAACCTCGTAGTGACTAGATATACCTATATTTAATGACCTATCTAAAAGTATTTTCTAGCCGAAGTCTCCTCATTTTAACGGAAAAATCTAATATTTATAATGCGAAACATGATGCGATATATACGCGGTTATAAAGTATGCCCTACCATGTTTACGCAGCAGTTCGGTATTAGGCTAATATATTGAGAATAAAACACTAGGATACATTTTATCCCGAATTTTTCTTATTCCAAAATAAATAACGTCCTACTTTCCTCACTGAGATGGAAAACTGGAGATAAGAAAATATGTTTTCAAGTTTTTCCCCTCACACACAAAGTGAATAGTACAATCTTGCTGCTATATAGATACAAAATACCGTGTATTCTGATATACATGATTTATTTAAACGAAAGCTCTGCCGGAAGGCAGATAGGAAAACGTTTCGCAGGTCGATGTTGATTTACCAGATAGAATCTTCTAGAATTTTTTTCTTCTGTGATATTTGCGATTTCTATTGTTTTTATAGCATTCAACATATCCTGTGTCTTAACCGGCTAATTATCTCATTGGAAAATTCGTAAAATTGAATGAATCTTTTGTAGGATAAGTGCAAACAATACCGCTCTATATTGACAAGTACTATAATCCGAACCCATAGTCTTCAGACCGTTATGTGCCAAGACTGGTACTTTACCGATGTTTGTCTGACATATCAATAGAATTTTGCATGCTTTTTTTATATCATTCTGAGTGGATAAGGGTACCCAATTTTTAAAAATGTCATATTATTTTATTATACTTAATTAAAAACATTCTTATCGAGGATTATCCTAGATATTATTTGAAAATACTTTATATTACAAATTAATTATATAAACATGCAATTGTGGTATAATAAAAGTTAATAAATCAAACAAGTAGAAGGGTTTCACTAAAGCACTTTCGTTTTTCATAAAGAAGTGTATTAAAGTATATATCGCCTTGTAGAAAGTCCAAAGAGATTTCTATAGTTAAAATGCATTTATCCTCTTTTTAAATATATAAGTACAAGATGAATGGGTTATTCAATGACTATTTTGGTTGATTCTATACAAGAGAGAGAAGAGAGAGAAATTTTATCAAATTAACTCAAACCTAAGTTATGATTTAGTAATTTTTTTCTTTTTAGGTTAAGATATTATTTTGAAGACGTACATAAAAATATTACAACGATATCTGCATTTATATTTTAAGTAAGTAATCGTAAATATATAATTTCTCTTATATGGTGCTTAGTATGTTTAGACTTATTTTGTGATTATCTATCTCATATAGGAACTCAATATACAGATAAATGTAAATATAATTGAGAAAGCATTGATTAGAAACAATGATATTCCATAATTTGCCAACATTATACGAATTTTCAATCGTTTAAACAGCCTGTTAGTTTTTTAAGTTTCTGATAATCAAAATTATAGAATTATTATTTTTACTTATTTCAGGCACTAATAAAAAAATATATTCTAAATTCTACATATTCATTTTTAATTTCATAAACGATTTAGCTTTGTATATTCGATATTATAATGTCTATTTTAATTAAACAATTTAAAATTTGGTTTTTAAAAAGGTGAAATACAAGTTATGGAAATAATATACATAAACACCTCAAATTATTTTATATAATTTGTAAAGAGAGAAAATATTCAAAATTGATATTTTATATAAAACTTTAAATATATTTTTCATAATATAATATAAAAAATTATATTAAATGTGTAATAAATAGATAAAAAATATATTTAAGAAAGAGGTAGAATATATAAAAAAGCAGAAGATAGAAAGTTTGCGCGCTAAACCCCAGTCAACCAACCACCGTACTGCCGCTACCCACCACTCAGAAGATGTTAGTCCGCTTGGCACGAAGGCTCCTGGACATTTAGTAGAAATTGGAACACCGCCGCTTTATATGTGAAGCGAGCCACTCCATGTCTGAAAATAGGACTTGGGTCGTTCACTTCGGTGGAACCTTCCTCGCCAGTTCAGGCCACTTAGGTTTTTTGTTGGGCTAAAAATACATCTCAGGGGGAGATATGGGTCATACTGGGGAAAGAACGTCCTTTCCCTTCCTACATTTTAATAGAAACCGCAGCGCACACACTTCTGGATTGTTTTCTTTCCCAAACATTCGTCTGTTCAAGTTTTCGTTTTAAAATATAAATTTGAAACTTTTCTTTTGCTAATTTTCAGAGTGTTTATAATATACTATACTATATACTAATATACTATATATATTTATAAATAACTATTTTCATTTAATCAATAATTTTAATTAAATTATTTTATTTTTATTTTTGATATGTTTTAATATGAAAAAGTGACTTTTAAATTTTAATTCCTATTGAAGTACAAATTCTTCTGTTACGGAAGAATAATTTTTGATGGACCAATAATGGATAAAAGTTAGAAATATATTTGCACCAATGTGAATTTTAAAATTTAGCTTACATAATAATATAATTTCACAAGATTACACTCGAGAGCGTTATTTTAAAAATACAAAAGGTTTGGCTATTAAAAAGTAAATTTCATAGAATAATTTCTATTCCTACACTCGAGCGTACATTCAAATATACTTTGAATGTATGAATCCATAGAATATTTTTATATATTTATATAGCTCTCATGAGTTTATATTCATATATTGAGAAATAATTTATGAAATATTATGCTAAGCCCTTTCTTTCTTCTTTCCCCTTATTTGAAACATTGTAAATAACATTGCTGATTATTGTTATTATTACTTACTATTATTTATATTTATACCCTCTTATATTTAGAGAATCTGCATAAAACCAAAAGGTCTTAATAAAGCTTTTTATTTTTGTGGTTATAATTCATAAAATAAATGTTAATGATAACATGCACCTTAAAATTCTATTCATTATTGAATTATATTTATATTTTAGATTAGAATTTTAAAATTAATGTAAATGTTAATATACAATTCCTTTTTATATAAACATATTTAATGGATCGCCTTTTGACTCAAACTAATATAAATGTATTTGTTATTTATTATATTTCTTTATATATTTAGGGAGTTGTGGGAAATATGATGGGACGCAATTATATTTTGAATACTGCCCAGGAAATGTAAGAAGGAGTTACTGATATATCATGTTTCTCTATTAAGTTGTTTCAGGAAATCACCGTGATGTAGACTGCTGTTGAAATTTCTTACGTCTTGGAGGCATTTCTCAGTAGAGAAAGCTTCATTACAGCACACACACAAGGGGGTATTAAAGACACTTTAAAAAACGGTTCACACCATACTATTCACAATTTTCGTGAGGCAGCAAAAGCGAACAAAACCTTCCCCTTAGAGACCTCGCGTTGTTCACTAAACATTGGATTGTGCCCAAAGTCATGGACTAAACTCAAAAAGGTCAACTCGAAAACTGCATCGACAAGTGCATATGCCAGTGTGCGGCGTATTCTTAAAAATTACTTTCAATAAAAGGCACAGGTGGATGTGTTGTGCAACCAGGATAACGAATCACATTTTGGGATTAGGTAATCAGTAAAGGTGATGAGTTTGTTCAACACCTAACACTTTCCGGCGCAACTCATTTCTACCTCAGTAATTTTGTTGATAAACAAACTACAACGGTCAATCCAAAAGATTTTGCGATAACTTATTTTTATTGAAGCTGCAACTTTCAAATTTTCAGAGTTTCTGAAAGTATTCACCCTTAGCACCTATGCAAGACTTCATCGATGAAAACCAATTATCGAATAACTTACACCAGTCATCTTCGGGTATGGAATTTACGGCATTGATAAAGGCTTGCAGTCCTTCATCATCTATGTCAAATTTTATCCCTTTAAACAATAACTTAACTTTTGGGAATGAAAAAAAGTCACAAGTTGCTAGGTCTGGTGAATATGGTGGATGAGTGACTATTTGGACACCAGAGTTGGCTAAAAAGTCTAATGTTTGGGCTGAGGTGTGCGGTCTTGCATTGTCATGGTAAAGAAGGACTCATTTAAGTTGAGTGCTTGTCTGCTTTGCTTGAATTTTTCAAATAGTGCTGGAAGCCATTTTGTTGTATACCAGTCACTATTAGCTGTCTTTAGATCTTCTAATTTCCCAATATGATTGAAACCACATTTTCTAAAAAAAAAAACAAAAAAAAAACGACTATTTGTTTTCTAACATTTCGAGCTCTGCGAACTTTCTTAGGAGGAGATGATTTTGAAGAGCACCAAAAAGTAGATTGCCGTTTTGTTTCTGGATCAAAATTGTAAATTCAAGTTTCGTCACCTGTAATAAATTTAAAAACAGCCTTTGATTTGGCTTCATCAATTTTTTTCAACATGAAACAAACCCTTTAACGCGACCAAGTTTTTGGTGTTCAGTCCAGCTGTGAAGTACCCATCAACTAGCAAGTTTTCTGTATTTTAAATGAACAATAATGATGGTGTTGATTGCTGCCGATTCAATGCGCACACCTTTCTCTAACTGCGTATACGTAATATTTCGATCTTCTCTATGTAAAAATATTCCCAGTTCAATATTTTCTTGGGTTACTGCTGTTGGTGGTCGACCTGAACGAGGTTCATCTTCAAGGTAGTTTTTTTTTCAAATTTAAATTCATTAAACCAATTGAAAACTGAAAGTTGCTGATGGCTTGCACCATCTATCGGAATAAATATCAACTAATCGTAGATTTTTAATTATTCCAGAATTTGACAAATACCATTTCTTGATTAATCAAGAAAAGCTAACCGCTGATATACATATTATTTTTTGAAAATAGACCAATCCATAAATATATATTTAATTAAAAAGCATATATATTGGATCAAAATATAATTTATTTTACCAATATTTCAGTTGGCTAAACGCCAACCTTTTTCAAGGTATTATAACAAACAAGTACTAGAGAGCTTTTTATAAAAAAGAATAAGTTTTATGTAGTCGTTGTTTAGAAACATGCGTCGGACTTGGGGGCTGTTGTTGGGTTCTGTGCTGCCTGGTGTATAGGAACTTCATCTATGCTTCCTTCCTGTGGTGAATATGTTAAAGCTCGGTGATCTTAAGAAAGCTCTATGTGCGTGTGTGTGTGTTTATAAAGAGAAAAAAAAAACACTCAGCTTCAATTATAACTAAACTTGCATTATTATAACCTAATTATAAATTTAAAAAATTAGAATATTAACATTTTGATATTGAGTAATGAGGTAGATGATTTAAACAAAAAAAAAAAGAGAGAAAGAATATTTTACCAAAAATAACAAAATCGTGAGGGAAAGCGTTTCTTTTAGTATTTCAAAGCATCTTCTAGTGAGTTGTACTATCTTGTCATTAGTGTTGGGGTTAATGTACATATCTGTTAGGAATTCTGCGACCATATCTATAAGGGAGGAATGGGGCAGGCAAGGGTATAACGAGACAACATCAAACGAGCATATAATATGGTTGTTGACAGTGGGGTAGATGGCGATTTCATATAAAAATTTGATATTCATGGAGAATAGAGAAACGAATTTGTTCATTTGATAATTTACTGCTCCAGACGATTATAGCATTTAAAAAAGGGAATATACAAAAATAACTCTATTAGGCTTATTTTGTGGTAGTTTAGTTGCGAAGCATGCTAGGTGTGGTGGTAGCAGCGCTTGGAAAATATGGTTTATAAAATAGTTTCATTATTTGAAGTGTTGATTTTTTAATAGACATACAAAACAATACCTCAGAAAGATATTCTATGTTATGGGGAATAATATATCTGAATTGGTCAAGTAGTCCTCGAAGTGTCGACAGACAAATAAGATCGACTTCCCCTATTTCTATTGTTAATATATAATTATTGAATATTAATTAACAAAATAATATAAATTTTAAATATTTTTTCGTTATATCCTTATATATATAAAAATGAAATCCAAAATCGATGTTTGTTATCGCGTTGCGAAAAATCTACAGAATCAATCATTATGAAATTTCGCATGTAGGTAGCTGAAGATTTCGTTTCCTTAAGCGGTCGCAATGGGTAAAAATTACCCAGAAGGAACTTTTCGAAAATATTTCTATATAAAAAAATGTATATATTTAAAATATATTCTCAGTACCTTTCTAAATCTATCTAAAGATTATTATATAAAACCTATAATTTTAATTTTAAGACATATATTCATTTTATTAGCATGTTTGGGTCAATTTTACCCAGTGCGACCTTTTGAGTTCTCGTCATTGGGTAATTTTTACCCAGCGCGACCGTTTAACGCTTTTGGTTTTGGTTTGCGTAATTAAGTTTCGAGTTAATTTCTGGCTTCTTGTTGTTTGGTTTTGCTGCCCCAAGTGCAATAATACAATCTATTCTTCCAACAATAAGGTAGGATTTATATTTTATTTCCTCTTTTTACATTATTTTACATAAAATGCTTTCAAATGCTTATTTTTTCCGTGATGATAATAATATTCCAAATCCCGATGATGAGGAATCAGAAACTGATGATCATATAGAAGAGAGGAATTGGAGTACAGACACTGAACAGTATACATTATCAGAAGAACAAAACAATGAGGATCCAAGCTTCAATTACTATATAGGAAAGGACCAAAAGACTAAATGGAAGAAAGCTCTTCCCCCAAAAAATGTTCGAACTCGCAGTGAAAATATTATCACCCATCTACCAGGGGTAAAGGGTGAAGCAAAAAATGCTAAATCGGTATTAGATTGTTGGAATCTCTTTATAGATGACAATATACTTGAATGCATAGTTACAAATACTACCATTCACATTAGGAATATTCAGCAGAACTATAGCAGAGAATGAGATGCTAATTTGACAAACCTACATGAAATTAAAACTTTATTGGGAATTATTTACTTTCTTGGGGTCATGAAAGCGAATAAATTGAATACAGATGATGCATGGGCAAGATATAGTACTGGATTTGAATTGTGTAGAATAGCTATGTCTGAAAACAGATTCCGATTTCTTCTCAGAGTAATTCGTTTTGATGACAAAGCTACAAGAAATGAAAGACTTCGTCAAGATAAATTAGCAGCTGTGAGATTGATTCTTGATACTTTTGTAAAAAAATTGCCAAAAGCATTATTCTCCTTCGGAATATATAACGGTGGATGAAAAGCTTGACGCTTTCAGAGGGAAATGCAATTTCAGGCAGTATACGAGGTGTGTTCAAAAAGTATCGCGATTTTTGTGTTTTTTAAAAATGATTTATTTATTCATGAATACCTATATTGTCCCCTTCAAAGTAATCCCCATGAGATATTATACACTTGTGCCAACGGTTTTTCCAAATCTTCGAAGCACTTCAAAAAATCATTTTTAAAAATCTTTTTCAGCTCCTCCTTCGATGCCGTCTTTATCTCGTCAAGCGTAGCGTAACGTCGTCCTTTCATGGGCCTCTTCAGTTTAGGGAACAAGAAAAAGTCACAGGGGGCCAGATCTGGGGAATACGGTGGCTGTGGCATCATAAGTGTGTTGTTTTTGGCCAAAAAGTCGCGCACAAGCAACGATGTGTGAGCAGGGGCGTTATCGTGGTGCAAAAGCCAATTTTTGTTCTTCCACAAATCCGGGCGTTTCTGGCGGATTGCTTCGCGCAAATTACGCATAACTTGCAGGTAATATTCCTTATTGACCGTTCTACCCTGTGGCAAGAACTCATGATGCACCACGCCCCTGCAATCGAAGAAAACTGTCAGCAAAACTTTCACATTCGACCGAACTTGGCGCGCTTTTTTCGGTCTTGGTTCGTGCGGCAGCTTCCATTGAGATGATTGAGCTTTGGTTTCCACGTCATAACCATAAACCCACGCTTCGTCACCAGTTATGACCCTCTGGAGCAAATTTGGGTCGTCGCGGACAGAGTCCAACATCTCATTAGCAATGTTCATGCGATGCTGTTTTTGGTCGCAATTGAGTAATTTTGGTACGAATTTCACTGCGACCCGTCTCATGCCCAAATCATTGATAAAAATCGAATGGCACGAGCCAATCGATATGTTTAGGTCCTCAGCAACTTCTCTAACGGGATTCGACGATTGGCCAATATCATTTTCTCCACTTCATTAATTTTTTCGTCTGTTGTTAAAGTGCTCGGGCGTCCGGCACGCTCTTCGTCGTTCACATATTCTCGGCCTTCTGAGAACATTTTGAACCACCGATAAACGTTGCCCCGGTCCAAGGTAGCTTCTCCGTATGCCACAGTCAACATTCGGAATGCATCCGCGCACTTAATTTCGTTTTTCACACACAAAATTTGATAGAGGTTCTTTTATCCATTTTTTTTAATAGGTAAAAATCGAAAACGATCCAAAACACCTGCAAGCAAAGCAGCTGTCAACAATTAAGTGAACATTCAAAATGGCCGAGCTTGTCGGCATAAGTGAGAGACATGGGTACCAACATGAAGCCACAAAAAGATCGAAATTCGAATATACGTAACCCGCGAAAATTCAAAATTCGCGATACTTTTTGAACACACCTCGTATTCCGAGTAAACACAATGAATATGGAATAAAATTATTTGCTCTCGTGGATTCAAAAATGTTTTATACTTGTAACTTGGAGATTTATTCAGGAAAAAACCCTGAAGGTCCTTACAATGTCAGCAACCGTCCAAGTGACGTTGTGGAACGATTGTGTGAGCCAAACAAGAGAACTGGCCGCAATGTAACAATGGATAACTGGTTTACCAGTTATTCTTTAGCTCTAAAACCTTTACAACAATATAGACTAATAATTGTTGGTACCTTAAAAAGAAATAAAAAGGAAATCCCCTCAGAGTTTGTCATCAGCAGAGGTAGAAATGTTCACACTAGTGTTTTTGGCTTTCAAAGTGAAATGACACTTCTTTCTTACAAGCCTAAAGAGAATAAAGTTGTACTTATGCTTTCAACTCTGCACCACGATGCAAATATAGATGATTCAACGAAGAATTGAAAAATCCAGAGATGATAATGTTTTATAATATGACAAAGGGTGGTGTAGATATGATGGACGAAATGACAGCTACATATAACTGTGCTAGAAATTCAAGAAGATGGCCCATGGTTATTTTTTATTCACTTTTAAATATTGGGGCAATAAATTCCCAGATAATTCATTTTGCAAATGGCAACGCATCAAAGGTTAAATCAAGACGTCAATTTTTGAAAACCTTATCCTTAGATCTTATTGAAGAGATGGTCAAAGTTCGCACAGTAAGCGGAAGAATGCCATGTGAAATAAAGGAAAAGGCATCCGATATTTTTAATTTGTTAGAGCCTGGTCCATCTAAAAAGCCAAAAATAGGAGAAAGACATCGATGCAAGAAATGCCAGAAAGAAAAAAAGGACAGAAAAACTATTCAACATTCCCAGTACTGTTTTTTTTTTTTTTTGTGTAAGGAACACTCTGTAATAATTTGTCAAGAATGTCATAAAGGACGAAACAAGTCCTAATTTCTATGAAAGGAAGTGATAACTTTCATACAAATTTATATTTTATAACCTATCTTCAATAAATATTTATATTTTCATGAAATAGTCAAATATATCATAAATATTTGATATTTTGATTTGTTATTAATAAAATAAATAAAATATGATTTTTATATCTCAGGATTTTATGTAAAGTTATTTAATAGACAAATCATTATTCTAACATAGAAAAATATAAAAATATTGAAAAGAATATTTGATTTATTTAGGTTTTTAAAAGTGGGTAAATTTTACCCACCGCGACCTTTCAAGGTATAAAAGAGGGCGCGACCGCTGCCGGGTTAACATATAGGCTATTCAAAAAACTAAAAAAGTTAATGTGCTTTTTTAAAAATAAAAAAAACAAAAAGCGTTACTTACAGCCTTTTACCGCTTGGGCGCAGCACTGGTCGCGACGATAAATGAATTTGATTGGTTAATAATTAACACGTGGTTTATTTACACGATGAATGTTAGTTTGTTCACACGATGAATGCTTTTAAAAGGTAAGATTATCCAATCGCCGTGAAACTTTAGGAAGTTATTTACCATACTACTGGGAAGATTTCTGGTTTGAATTCGATTTGAAATAAATATTCTTTGTAATTTTATTTGCAAATTTTCTACTTTTACTCGCAAGCAGCGCCTCTCGCGGTTTCTGGTGAAATTACATTTATAGATTGTAAAAATGCTAAAATGTGTTCCAAGTATAATAAATTTGATTAGAAATATAGTAATATAATATTCCAAAGCCGTTGTAAAAAAACTTGGCATTTCAATATTAATAAATTTAAAGAAAAATTTGTAAAGTTTTTGTGTTGAATGTTAAAATGTTGTAATGTTGAAATATATTTTTACATTGTTAATATAATTTGCTGTTGTTTTATAATAATGAAGATGAAAATTTAATTGTTGTATTTTTTATCGTTTGTTTATATAAAAAATTACATTGTATATGATGATGATAACAAAAATGAATTTTTAAATTAATATACATAATTATATATATATATATATAATTGAGAAAAAATAAGAAATAATCAATTATATAATCCACAAACGTGACAATAGCTTATTTAAAATTTAATAAATGTTTTTTAAAAATTAGGTTTCAAAAATATTTTCAAACGAATATAACAATATTTATATACGTTTATAAATCAATATATGGGTGGATTGGATGTTTTCTAGAATCGTTTTAACAAATGTTCATTAGACAAACCTTTACTCGGGTAAGAACCGAGCGAAGCCGGGTACATTCGCTGAATACAGTTATTTAGAAATGTTTGTTTGTGGCAAGATACTATTCCTTCAACTTCAAATTACCGAGTGGACCAATAAATATTGATTTCATTCAACTTATCGAGTATTTTTAAGGGACCTGGAGAAAAATTAAAATTATCGAGAGTATATACAAGTGTATATTTAGTATAGGGATTGGATGTTTGCTAGAATCGTTTTAACAATTGTTCGTAAGGCAAACTTTTACTAGGATAAAACCGGGCGAAGCCGGGAACATATATATATGTTTGTCGTCTATGCACACCCTCAATATGTAACTAATCTCGCTGAAATTTGAACAGGACAGAGAGTTAAATCTGGAAGAGTTTTTTGGCGCGCTTTAACGAAGAAAAATTATAATTAACCAGGTACTGAGCAACAATATATTTTTAGTCAGAAATGATGATGACAATATTGCTTTATCATGCTTGATTGACATAAACAAAATTCTTTAGGGGAATATTCACTAAAACAGACAACGGGCGAAGCCAGATAATAATTTTCAGTAGGCAGGAACAAAATTCTACCTGCGAAACATTCACTCGAGCAGAAGACACACGAAGCCAGGTCATCTCTATATATAAAATATCGTTTCTCGGCCTTTTGGCTAAGATCGTGTAGTTTATCTCTAGATATTTTTTATTTATTTATATATTTTAAAAAATCTATTCAGTAGAGAGAGTGGATATGTTTTCTCGAAAAATATATTTTATATATTATATAAATATATAACGTAACGAATATTATTATCATTATTATCATAATATTCTGTGTGTTCCGGAATATAATTATCAATAATATTCGTTAGGCAAACTTCCACTCGGATAAAACCCGGGCGAAGCCGGGTACACATCTGCTAGTATCTTATGTATTATAAAGTTGAGGGACGATGGTATTCCTGACCTAAAGAGGCACACATCTCTCACTTTTATTAAGCCTTTAAAAACGCATTATGCTGATCACCCCCAATAAATACTTATCTAGTGGTGATAAAGAATTAGCCACAACACCAGTTTGGCAAATTCAGACTAACGGTAATCTGTTTACCATAGTTCCATGGCCCTCATCAGTACGGGTGTGGCTTCGATTTCCTAGCACACTATGAGAAGAGCTATGAAATTCAATGAATTTGCAAAAAGGTATTTGAATTGATGAAGTAGCAGGGTCGATTTTCAGACTATAATACCATATAAAATTGTGGGATGGGTGGTGTTAGAATGTAGCAAATTATATCTGAACTATAATAAAATTATTATTTCTTTAAATCTGCAAAAAAATAAAGTTTAAAAAAATTTGAGAGAAGGAAAATTAGAGAATAAATATTTAAGATGAAAAATATAAATATTGAAATTTATAATACAAGTTAGTTGTTTACAATATTTATGTGAGTAAAAATAAGATAAAATAAAACAAAATAAATGCTGTATGTTGAATTGTTACAAAATAATTATCATGGTTTTATCTCTTCTCCTATTATATATTTTTCTTGTTTGTCCGCCTCAATGACGCATAACTGCAGCAACCTCTGCGTAAGCGCCGTTACAGCCTCGAAATTTTACATTAAAAATTTAAATATATATTTTGACATTTAAAAAAATATATCTATTCCGTTTTTATACCTTTCGCATATTTTTTCAACTTTTCACTTATAACATATTTATATTATTTTAAAAATAAATACATATAATTCTCTTTACAATAAAAACACTTTGCCAAAATAATTTTTTATTAAAAAAAATAATAATAAAATATTTTTTGTTAAAGCGTCTTTCTAACGGGTGCAAATTCTATCTTCAACATTAAATATAGTTATTTTCTCTAAATTGGTTGAAAAGGATTGAAAATATAAAATATTAAAAAGCTAAAACAAGATAAGAATATACATCTGGGGTGTCACTAGATGTTGATTTGTAGCAAAAAAAAAAAAGATTATATTCACCCAAATCTTTTAGTGTTGCGCCTCAAAGGTTTGTAACAAAAATAACGTTAGATTAGTTAAATGACAAAACCATTTTTATATTTTTCAAACATTCAACCATATTATAGATAAGAATTCATATTCTATATGCAAATCTATATCAAGTAACTAGTACAAATTGGGAAAACAATTAACATCTGTCTGTCGATGGAAACCTTAATGGTTCAACCGGAGTGGAAAATGATTTGTACCAGGCAGGATCTCGTTAGTTAGAAACCTGGCGACAGTTTCAATCCCCGTTTTATACTGTCAATACCTTTGAAATGACGTCTTAGCATTTGTAATGACACAATTGAAACCCTTTTTTGTGAATGTTTCTTATTTAGGATTCCTAATTGTGTAATTTTTATATGCATTTTTTCGTAATTAAGCATTTTATTACAGGTAAAGACTCGTCTGGAGTATCATTTTTGTTGTGCATCCGATTCATAAGAAAATAAGCTATTTCCCCTTTTTTTTTTAAATATCAGACTTAACCCTGACAGACTGTAGTTTCAATTAAGGCCTCACTTTGCTGCATGCGACAATCTAGTTCCAGTTAAGACATTTTGAGGTCCCAATCATCCATTTTGGCCGATAGCGCAGCCATCAGTTCGCGCAGCTCTTTATCCAAACATGCCTTAAGAGATGTTTAGCAGGGCTTAGTATTTGAATTCTTTTCAATGCTCGGTATTTTCTCAAGATAAAATATAATAAATTTCAGATATTCTATCGGGTAAATATAGGATAATTTAAAAGCATATAAGATTTTAATTTCAATATTGGTTTTCAATAATCTTCATTAGAATAAATTTTTATGATGACTGAAGTTGTGAACATTATTTATTTTTTGCCAAATTCAGCAACAAAAATAACAAAAATGCTTATCAAGAGCTCTCAAACCTTGCAGCTGTTTTTTTGTATGTATTGCCTCTAAAAATATTTTAACAATTTATTAATTTACATATACCTTTTTTTTCGCATTCAGTAGAAATATAAAATACGAAATATTTACTAAAAAAAGTTTAATTTGTGGTGTAAGAGATTGGCATTACAGAGCAAAATAGAAAGGCAGAAACTGTCGCCAGGTACGCTTTCGACGAGACCTACCTGGAATCAATCTCTTAACACCCTAGTGGAACCAGAGTTTTCATTTTCCAACCAATAATGCAATAATAATTAAAGAGGTTTCTTCAATTTATGATAGTTATTTAATATCGATTTTATGTAATTCAATTATAAAGAACTAGACGAATGGCCCGGGCAACGCCCGGGTTTTACCCGAGTGCGTATATATTTTAAAAACGTTTTAATTCAAATACTATTCGTTACAATTATAAATTGGCGCCATGGATGTCACTCTTGTGAAACGTCCCGTTCCAAACTGTGTGTTTTTAAAATGTTTTAATTAAAATACTATTCGTTACAATTATAAATTGGTGCCGTGGATGTCTCTCTTGTGAAACGTCCCGCCCCAAACTGTGTGTGTCTTGAAAATATAAAAATAAAAATGTGAATTTTCATAAATATTTCATAATGTCGATTTTTTTTTTGCATTTCACCTACTAAATCGATAGAGATAATTACATTTGCAACATGAACTTAGGTATATTGACTAAATAGAAAACTGCATAGTAATAAAGATCATTTTTTAAAGGCACCATATCGTTTTTTTTCAATAAAATCGAAACAAAAATTAACGATAAAAACGATAATTGCCTTAAAAAGAAATTGCCTTTGAAAAAGAAACATTCGCGGTGATTTTGTCTTGCATTCGTTTATACAATTATTATTATATATGAATGACCCGGGCAACGCCCGGGTTTTACCCGATTAAATGCTTTTATTCAAATACTATTCGTTACAATTATAAATTGGCGCCGTGGATGTCATTCTTGTATAATATATAAATGAGTTTTAAAAATTGTAAAAAAAAAAAAAAAATGCATCGGCCGGGAATCGAACCCGGGCCGCCCGCGTGGCAGGCGAGCATTCTACCACTGAACCACCGATGGTTATGAAAAATCCCATCCGTGAGCTTCAAACAGACAAACAGACAGAATAAGGCAACATATATAAGTAGATTTATATAAAAAATAAAGGGATAAAACTATTTTAATAAAAATTTTATTTAAAATTTAAAATTTATATAAGAAACTTATCCCTAGAACCCTAATATTATTTTACCTTAATATTGATACAAGGGATTTTTTTGAAAAACATCGAAATTATTTTATTAGAAAAAAAATATTCCTACAATGTTTCATCAATTTAAAAATCCAAACCATGAATCAAACGACAATGAATTAATATAGTGTAAAGTATCGCCATCTGGCGGCCGACTTTCATAGAGTTTACCTAATCAAATATATATATATATATGTGATGATGAGTTGCTGTCGACTTATCTGTGATGAGATCCTGTCGACTCATGTAATAAGAGATGAGAATTCCAGTAGCTTTTGTAGAGATCCTGTCGACTACTGAAATAATGTTGAAGTCCTGGTAGCTCTTGTTGTACTGTGTTGACCAAGAGGAACAGTCAGGATGTAGAGTTTTCCAGTACCTCTCTGCACCTTGGAAGACCTTTAAAAGTTCTCACAAAATACAGGCAGTCGTGGTCGAGGCAGAGTGGAAAAACTTGGGGAACAGATAAAAGTTGAGCCAGGAGCGAAAGATGGAGACATAGAAGTTTCTTGCTCGTCTACATGATAGTTGAGATCGACATAAGGTACGACCGACGTGAGCTGACGCTAAGGGTGAACTAAACTCAACTGACTGAACTGTCTGAACTGCCAAGTCCCTGTAAGGTGATGATTTATAGGTTAAAGACGGGGTGACCTTATGTGACAGGGGCGTTTGAGAAAGGGCGCCTTTACCTGTCCAGGTGTGAGAGGGGTCTCTGCATTCCACCACATGTGACAGTGTGGGTGGCCTGTCGTGGGAATTGTGAATCTACCTGATTTATGAGTTCCATCTTTAGAATGTTGTTTTGGAAATACTATGCTCGATCTCTGCTTTAGCTCAACTCTTAAATCTATTACAGATTTTATTTATTTATCCACTTTGTACAAATTACATTACATAGGGTGATGTAAAGACACAGATTAATCATGCGCATAATTATTTATAGATGTGTTTCTATATACAACATGGCAATCTTGTTATAAGTTATCTACACAATATGAGGTTGTTGTTTTAAATTACCATAGATGGGCCCCGGGAGTGAAAGGGTTTATCCGGGTTTAGGCGGGTAAAGCCTCTCTAACACAGGTAAGTAATTAACATTTCTTTTAATTAATTTAAACTGTGAGGGTTAAAAAGGGCTATAACAAGATGATATTTGTTGGATATATAAAAGTGAAATAAAAATGACATTGTGTTTGATTAACAAAAAAGATGATTAAAATAAAATGATGATATAAAAATTCACATTCTAAGAGAATATTGGTGGGCGTTGGACAGGGTTAGTAGTTAAAGAATAAGCAATTGTGAGATTTACACATGCAATCAAATACTTAGGTCCAGGTGCAAAGCGAGTATATGGACTTGAGTGTCTTCCTAGGCAATGTTTCACCTGTGATCCTGTATAGGGTAACAGTGCTTTGTCACAATTGTAGTGTTATTGGGTTGAAAAGTTGTTGAAGAATATGTAATTGTTAGAAGTGCCCATGTAAACCAAATACTCAGATCCAGGTGCAAAGCGAGGATATAGACTTGAGCTGTCTTCCTTGGCAATGTTTCACTTGCGATCCTATATAAGGGTTACAGTGTTTTGTCACAATTTTAGGATTATTGGGTTAGAAGTTGTTGAAGAAAAGTTGCTTATTAATATGATTGAGAAAGGAGTGAAATAGAGCCATGCGATAAGTAGAATTGTAGCGACAGTAGGTGATCTGACTTGACTCGAAATCAAAGGTTGAATCAAAGGTTGGTCCGCTAGAGCTGAAAAAAAAGTTGAAAGTTGAAAAACGTGAACGCTTTGTGAATGCGTTGGTGATTTGCTCTGCGGATGAAATGAAATAAACTCTTGAAGCATGTTCAGACCAGAAGTTTGGATTGGTAAGTCTGGGGAACGGTGTTCTCAAAGAGAAAATTACGAAATCAAAAAATAAATTGTCAAGCAGTGCTGTCGTTTTTCTACGTTGTTGTGACGCAATGACTGAAAAGATAGTGATGAAAAATTTAGGGAATTGGTTAAAGAAAATGATTGTTGAAAACGATTGTTGTAGATGCCCGATAGTGGATGATTAACTTTGTCAGATAATAAAGGTATTTAAACAAATAAAATATAGTGAATAGAAAGATAGAAATATGATTGCGGGTACAAAAAGTGTAAGTGGACAAAATTAAACCTGTAATATATAAAATATATAATAAATAATAAAATAAAAATAATTTTTGAAACAATTAGATGTTTTACAATACTAAAATAATATCATGAAAAATAAAAGTAAATTTGATTAAAGGTTTTTTTTTTTTTTAAATGTTGGATTAAAAAATTTGTTTTTATAATTGAAAGGTAGGAATAAGAATAATTATTCAAGATTTTATACAAAATTTATAATATAATTGAAGGTTATTAATGATTGGATAAATTTTAAGTAGTGTAAAATTGAACAAAAATTGTCTCTTTTGACGAAAAGTTACAGTTGTGGTGTGTGACTAGATTATATCCCTTTGGTAACATCGGTGTTTCTATGACTCTGAAACTGGGAATATGTGAAATGATCTTTTCGTTTGTCCTCAATGCTGGTATGTAGAGAATGATTTCTCTTTCGCGTTAAAAAGTCTATATAAGACTTAACCAAATTGTTTTAATTGGTGTTATCAATTTAACATGTAAAATGTTTAATGTATTTTGTGTTGTGATATCTCGTTGGTGAGATTTGTGAGATTCTCGAGGAAATCTAAATGGTTGGTTTGAAATATTTGTTTAAAATGGCGATCATGAAGCTAGCGGTCAAGATGACTGCTTGAGGGGGGAGAGAAGATATTCTCCTTTTGTTGAGTTGGCAATTTTCTGCTATAATTGAAAGATATGATTTTCTCGGTGTTTGTAGTTGTTGTGTTTCGCATTTAGTTTAGACTTAGAAAAAATGTTATTAGGTGATGTCAGGTTTAGATGTGTGGTGAAAGTTCGACTTTCAACGTGGACACGCTTTGAGTTGAGATGTGGTGTCACAGGCGTGAAGGCGTCTTTGGCCTGAAAAGTGAAAAAGTTTTGTGGTGTGGCACTGTGACACGAAGTGAGAAATGTGAATGAAAAGGTGTCACGTGAAGTCTTAGTTTGGTACAAATCTAACCTGTTTAACCATGAATAACAAATTTAATAAAGTCATGGGTGGTTGTTGTATGAAACACATCGAGAGAATATTTGACTGTTAGTGGATATGGCATGCTTAATGTGAATTTTTTTTATTGTGGCGACGATATAGAGCTAAGTGGAGCTCGAAATTGGATTTGTGTGTTAAGTCGCGCACTAAAAATTGTTGCCAATTGGAGAAAGTTATGTGTGAGGGTGTTGTAACGTTTGTTGAGAGAGATTTATTGATGCTTAATTATGCATGTAAAAAGTAGAGACGAGGGAGTGTATCTAAGTTAGAATAAAATGTTGTTAATAAGTTTGGTAGGTTGTGACCTAATTTAGCTACTGGCGATGAAGTGGAGGGAATCTTTATTTTCAACTTGTTTTGGGAAAGATAGTTGTTTTCCCTAGTGGTGTTTTTGAAGATATTGTATCTTCCGATTTTTGCAATTAAAAAAAATGTGTTTCACCTATGTTAATTTATATTTAAAATTTGAATATATTTTTTAAATCGTTAATTATGGTAGTTAAAATGATTCTTTTAAAAGGGCAATGTCGTGAGAGTTACCAATAATTTGAAATGGACGCTTACTTAAAATGGTGAACATTACCAAATTTTAAGAATTGATAAAGATATTGGTCTTTTGGTATAAAGATAACTAATAAGTAAAACAAAAATAAGTTGAGAATTATGATGAATGAGATTTTTTTTTTTAATAATAATAATGATTTTTTTTTCAAGTTGTATATTTGGATAGTACCATTTTAGATAAATTTAAGAACGACATGTAAGATTAGTAAAAATGGTAAAAAAGCGTGATGCGCGAATTTTTTTTTTTTTTTAAGTAAAATTGAGAGTAATAACTTGAAATTTATAATCTGATTAAAAATTAAAGTAAATTTGATGAATGAAAATGTGAAAGTTTTAAAAATTGAATTAAAAAATGGTATAAAAAAGGTAAAAATTGATTTTAAATGCTTAAAGTGAAAATATAAATACAAAATTTAGGTTGAATCAAGTTGTGAAGTTGAGGATAAGGTTAAGGTAGGTTTTTTAAAAACTTACAATTGTGTGAAAGTTCAGTCAGGAGACTTAGTCTTTGGTGGTCGTCCTGCTGTCGGGGAAGTCGCTCCATGTAGATCTTGTAGAAGCTTGTAACTTCTGGAAAGTTGTTTGTCGCTTGTTGCCTTTAGCATTGTCTCGATGATGTCAAGTCGAAGGTGGAGAACTTCTCACAGGGTTTGGGTACATCGCTGTTGGTTTCCATGACTTGCGGGAATATCGGGGCTGTCGTTGGTGCGGTCAGCTTAGCTCCCGACGTTGGCGATCGGTTAGCGGGTATGCGGAAGTCCGTTGGGGCGGCGTTTCTTCCGTAAATATCTTGGGGAGAGATTGCTTGGACGTTTCGTTGGAATGGTCGGGCTTGTTCCTCCATCTTCGCTCTTTCTCGCTTCCTATCTGAACAGTCTTCTTACCTCTTCGTTGTGTCATCCTTCGTTTTGGTCATCCTGTCGGCTTAAATGTAATAATGAGTTGCTGTCGACTTATCTGTGATGAGATCCTGTCGACTCATGTAATAAGAGATGAGAATTCCAGTAGCTTTTGTAGAGATCCTGTCGACTACTGAAATAATGTTGAAGTCCTGGTAGCTCTTGTTGTACTGTGTTGACCAAGAGGAACAGTCAGGATGTAGAGTTTTCCAGTACCTCTCTGCACCTTGGAAGACCTTTAAAAGTTCTCACAAAATACAGGCAGTCGTGGTCGAGGCAGAGTGGAAAAACTTGGGGAACAGATAAAAGTTGAGCCAGGAGCGAAAGATGGAGACATAGAAGTTTCTTGCTCGTCTACATGATAGTTGAGATCGACATAAGGTACGACCGACGTGAGCTGACGCTAAGGGTGAACTAAACTCAACTGACTGAACTGTCTGAACTGTCAAGTCCCTGTAAGGTGATGATTTATAGGTTAAAGACGGGGTGACCTTATGTGACAGGGGCGTTTGAGAAAGGGCGCCTTTACCTGTCCAGGTGTGAGAGGTGTCTCTGCATTCCACCACATGTGACAGTGTGGGTGGCCTGTCGTGGGAATTGTGAATCTACCTGATTTATGAGTTCCATCTTTAGACTGTTGTTTTGGTAATACTATGCTCGATCTCTGCTTTAGCTCAATTCTTAAATCTATTACAGATTTTATTTATTTATCCACTTTGTACAAATTACATTACATAGGGTGATGTAAAGACACAGATTAATCATGCGCATAATTATTTATAGATGTGTTTCTATATACAACATGGCAATCTTGTTATAAGTTATCTACACAATATGAGGTTGTTGTTTTAAATTACCATATATATATATAATAAAACAATGCTTATATAAGAATAAAATCAAAATTTCTTTTTCCAACATATACTGTCACGGAATAATCTGTGTTGGCCTACTCGATAAATCATCATCAATGTCGCATCATCATCGTGACGCTAAGTCAGAATTTTATTTATAAATAGTTTGTTTATATCTCTCGGTTGTTTTGGTTTGTAAATACTTTTATTGTTTGAATAAAATTGTTTCTGATTATTCGCTCTGTGGTCTTTTTTACAATACAGCAATGGATCAGTCTACAGTCGAAACAAAACCATTCGAAAAGGAGGACGCGTAGCAATATATAAAGAGAGAGAGTTCAATTTTTATTTAATCTATATTTTTGAAAATAGTCTATATTAATTCCATTATAAAATTAATTCGATAATAATTTAGTTGATTTTTTAGAGTTTGGAAATGCCCAATAACAGACAACCAGAGGAAAAAAATAAAGTCCATAACGGTTTAGCTCGAAATTTTCACATATCTAGATATATAATATAGTTCAAATAAACTCATTTCGATATATGTCTTTGAAATTTGATGGACTATAAAAAAGTTACTAGATTTTGTGAAAAAAATATATTTTCAAAGTTATGAAAACGTTAATATGTCTTTTTCAAATTCTAATGTTTCCCTACAATGGAATAAATTACTCATGTGCGAAAAAGGCTCTTATTGAGCTTTAAAAGGTAAAAGAACAATACAATATTCGCTCGGTAATTACGAATGCATATGTAGGTATTAGCCGTATCTTTGCCGAATTAAGAAAAAGCCAACAACCCCTTTATACCATGGCTGCGACTCCCATCAGTGACAAATTCTTCCATCCGTGCGTTCTGAACAGAGGTAATAAAAAAATGTTTTGTTTCTCCGTTTTTTTTAACAAAGCACATCTTTTTGCACCCGAATATCTTCCAGTTACAAAATCGCAATAATATAATAATATATCAAAATTATGACAGTATATAAATTGGAATACCAAAATAACTGATGAAGCAAGCCCTCCCAATATTTTACCATCGCATTAAGGAGAGTAGAAGTTTGTTTAATTTGAAAAAGAAACATTCGTGCTTCAACGGTTTCATCTCTTGTGTATAGATGGCACGTCGTTGCCTTATGATTAATACTTAATTATTGCAGGGTCTCTATGGGAATATGGGATGAACAGGGAGGGCACCATGGGCTAAGTTTAGGAAACGTCGGGTATAAAGGAAATGTATTTTTGGCACGTAAAAAGAAGAGATCAGGTAATGTGATAAATACCCGCCCCCCCCCCCCAGCCAGTTAGTTTACTATTAATTTGTTAGGGGGTGCTACATGGGGGGAGGAAGTAGGAAAGATGGAAGGTACGTGGAAGATTTAAATTAACTTTGAATCAATCAAGCTCTTCAACATGCACTCTAGTGAAGCTGGCACACGATTACAATAATCTTGTTTAAATTGAATGGTGTACACTAATGGACAGAACTTAAGGAAGTTGTACCTTTTAGCATATATATTGGGATTCATATAATAACTCTGAAAGATATTTGATACACAGTGCCAAGACACAGTGACCACAGAGATAACCAAGTGTGAGCAAAATTTCATCTGTCTCCTCGAAAGAAGAAAAAAAAAACAGCTGACTGGCGAAATTGAAGGATTCCTGTTGGAGGTTATTGTCAAATATTATTTTTATTCTATAATTGTAATAATCTGTGGCCATATTAGGAAAAATACATAGAAAATCTTACAAAAGTATTGAATATAATCAATCTGAAAATATTTTAGATTTATGGCATACCGTTGGACCTTTGAAGAATTCATTCGGATATAACTATTGCATTACTATTGTTGATGATTATAAGAAGTTTGCCTTCATTATACCATTAGAGAGAGATGTTATTTTATTAGTAATGTTTACTTAGATATATTTGGTAATTTATGTTCGTTATTTTTTTGAACCTTCAATAAAGATTTATATTTTAGAATGAGAATAATTATTGAGATCCGCCACCAACAAATGCTAGCAGAGCGAGGTTGAATTTAAATTGAATGCAAATTAAGCTTTAATGCAAAATTTAAGTAATTTGTGTCAAATAGAAAAGTTAACAAATAAAAACTACTTGATTTGGGCCAACAGAATAGAAAGTGAATTAAGGAGACTTATTATTAATTAAAATTATTGAAATTATATGGTGTGTTGGAAAAGAAGGCGTCCGAAGCAGCCAATGGGAGGCCGACGGAAGCGGCTACGGGGATGCAGCGGCTAAAATGAGAAAACAATAACAGAAGAACTTGTAAACAACTTTCGAACACTAGAATTTGCCCTGATCTCCGATTCTTTTAGTGTAAATATTTAAATATATAATTAAATAAATAATACTTTACTTATTTTCTTAAATTGTAATAAATATAATTTTCCCTCCTGTTTTCGTCGTATATTTTAAAAGTGTTATAAGCAGCGACGCCTTAACTTTGAACCTTCAACCCCGCCGACCAAGAATAGAGGTGAGTGACTACCTCTATAGAATTTAGATCGTCGTCACAACACAGAGTGGCGGTGAAATCGCAATATGGTGACTTATCATAGAAGGAGAAGTAATTGAAAAGCCTATAGAAAGCAAAGATGAAAATTTTGAACAAAAAGTGAAAATCTGGGAAGATTAGGATGACGACAATGCAATTGCAAGAAATGTGATTAATCAAACTATGGATGCCACCCAAGCTCTAAAATATTCAAGCGAAAAAAGTGCCAAAAGATAATGGAATATAATTAAGGAAGAAATGGCTTCTAAGAACGAAGATATGCAAATTAAGAATAAGATAGAATTATCCAAATTGAAGATAAAACAGTTGAATACTTGAATAGAGCATTGATTATTAAAAGCAAAATCATACAAGCAGGAGATGAAATAAAATATGGAAAATTGATTTGTTTCACTTTAGAAGGTTTGAGAAGGGAATTTTACTTTGACGTAAAAATCATTAAATCTAATAAACAAATAATATGAACACAATAAGACAACTTTTGAAGGAAACTGAAAAAAAAAGAAAAGTAGAAAAACAAGAAATTGCATCAAAAGCTAGAGAAGGCTTGTCAGGAAGAAGAAATATTGATATTAAATGCTATAACTGTGTAAAGATAGGTCATGTCTCTAAAGAATGTAGAAACAAGGTAAAATGTTTTAATTGTGGAGGATTTGGGTATAAATAGACAATATGTAAAAAGAAAGGTGAAGATCATGCAAAATATAATTATAATGGGCCTAAAATATGTCCGCTTGCATCCGTGTGTAGATAGGTATCAGCGGATTCATCAAAGTGTCCCAAGACAGGCTCTGAAATTAGAGCTGTTTTAAGGACTTCAAACGCTTTCTCTTGAGCTGCATCCCAATAGAATTGTTTTTCAGTCTTCAGTAGGTCATGCAAAGATCTAGCTTTGTCGGCAAAGTTCTCAATAAATCTTCGGTAATAGGAACATAATCCAAGAAAGCTCTTCAGTTCAGAGATATTCCTTGGCCTCGGAAATTTAGAGACGGCTTCAACTTTATTTGGATCTGGATGAATTCCATTGGCGTCAACAAGGTGTCCCAAAATCTTTATCCTCCTTGATCCAAAAAGACACTTTTTGTGGTTTAAGTTTAGTCCAGCTTTCTGGATGCACCTTAATACAAGTTGTAGACGACGTAGATGTTCCTCAAAGGTAGGTGCGTAAACTACGATGTCGTCCAGGTAGCAAAGGCACATGTTCCATTTAAGACTGCCAAGAACGTTATCTATCATCCTTTCAAACGTTGCTGGAACGTTGCATAGACCGAAAGGCATTACTTGGAATTCATACAGCCCATCTGGAGTGATGAAGGCAGTTTTCTCTCTGTCTTTTTCGTCCACTTCAATCTGCCAATACCCGGACCGAAGATCCATCGTGGAGAAGTAACTAGAGCCGGCTAAACTATCCAAGGCATCGTCAATGCGGGGCAGCGGGTAAACATCTTTTTTTGTTATCTTATTTAATCGACGGTAATCTACGCAGAATCTACAGGTCCCATCTTTCTTTCGAACTAGAATAACTGGAGATGACCAAGGAATTTCAGAGGGCTTCACGATGTGATTTTCAATCATCTTGTTCACTTCATCTTGAATTAGTCGCCGTTCACTTGGTGCTACTCTATAGGGCCGCTGTTTGATAGGAGAGTGGTCTCCTGTGTTTATCTTGTGCTTCACAGTACTGGTGGACTTAATAGGAGTACTCCCAAAGTCAAATATGTCAATAAACTCGTCAAGGCATGAAACAAGCTGTAACCTTTGAATTTCAGACAGCCCTGGATCTAGAGTAAGGTTTATCTTCTGTGACCATTCACATGACTTTATCTGCGTTTCTTGTAACTTATCGCTGGATTCAATAAGACTGCAGATATTCCCATTCTCATAACTTTCCATGGTGCACATATTCATTCCTGATGGAATCAGTTGCGGCCAAGACGCTCCATTCGCCACCCAAATGCTACCTCGGCCGTGTCGAAATGTAACCAATGAGTTTGGTATAAGAACTTCCTTTCTAAATAATAAGTCCTTAGAAGTTGAGACTAAAACATCTCTAACACCGCATATTTATTTGTTTATCACACTGTTGTTCTTTATTGATTTAGGCGGGATGACAAAGTCGTCGGAAGCAAACAATCTCTGGTTTTCCTCCTCTCTAGATTCCAGTACGGAGGTTTCCCCGAGATGGAGTTCATTTCTGCCACAATCAATGACGGCCTCGGTGGCCTTGAAGAAGTCCCATCCGAATATGATGTCACTAGACGAATGGCCCGGGCAACGATAATAAGTCCTTAGAAGTTGAGACTAAAACATCTCTAACACCGCATATTTCTTCGTTTATCACACTGATCTTCTTTATTGATTTAGGCGGGATGACAAAGTCGTCGGAAGCAAACAATCTCTAGTTTTCCTCCTCTCTAGATTCCAGTACGGAGATTTCCCCGAGATGGAGTTAATTTCTGCCACAATCAATGACGGCCTCGGTGGCCTTGAAGAAGTCCCATCCGAATATGATGTCACTAGACGAATGTCCCGGGCAACGCCCGGGTTTTACCCGAGTGCGAATATATTTTAAAAACGTTGTCTTGGGTGGTCGCTATAGACAGGGTGGTCTGTATAGACAGGTGTATGTATCACACAGCCGATAACAGGGTTGTCTAGAGTGGCCGCTATAGACAGGGTGGTCTGTATAGACAGGTGTATGTATCACACACCGATAACAGGGTTGTCTAGAGTGGCCGCTATAGACAGGGTGGTCTGTATAGACAGGTGTATGTATCACACAGCCGATAACAGGGTTGTCTAGAGTGGCCGCTATAGACAGGGTGGTCTGTATAGACAGGTGTATGTATCACACAGCCGATAACAGGGTTGTCTAGAGTGGCCGCTATAGACAGGGTGGTCTGTATAGACAGGTGTATGTATCACACTGCTGATAACAGGGTTGCCTAAGGTGACCGCTATAGACAGGGTGGTCTGTATAGACAGGTGAATGTAACACACTAATGATAACAGGGTTGCCTAAGGTGACCGCTATAGACAGGGTGGTCTGTATAGACAGGTGGATGTATCACACAGCTGATAACAGGGTTGTCTAGAGTGGCCGCTATAGACAGGTGTATGTATCACACAGCTGATAACAGGGTTGTCTAGAGGGGGGCAGGGAGGTCACGTGTTCGCCGGCGGCAGCCAATGGGCGCGCATTCTATCCGTGAACGGTGACGGTGAGCTTCAGAATAAGGCAATTATATAAGTAGATGGCTGCATTCCACCAAAACAACGAATTCAAATGAGGTATTTAGACCATTAACTTCTATGTTCAGGACACATTTTCTTAGGGTCTCTATTAAATATTTGTTTGCGGCATTAAGAATGGGACCTGGTTCTTTGAAGAGAGGTGTCTTTATAAAAGACATTCTCATCATTGGACACTTTTATTTTTCCGTTCGTCATTACTCTTCATAATTCATCCTTTATACCTCATCCAAAAGGTTAGAAATTGTCGATATTTCACCTTAAAATAAAATTTTAATTTGTCGTTGAAAAGAAACTCATGCGGTTAAACTTGCAGGTGTCGTTTTACAATTACATGCCGCAGTGTATTATATTGTATTAGAGGTGTCTTTAGTTCGCGTCGAAATTTGTCTGAAATAACAGAAAAGTCGGCTCCTGAATCCACCAATGCTTTAATTTTGCGTCCATTTATTTCGACCATAAGAAAATTTTCTTTTAATTTAGCGGCGATATACCCTGGAGGATTTTCCTCAATGGCGACCTCACCCCCGTTAGAAGCCGCTCCACTTAGTTTTTCACATTCTGAGGCATGGGAGAACAGCTGAAACGACGGGCTGGCGACTGGGATTGTCTTCGGGCTGGCGAACTTGCGCGGCTTGGACGTGGGGAAGAGCTCCGGTAGAAGTACGTCGAGGTTTGGGGCGTTACATAGTCGTCGTCGGCGTCATATCTCGGGGGTCGACTCGAAAATCCAACATTTCTTCCTTCTCCGCCATTCCTTGTCCTGGCTTCAGCGAAGACCTGCCGTCGTTCCCTACAATAACGGACGACATTTCCGGGTCGTCCGCAGTGGAAGCAGATAGGTTTGTCGTCGTAGGTTCTCCAATGTTCCGTCTTCCTGGGTTGGGTTGGTCGGTCGATATTATAATAGGGCGTTCGTGGTTGTTGTTGTACCACGTTGACTTGTGGTCTGGTAGGTTGTAGAGCACGGCTGACCTCTTCCCTCACAGTCTGTTCCAGGGCGTTCACCTCTCGGAGCGGACTGATCACTTCAGGTGCTGATGAAATCTTTTGTATTTCTTATCTAACGATGCGGCGAATTAAGCCGGACAAGTCGTCTGAGTCGTCAACACATGAAATGGGCATTACGTTTGACAACCTGACGAATTTCGTACGGCCGATCCTGCGCTGCTTGACGGTTGTCAGATGACGGCAGAACTTCAGGATCTCATCTACTGTCTGTATGTCTTTCGCCACCAATACCTGGTATGTGTCCTCCGAAATTCCCTTTATAATGTGAGCAACTATCTCACTTTCTTCTATGCGAGGGTTCACCTGGTGGCAGAGACTAAGAATCTCCTGGATGTATGCCTCGCTGGATTCCTCGGCCTTCTGTGCTCTTGACTTCAGAACTTCCTCGGCGCGTCGAGCAGAATCCTCCTGAAGTCCGAACACACCGCGGAATGCGTCTTCAAAGCTTCTCCTCGAGTTGAGTGATTCTTCGTTATTATCAAACCACCTTCCAGCAGTTCCGTTCAAGTAAAATACGACGTTGGCAAGCTTCATGGTCTCGTCCCATCTGTTGTACTTCGACACTCTATCGTACTCTTTCAACCACTGTCCAGGGTTTATATTTCCATCTCCAGAAAAGGTAGAAGGATCTTGTTGGCGCTGACAAGGGAGGTAGGATCCGCTAACAGTAACTCTGTGGTCGTCTTCTATTTCTATTCGTTGTGGCAAAGGTTGAAGAATTGGTTCACGTCCCTGTAGACGTCGACTTCTTCGAAGTTCCGTCACGCTACCCAGCGTCTCCGCCAAAATATGTCTCGGAGATAAATAAAGCAAGGGCAAATTTGGGAATAAATAATTTATTATAAGGGGTATTTATAGGCAGAGAGAGGGAGTACAACTTATCCCAAGTTAAAAGATAATCCTAATGAGGAACGTCAGGTCCCCCCGCCGGCCAGATTCCCAGAACTCCTCACACCCGGTGTCCAGGGATGATTGACAGACGTCCCATGGGGTCTCTCGTGGTTGGAGCCGCTGAGCTTCTTGACAATATAAAATCAATGGTAAAGACATAAAATTTTACAAGGGTAAACGGAAAGAGACACATTTCTAAAAAGTTCAATTATAAAGAGGTGTGTGGGGTTGAATCCTCAAACAAAAATTATAGATGGTAGAAAGTAATGTTTATATAGGAATTTGAATGGTCCTTTTATCGATGAGGTGTGTTGTAAATTGAGCTTGAAACTATTCGTTTAAACTTTTCTTGGAGCTGTTGTTATATATTTATCACTATATATTATTATTGTTTAGGATGTTATCGGAAAGAGGCTCGTCAGTTTTGGACGACTACATGTTTACACGAGGTCTAATGGAGAACATTACAGATTTATGGATTGAAGACCTCCCTTATTCGGATCATCTACCAGTGATACTAGAAATGAATACAGGAAATTATATACCGGATTTAACAAAAGTAAGAGAACACTCTATCATAAAATTTATATAGACTGAAAAATAGGACGTATTGCTAAGCAATAAATTGAGTAAACTAGACAGTATTAATGTTTCTGATATAGACATAATGACTGAGTCCTTAACCACTCAAATCTACCAGGCAATGGAAACAACAAGCATACTCAAAGTTGTATATATACGCATCAAAACTTTCAAACCTTGGTACGATAATGAGTGTTATCAATTAAAAAATAGGACCAACTTATGTTTGAAAAGATACAAAAAATCAAATACAGATTAAGATCGAAAAAGATACACCGAAACACGGAGAGAATACTTGATATTGTTGGAAAGATAAAGGAATAAATTTAATAAGGATAGGCAAGAAAATATTACAAACGCCACCGATCCTAGTACCTTCTGGAGTGCCATGGCAACTCTTAGAAAAAGAGTTTCGATATCAGGAAATATTGAGATTGAAGACTGGTATACATTTTATAAGAAATTATTAAATACAGGCAATAAAGAGATCAAAAATAATTTAAATTTGTGTTTAAACGGGACAGACCCAATACTAGATATAGATATAACTATAGATGAGAGGTAAAGGATGGAATTAAGCAACTGGCTAATGGAAAAGCAGTCGGCCTGAATAACATACTAAATGAATTAATGAAAAGACTACCAGAGCCCATTATTATGACACTAAGAAATATATCCAATAAAATAATAATCTCAGAGAAATACCCAGAAATATGGACGAAAAGCATAATACACCTTATATACAAAAATGGCGAACGCAAAATCCCAACCAAAAAATGGAGAATTGTACTGTGCAGTGATATTTCTAAATTATTTAATATTATTGTTACGTAGAAATTGAAGCACATTCCAGATGGAGAGAGAATGTTCTAGAGCGTTTAAGAATCATTGAGAAAAGGCGGAAGACAACTGATTGGCCAATCTACAGCTATTGCGCAACGCTCGGTGCTGACGGCTTTCTGATTGGCTGACCAACCGTGACCGTTCTGGAAAGATCTACTCCGGGATATATAGGGATGAGAAACTCATGCCGTGGAGGAAGAAAGATAAGAAAAAGGAAGTCGAAGAACGAAGCTACGTGGTGTACTCCAAGCAAGCGTGAGTTTGTAACTGCTGTTTTCTTTATTGTTGTTTTAATTTTGCGCTCTTCTGTAATTATTTTTATCGATTAGGCTTAAATATAAAGTCCTAAAGATCCTTTTTACCCACGGAAGTTATTCTTTGTTAACCAACAACGCAACAATTTGGTGTCAGAAGTAGGGTATTTGGGTGAAGCCTGAATAATTTATGGTACTTACCAGAAAAATGGAAGAAATATTAAAAGCTATCCAAGCTCAAAATCAAGAAACTCGTGAGGCTATGCAAGCTCAAAATCAAGAAACTCGCGAGGCTATCTAAGCACAAAACCGAGAAACTCGTGAAGCTATTGAAGCTCAAAACCAATCTCTTCAAGCTCAAAACCAAGAAACTCGTAAAACTCTTCAAGCTCAACATCAAGAGCTAAAAGAAAGCTTGGGGCTTAAGTTCAAATGCTTAGAAAATGAAATCTCAGCTGTAAAAGGAGACGTTTCCTCTGTAAAAGAAGAAATGAAAGATAAAATGTCTGCTTTAGAAGAGAGACTTGCTGCTGTGGAAACGGGCCATCCAAGAACTCCGGTTTTTCAGCAAGAAAATAACAATTCGGGTAGGCCTCTTGTCAAAGTTCCTACCTTTGATGGACAATCATCATGGACCTCCTTCAAAACCCAAGCGAACGGATGGAACGTTAGAGATAAGGCAAGCTTTTTGGCTGCTGCACTTCATGGACCTGCAGTGGATGTACTCCAGATGATTCCGAAACAACTTCGCCTAGACTTCAACGCCCTGATTGATGCATTGGAGTCCAGATATGGAGAAGAACATTACCAACAACTTCATGTGGTGAAGTTCAAGAATAGACTACAAGAAAAGAAAGAAAATTTGCAGGATTTGGTCAACGACATCCGACGCCTGGCAAGATTAGCCTTTCCTGTCTGAAACACAAGACTTTATGGCCCAACAACAGTTTATTGATGCCATCGGAGACCCTGAGACCCAAAGGTTTGCTAGACTTTCAAGTGCGACTACTCTACAAGAAACCCTTGTCCAAGCCATGAAGTATGAAGCTGCCCAACAAGCCTCAAGGGGAAGTTATCGCGTGGCGAGACAAGTTAAATTGGATAATCCAAAAAGAGAAAAGGGTCGCTTCTGGACTTGTAGAGCCCATGATCACATTTCTCTAACTTGCTCCAGAAAAGTAAAACAACGCAGTGACACCGACTGCTGGAGTTGTGGACAATATGGCCACATGAGAAGAAACTGTCCGGAAAATTCTGAAACCACCACAGCCCCTAGAAGGAACCATGGGAGACGGAACGATAATGCTGATGCCTTAACAAGAAGGCCGTGTGTTCCACAAAGTGGACATTGTGCTCGTGCTGAAGAGAGATTTTGCGTAAGACAAGTTATAGTGCAAGAAAGCGACGAGGTAGAAGAGAAAAATTGGACTGGCCAAGCTATAAGAAAGGCTCAACGTAAAGACCGAGATTTGTTGCCAATGATAAATTGGAAGGAATCAGGTGAAAGACCATCCTGGGAAGATGTGGCCCCGTACAGTCCTGAAACCAAAAGTCTCTGGCGCATTTGGAATTCTTTGACCCTGCGAGATGGAGTCTTATACAGGATATGGGTGAGCGAAGATGGAAAGCATGAATCCTGGAAGTTGGTGTTACCCAGATCTCATGCACCTTTGGCTCTCCAGGAGGTCCATAGCAGTCCCACGGCAGGTCACTTCGGCATCAGAAAAACATTGGCCAAAGTTAGAGAAATATTTTGTTGGCCAGGAAGTCGAAATGATGTTGAAAAATGGTGCAGAAACTGTACACAATGTTCAGTGAGAAAAGCACCGAAAACAAGATCCAGAGGAAAGTTGAAGATCTACAATGTAGGTGCCCCATTTGAAAGGATGCCGGCCATTCACCAGTGGGCAGGAGAAAATCTTCACTTTTCCAGAGAGAAAATAAAAGACAGGTACAACGTCAAGATTTCCAACAAGACTTTCAAAGAGGGTGAAATGGTTTGGCTCCTTAATCCTCAACGGAAGAAAATACTTTCTCCTAAACTTCAGTACCAGTGGGAAGGACCCTACAAGATCATCAAATGCCTCAATGATGTCATCTTTCGTATTCAGAAGACCCCGACGTCTAAACCCAAAGTGGTGCACTACAACCGGTTGGCACCCTTCAGGGGTACTGTTCCAGTACAATGGACTTTTCCGGACGATCAGTTCTAAGGATGGGGCAGTGTTACGTAGAAATAAAAGCACATTCCAGATGGAGAGAGAATGTTCTAGAGCGTCTAAGAATCATTGAAAAAAAGCGGAAGACAACTGATTGGCCAATCTACAGCTATTGCGCAACGTTCGGTGCTGGTGGCTTTCTGAATGGCTAACCAATCGTGACCGTTCTGGAAAGATCTACTCCGGGATATATAGGGATGAGAAACTCATGCCGTGGAGGAAGAAAAATAAGAAAAAGGAAGTCGAAGAACGAAGCTACGTGGTGTACTCCAAGCAAGCTACTGTCTCAAGAGGTCGGACTGCTGCTTACCGCCGACGCCGGTGTACTTCCTGGAAAATTCTAGAAGCTTCTACGAACTTCTGTCTCCTGTTCTGCTCCTGCTTTCCTTCACCGAGCTGCAGATGGTAAGTTTGTAACTGCTGTTTTCTTTTTTTTTTTTTTTTTTTTGCGCTCTTCTGTAATTATTTTTATCGATTAGGCTTAAATAAAGTCCTAAAGATCCTTTGTACCCACGGAAGTTATTCTTTGTTAACCAACAACGCAACATTATTTTAAAAAATGGGCTTACGAAATGGACGGAAGAAAGGCAAATTATCCCTGAAAATCAAGCCGGATATCGAAAAAACCGCTCATGCATAGATCATATATTTACACTTAACTCATCGATCCAATTAGCGCTAAATAAAAAAAAAAACGGGGCAAACTATATGATTTTTTCGTTGACTTGACCAAAGCATTTGATACGATCTCTCACTCTCTATTATGGAAAAAATTACTGAAAATGGGATTAAGTCCTAAAATTTTAACAATATAAAAAAAAACTATTATGAAGAGGCAACAATTTCAATTAGATGGCAAGGTCAATATTCAAATTATTCAAAAATTAACGCAGGTGTACAGCAAGGTGACCCCCTTTCCCCGTTGTTATTTATACTATACACCGCCGATTTATCAGATCTCTACAATACGTCTTTACTCCAGGGATTTTATCTACCAGATTACGAATAGCTCTACTGTCTCATGTATGCGGATGATATAGTAATTATAGGAGAATCAAAAATTAATTTGCAGACCAAGATCAATCTACTAAAGTCCTATCTGTATGATATCCTACTGGTTTTGAATCAGATTATGTCGAAAATAAAGGTATTCCGAAATGGGGGAAAACTTTCTAGAAACGAAATATGGTACTATGGCAATAATCCATTGACTGTCACATCGAGAATGATATATTTAGGATTCCCTAGCACAAACAACACTAAATACGCAGCAATATATTATAAATCGAAAGCTAATACTGTAATTTGCTGCAATACTGCATTAATGTATGTGTTGTAATGGATTAGTGTTATCTGAACAAGACTCGCTCCAGCCTTACAAGTTGAACTGAATGTTTTTTGAATCCAGTAATCTCCTTTTATACAAGATAGAGATAAAAAAAGAAATAATTTACATAAGTTTAAAACAATTGACAAATGACATGGTTTTGCATAGTCAATAATAGATAATAAATATAATACGTAACATTATCATATGTTATTTAACATATCACAACATGTCTACCCTCTGCTACAACAATACAACAATTAAAGAATGTCACGAATTTGGACAACCATCAAAAATCAAATCAGGCAAATCAAAAGGCCGTTGACATGCCTCCCCTCTGCTTAAAAACAAAATCTTCGTGGTTTTTTAAATTCTCTTCCGAACCTTGAAAACCGGGGACTTCCGGATGGTTCTGGTGAAATCCCAGCGGATGCAGTCGCGTTTTCCTTCTGGTTAATATTGGTCTCTTCACTTGACCGCTGTATCGGGGTTGTGGATGACTCTCCTATTGTTGGACTTTCGAAATGCAGATGTTGAGCTTCTGGGGAGCCGGGAATTGGTTCTAAAGATAACTGCCTTTTTTCGTTGACTCCATCTTTCGGCCTTATAAATTGTTGATTTATTATTAATTTATTTCCTGATGGTGTACGACTTCAAAGCTCCGAGGAGAATTAGCCTGCGCTGAAATCTTCACCGGTGTCCATGTCTCTTTTGGATGTATTTGACACCATGCATCCTCTCCTACATTGACCTTGGGATAGCTTTTACTGTTTCTGTCATAATGTTCTATCATTGAGCTCTGTCTTTTTCTTTTGGCATTCTCTATACTTCTCCAATTAGTTTGATATGGTCTATATAGCGGTGTAATTATGGGGATTTGACATCGAAGGCTCCTCGATAAACATAGCTGTGCCGGTGAAGGTAGGTCGTTCTTTGGTGTATTCCTATATGTTAGAATAGCCAGATATGGGTCGGACCCTTCATATCTACATTTAATTAATTGATTTTTTATTGTTTGAATGTTTCTCTCGGCTAGACCATTAGATCTATGAAGGTGTTGACTTGAAAATAGCTGTTTTATACCCCATTTCATACAGAAGTCAGTCATAATTTCTAAGCGAAACGGTGGTCCATTGTCGGACATCATGGTTTCCGGAATCCCGAATCGTGCAAATGTTTCTCTCAATTTATTTTTTACATTAATCGCCGTAGGTGGGTTTAATGCAAATACCTCCGTGAAGCCAATATATCTGTCGACCACTAACAAATGGGGCTTTTTCTGAATATAAAATATGTCCAATGATACTGGTGATAACTTTTGATTTGTGTGATTTGCTTTTCTCCTCTTGTTTGAGAGCATGTTTCTTGAGCAGGTGATGATCATCATGAAGTCTGAGGTAGGCATCCTCCAGGTCAGGCCGAGCCATCAGGGACACGGCTCTTTTCTCCCCAGCCAGGTGCCGATCGTAAGTTATCCTTGAGGCCTCTCCAGCACCACCGCGTACGATGCATCCTCTCCTTTTATACAAGATAGAGATAAAAAAGAAATAATTTACATAAGTTTAAAACAAATAAAATAAAAGGACCTAAAAGCGCGAATGTTTCTTTTATACATAAAACGAACTTCTACTGTCCTTACTGCGATGAAAAAATATATTGGGAGGGCTTGGCTCATCAGTGGTGAACCCTCCCAGCGGTTTCGCCAATTTAATCCACCAGACCGCTTCTCAGAGCTCTAATACTGTATTGGATCATTCTGCTTTTTATATGCTACACTGAAGGATGGAATCTTAGAAATGGTTTTTCAAGTAAACTATGGACATAAGCTTATAGGACAGTAGAATTACAATCAAATATTTGCTTCAAGCAATGCTCTTCAGCAAACTATAACTATATTCGCGCTTTTAGGTCCTTTTATTTTATATGTATAGATAGCGCGTTATTGCTTTGTGTTAATAAGTTTAAAAAAATTGACAAATGGCATGGTTTTGCATAGTCAATAATAGATAATAAATATAATACGTAACATTATCATATGTTATTTAACATATCACAACAGTATGCTGCGCCGATTTGGGCATCTGACAATGCAAATATTATAGACCAATTACAAAATATTTTTATTAAAAGTCTTCTCAATTTACCAAGATATACCCCTGGCTATATTGTTAGACTGGAAACGGGTAGAGTATCACTTACAGTAAACGCCACTAAATTAACCATGAAATACCTTTTAAGATTACAAAGAATGAGTATCCATAGGTTTCCCAAGTTATGCTGGAATAGGTTAAGAGAAATATCCACAAATACAGGAAAACCTATTGGACTCTATAGGACTATTTTAGCAATTTACCACCACTGCGCCTTGCCTGGACAAACAATGCTATCGACTATGAGACTATTCAAAACGATTTATCGGGGATTTTTCGTACAAAGGCTGAACAATTAATTCAGCAGGACTTATCAGAAATAGATCATACAAGATTATATTCTAATTATAAATTATTATATAAGTATTTAATACCTGGCCCTCCTGGAGTCCGCCTGTCGCAGGTGGACGCCCTTCACCCGCGGCCTCTCCCTTGTTGGGCGAGCTAGGGCAGCGACCTCGCTGGTGAGCTCCACCATCCAGCATCACCTGCACGGGTACCTGCCAGCACCCGCGACCATCGCCAAGCTGCAAGCCCGACTAGCGAGGTTCGTCTGGGGACCTGACCACACGGCGTGGCTTCCCGCCGCCGTCATGGCGAGGCCCGTAGCCATCGGAGGCCTCGGCCTCCTCGACCTGGCAACCCAGCTCCAGCTTGCCTTCCTTAAAGGTGTGCAGGTCGCGCTCCGCGGAGGCAGGAATGGCTTCGACTGGCTGGTCGCCGGCAGCGAGGCCTGGATCCGCCCTCCACCAGACGGCACGCGTCTCCAGCCCCGCCGTCTCCGGTTGCTGAAGCTGTGGGAGGAGGCTTCCAAGATCCTGGGCCTCAATCACCGGGCGGTCCCCACATCTCAGCTGCTGAACCTCCCCATCATCGGCGGCTGCCGGTTCCTTCGCCCTCCCGACCTCCTGGCCCCCGCGCACTGGCTCGGAGCCCGAGTCCGGGACCTTGTGGTGGAGGACCATCACATCGCCCGCCCTACGCGCTCCGCCCTTGCTGACGACGCGGCACTTGGCGCCTTCTGCCGGAGGCTGACCGCCGAGAACATCCGGGATGACGAGGGGTCCCGGGAGACCTCCTTGGCTGCGGCTGTGGTGCTGCGTGGGACGGCCACGCCGTTCTTCAACGGGCTCACGACCCGCTCGGCCCGACGGGCCCTGGATCGTCCGCGCCTCGCGGCCACGCCGATCTCCCGATTCCTGGCGAGATGGGCACCTACCATCAGCCCACCATCAAGGATCGACTGGGCCTCGCTGCGGCGCTGAGCCTTCTCGGGCCATGAGGCCAATGCCGCCTTCAAGTTGACCCACCACGCTCTACCCAATCCGGCCCATCCTGCCTCGGCCGGCCCCTCGTGTCCTGCCTGCGGGTGCGTCGACTGCTCCCTCGGCCACAGCTACTGGAGCTGCCTTTCCATCAGGCCCCTCATCAGAGAGGCCTTCAACATCATCGGGCGGCCCCCTGACCTGCAGGCTTGGATCTTCGGCGGGTCCGGCCTTGAGGACGACGCCCTGACCATCCTCGCTTTGGCAAAGCTGCGCGTCTACCGCCACTTTGTCCAGGTTGGGCTCGGTGGAGTGGAGGACTCGCTCATCGCCTGGACGAGGACGCTCGCGCGCCGGGGATGCATTCCTTCATCCTCCATCGCTTAAATTTTGTATATATTTTTAACTTCTGTTTATATCCTTTCTTCTTCATAAACTACTGTTGCACTCTTTGAGTTTGGAAAATTGTCAAGATGACAATAAAATTGTTTTAATTGTCAAAATTGTCACATTTATTAGTCAGCTCCTTAAGGAGTTTTGATTGGAAATTTCGACCTCGATCCATTACTATTTCTCGAGGGGCTCCATGTTTCAGTATGATTTATTCTAAAAGAAATTTCGCGATTTCCTGGTCTTCACCTGATCCTAGTCTTTGAGTTACGGCGTATTTAGTGAGGTAGTCGGTACAAACGACTATCCATTTTTTCTTTCCTTGAGATATGGGGAAGCGTCCCAATAAATCTATTCCGACCTTTTGAAAAGGGCTGTCCGGAGGCGGAATGGGCTTCAGATAGCCAGGTGGCAATTGAGGTACACCCTCACGACGCTGGTAGTCCTGACAATGGCCCACGTACCTCTTCACGCTTCTGTACAGTCCTGGCCAGTTGAACCTTCCCTTGACTCTGTCGTGGGTTTTAGCGAAACCCATATGTCCAGCGGTAGTTGCGTCATGCAGGTCGCTCAGGATTTCCATTCGAAGGTGCCTTGGGACCACAAATAGTAAAGGTTGTCCAGTTTGGTCATAATATTTTCTATAGAGAATCCCTTTGACAATTTTGAACTTGTCGTCTTGCTTGGTGAGTGAAGGCTGAGATATATTTCTGATTATTTCCACAATGTAAGGGTCATTTTCCTGTTCTCTACCGATGTCGCTTAAAAGAAATAATATGGAATATCATCATTAAAATTCTCCTCGGTATGTTTTAGGGGATTTCTCGATAGGCCGTCAGCGTCCTGGTGCATTCTCCCAGTCTTGTAGACAATGGAGACGTTTTACTCCTGTAGCCTCAGCGCCCACCTCGCCAATCTGCCTGCAGGATCTTTCAAGTTGGTCAACCAACATAAGGAATGGTGGTCGGTTACAACTCTAAAGTGACGTCCCAACAAATAAGGCCTAAATTTTCCAATCGCCCATATTATGGCCAGGCATTCTCTCTCTGTTGTAGAATAATTTTGTTCGGCCCTTAAAAGGGCGCGTGAAGCATAAGCGATTACCTTTTCACCACTCCCTTGTTTTTGCGCAAGCCCGGCACCTATTCCATATCCACTGGCATCCTTATGTAGTTCAGTCGGAGCGTCATCATCAAAATGTCCCTACACTGGTTTTGACGTCAAGGCAATCTTTAATTTCCGAATTAGAGAGTAGTGCGTTATAAGAGGGCGTGCGATATCCGCATAGTTCCTAATGAAGCGTCTATAATAAGATGATAAATCAAGGAAGCTTCATACCTGCTGCAAGTTATTAGGGGCTGGGAATTCGGAGATTGCCTTAATCTTCTCTTCGTCTGGCCGGATCCCATTCTGGTCTACCTAATACCCAAGGATCTTTATTTTACTGGCACCAAAAGAACACTTGCTGGGATTTAGCCTTAGTCCAACTTTCTTGAAACAGTTCAAAACCTCCTCTATTTGTGCTAGATGGCCCGAAATATTATCTGCGAACACAACGACATCGTCCAGATAGCCCAAACATATTGTCCACCGTAGGCCCTTCAGGAGATCATCCATCATCCTTTCTTACGTGGCGGGGGCGTTGCAAAGCCCGAAAGGCATGACCTTAAATTCAAAAAGGCCATCTGGAGTGAGGAAAGCAGTTTTTTCACGATCGGCTTCATCAACGCTGATCTGCCAATATACCGACTCAAAATCCATCGTGGAGTATATCTCCCCCCCTTTTAAACAATCAAGAGCGTCATCAACTCGTGGGAGTGGATAAACGTCCTTTTTTGTCACTATTTAAGCATCGATAATCCACACAAAAGCGCACCGATCCGTCTCTTTCTCTTACCAAAACGACCGGTGAAGCCCAAGGACTTTTCGAGGATTGGAAGACTCCAATTTCCATCATTCTGTCGACTTCTTGAATAACTTTCCTTTCAGAAGGTGAAACACGATATGGCCTCCTTTTTAATGGTCTGGCGCGGCTGTAGATCTTATGCTTAGTGATAAGTTCAGATGTACTTTTGGTAATCGGAGTGAACAATTCCGAAAATCTTCCAAGAAATTCCAGAAGTTCGATCTTGTTACTCGGAGGAAGCTCGGGGAGATACATGATGAGATATTTTCCATTCGCACAGGCCGCTCAACATTATCGATATTAGTAAGATTTTCTATTGAACCTTCTAATTTACTCATTTTGTAGGTTGACTCAACCTCTTTAGACACATAGTTTTCGTTAGCTTCCACGATTGGGCAAACTTCTTGCGGCTGGATTTTGATAAACTGAGCTAGGCACATTACAGAAGGGATTGGTATTTGATTTTTGCTAAAATTAGTCGCCCAAATATTGGCCTGGCAATGCCATATGGTGACGTAAGAGGAGGGGGTAAAAAGCTCTTTTTCCAAAAGAAGTTTCCTCGAACCCTCCATAACACAATTCTTAATTCCTGCCACGTTGGGTGTCCGGGAAACTATCCTCTTGATGGACTTTGGGGGAATAATGTCGTCCGATGCTAGGTAAAGCCGTGCCACGGATGGGTCCTCATTAGGCATTTCTGGAAACGAAATTTCATATTGACCACAGTCAATAATGGTACTTGAAGACTCGAGGAAATCCCAGCCCAAGATGAAACTCTGCAGTCCTCTGAAATTAATTTATTCCTACTCTCAGGAGACATTTTCCAAGTGGGGGAACAAAACGATTGTTTAAGACTTTTAAAGTTATATTGGTGTTATTAATCATCACAACCTTTAGTGACTCTCTGAAGTTAGCTGAGATAACAGAGTAAGACGCCCCTGTGTCAATTAGCGCCTCGACATGACGTCCATTGATGTTTATACAAGAACTAGCCGAATGACCCGGGCAACGCCCGTGTTTTACCCGATTGAATGTTTTTATTCAAATACTATTTGTTACAATTATAAATTGGCGCTTTAAATAAATGCATATATTAGTTAATAACTATAGCCTATGTGCTTTATCTGTCTATGTACTGTTGGCTTCCGTAGGCGTCTCTTACTGGGTAAAAGAAAGAGGGGATTCCATTTAGTTATTAACTAATATATGCATTTATTTATGGAGCGACCCGCTCCAACACAATAGTTACAAAAACGAAAAACGAGTGGGGGGCATGATGGTGGGGCAAAGGTGGCGTGATCGTAGCCAACCAATAGGAGGGCGCCATTCCAAAAAAAAAAAAAAAAAGCAAACGGTGACAGAGATGAAGAATTAAGAACGGATGACGCTCGTAACTGTATATATTAATAGTTTTCGTCTAAGTCAGCTCGCGTCTGTGGAGGTTTTAAGCAATGTCAGACCTTACCTCCCTTACAGGTCGTGTTTCCTAGTTTCCCTGTACCTTTCTGTGGGGAGAACGGCTGGAAATCCGGACTGGCGATCTAGATTGGTATCGTCCTGTTGTCGAACTCTCACGTCCTGGGTAGGGAGAAGAGCTTTTAGGTAAATTACGGCGGGGAGAGATACTTCGTTCAAAATCATCCAATTGCGGCGTTATAAAGTCTGACATATAGATAGGTCCAGGTCTTCGACGACTATAATAACTGTCCTGGATTATACTTGGTTCTCTTTCTTGGTGGCTACGGCGTCTTTCCCAACAATGTTTCGCGACGTGTCCTGGCCGATTTCAATAGAAACATATTGGGATGTTATCCTCCGTTCGAAACTAGTCTGTTTTCCTCCTCCTTGTCGCTTCACCCATTTCTTGTTTGTCACGGCGAATATTCTTGAAAGTCTTCCTGGAATGGACCACAGGTGCTTTTTCAATCGGCGACAAGGATTGTTCTGCTCGCTGCAAAACCTTTTCTTCTAAAGATTGTTCATTTGGAATTACTCGGAGCTCTTCCTTGACAATCTCCATGATCAGATCCTTTGAAGTGTAAACCGCCTCTTCATCTTTAATTGTGGCAACGGAGGGAATCCTCTCGAACCTCACACTACTGATTCTCTTTTTATTGAGTTTCCCAATCCGACGGCAGTGGTTGGTGAAGTCCACAGTTGTAGTTACCTCAATTGTGAGGAGGATCCGGTAAATGTCGTCAGAAACTCCCTTCATGAGGTGGCCTACCCTGTCTTCTTCAGACATGTTTGGGTTTAGCTGGCGACATAGGTTCAGCACATCTTGAATATAGAATTCTGTGAACTCGTCAGGCTTTTGTGCTCTTACTTTTAGTGCTGACTCAATTTTTCTGGAGTGATCCTCTTTGTCACCAAACATTTCTGAAATTTATTTAAAAAAAAAGCCCAAGATGTATGGTCATCCTCAATGTTATCGAACCAACATTTAGCTGTCCCTTCCAAAAAAGAAGACAACGTTGGCCAAACATTATTTCGTCCCAACCATTATAAAGAACAACACGGTTAAAATCTTTTAACCATAGATGGGCAAATTCAGTGGCCTTACCTGAAAATTTAGGAGAGCTACTTGGGTGTTGAAGACATGTGAAAGTGGTAGCTTGCACACGTGGCTATTCTTCTACTTCACTCATACCGATGTCGAACGGCGGCAAGCTTTGCAAACGTCGGCTTCTCAAAACGCCGTCCAAATTTAATTATCTTTTCGGAATCGTACCCGGCTTCTCCACCAAATGTAGGGATGAAATAATTAACAAGTCGTATGGCAATTAAGAACAATTTAATAAGCAAGAGAAGCACGAGTTTCCTATTCCATGAAGTCGGCTTATTGTACAATATAACAAAGAAAGCATTGGTTTTTGCCCTAAGATTTTCAACCATATTGAGTAATAAAAAAGGTATACACCGATCAAATTAATTGCAAAAAGTTTATTTTTAATATAAAATATAAAACGGCTAGCTTTCAAGCGTTAGCTCATCATCAGGCCAAGTAATTTCGCAAATTACAACAGTATATATAGAGGTGTAGTAGGTGTTTTTTACATACACTGCGTGACATTGAAAATGGAACACCAAGAAATAGTGGCCAGAAAGTGATGAAACTCGGCAGACAGAGAGAGATAGGGACGAACAATAAGTAAACTTTATTTCAAAATGATAGTCATAATACAGAGCGAGAACGGCGTCGGCTTAGTAGCAAGTAGGACCACCGCGGACGGCGATGCACGCAGCAACACGTCTAGGTAGAGAGTCAATCAGAGTACGGATGGCGTCCTGAGGGATGGCTCTCCATTCCCTCTCAACCATTTGCCACAGTTCGTCTTCTGAACGCGGCTGTAGCAAGGCATGCAAACGGCGTCCAATGATGTCCCAGACGTGCTCGATTGGTGAGAGATCAGGAGAGTACGGTGGCCAGGGAAGCATCTGTACATCTTGCAGAGCTTGTTGGCTAATGCGAGCAGTGTGCGGTCGGGCGTTATCCTGCTGATAAAGGGCATTGGGTACCCCCTGAAGGTAGGGGAGTGTCACCGGTCGCAGCACATCATCAACGTATCGTTGGGCTGTCATAGTGCCCTGAATACGAAGTAAAGGTGACCTGGAATCATACGCGATTGAGCCCCAAACCATGATTCCCCGTTGTCGCACGGTGGGGCGTTCCACAATTGCTGCCGGATTGGACCTTTCTCCACGTCGACGCCACACGCGTACACGGCGACTATCACTGGACAAGCAGAAACGCGACTCATCTGAGAACACGACCCTGTGCCATTCCGTCATCCACGTCGATCTAGCCCGGCACCATTCCAAACGTTGGCGCCTATTCGGTGGGGTCAATGGCAGTCTTCTTAGCGGACGGCATGAGTGCAAGCCATTAGCAACCAATCGACGGGAAATGGTTCTGGTCGAGATGGAATGATCTAGGGTGTCTTGCACATGTTGCAGGATGGCGATACAAGTGGCTTGTGGGGCCGCCACTGCTTGTCGAAGGATACGCCGATCCACACGTGCTGACGTCACTCTGGTTGCACCGACATTCCTATAAATTGCCACATTTCCTTGTTCCAACCATCTTCTCCACAGTCGGTGCACCGTGGACGCACCAAGGTGTGTATCAGCTGCGATTTGACGTATGGACCAACCTGCCCTTTTCAGTCCGATCACCATGCCCCTCGTAAAAGCGTCTGTCTGCTTGAACTGCCTCCGTTTACGATGACCTGGCATTCTCTGTTATTACACGTGTCTTTTGACACAAGAACAAAATTTCTACAATGATTTTCCTTGAAGAAATAACGACACGAATACTGTCCTTTCTGCAAGTTCCTTCCCTTATATCTTACTCCATGTGTGCACGAGAGCTGCGCATTTTACATCATTTGCATAACTCGGTTAGGCGCGTCTACCCTGAAATTTGCATAATTTTCTGGCCACTATTTCTTGGTGTTCCATTTTCAATGTCACGCAGTGTATATACAACTGAAATTATCTCTGAGAATTTATATATAATATAATAAAAATCATTTACATATAACGGAAATGAAATAATTATAAACGTTATGCCAGAAAATAATTAAGACATGATTCATTTCGAAATCACAAATTAAAATAAAATAAAAATAAAAAGTGAAATATAGAATATAAAAGAAAACTTAGGTGAATTGATAACGAAACATAAATGGTGAAGGTAAATACTGATTTTATCTACGTGATGTGTGCCGGTACTGCTGTGGTATATCGATTCTTCGGTTAATGCTACTATTGTTATTTGAAATTAGTGATTCTAAGATAAGTCTATTATATTTAGAAAAAATGTTAAGAAAATAGCATTTTACATCCTGTAAGTTAAACTGATGGCCGGTGGATTCCTAATGCTGATAAATTAGAGATCTATTGTCGTGATTTTTAATGTTCCGAATGTGTTCTTTGATTCTGATGGCAACTGTTCGTCCGGTTTCTCCTATGTACGAGGCAGGGCACTGTTGGCAGGATACAGGGTAGATGGCGTTTTGCTGATTTCCAGGTTCGTTTATGATACCGGATTTGGAAATGGGGTTTCTTATTATTTGGCCTATGGACCGGGGAGTTTTGAATAAAAATCTAATTCCGAATTTCTTCAATTCGTGGTCCAGTTTTTGATTTAGTGGATAATATTGTAAATAGCAATTAGATCGGTAAACTGTCTGATTCTTGGGAAGGAATTGGCGATAGGTGTTTTTCAGAATGAATTTCAGTGGAAATCCGGACTTTTGCAGGTTGGGAATGATATTTGATTTTTCTATTCTTTTGAAACCGGGTAGAGATCAATGCGTGATAACTCTTTTGGTCAGCGTCTTGACTATTGATATTTTATGACCTATTGGACCAAATGAATTAAAATTAAGGTATGATGGTTCTAAACCGCTTTTGTAATATACTGTAGTATGGAATTTCTGTTCGGTTCTGAGGATAAGGATATCTAGGTATGGTAGTGCGGCTTTAGTTTCTGTCTCCAATGTGAAATTAATCTGGGGGTGGTAACTGTTTAAGGTACTTAAAATGAGTTGTTCTTTGGCCGGTTCATATTCGCAAAAAATATCGTCGATGTAGCGGTACCATTGCCTTATGCCAAATTCCCCAATTCTATTTATTCTGTTACTGTCTTTCCTAGCTGGGTGATCTCTTGTGCAAGTTTCTGTGCTCGTACAATATACATGTTAACATTTTCATTTGGGTTAAATTTTAGTTTGGCTAGATCCAACATTAGGTCTATCCTTTTATTTTATAGAGATCCTTCAAACCTTTTCTTTATGTCGTACCAAATTCTTTTGGCCCTTTTATCGCCTCGAAAGATGATTGTTAATTCATCCGAAAGTGACAATATTATTAGGCTGTATGCTTCCCGATTATTTTTCTTCCAAATATCATATTTTAGTTTTTTTTTGTAAAGTCTGACTCGTCATTAACAATTACGTCCTCGAAGAGATCTTTTGAATCTAGAATTGCTTCCATTTTCATGGACCACGTTGTATAGTTGTTTTCTGTTAACTGTTCGATTTTTGCTAAGTTATGTGTATCCATTTTCATTCAACTTTTTCTTTCTAAATTGGCGGTTAGTCCAATTATTTAATTTCTTTTTGATTTAAATGTCTCAATTGGCGGTTAGTCCAATTCGCGCTCCTAAACCACGCTTTGCTACCAAATTGATAGGCTTAGCAAAAATACGATGTTTCTTTTTAAGGATTTCAAGTTTTTTTGTACTCACGTATTTAGTAGTTAAGAGGACATCCCTTTTAATATAAACAAATATATATTTATTTAAGGAACGACTTGTTTTTTCCAATACAAATATTGTTAAAACAAGCGAGCGATAAATCAAAACAGAAAGGTTGAAGCGTAGTAGTGTGTAGTAGTGACGTCAGCACCGATGATGATAATGTCAAAGTCTGCGTAACAGAAGGCTAATTAAAATTAATAAAGAAAACAGGATTTAGACAGAAAAATTTTCATTAAGCGATTTAGATTTTATTTTGAAAAGTATATACAAAATAACTCTGGTATAATTTTTTAAAAAATTAAGAGTATATTGAAAAATATTTTAAATCTAGAAGTGTCGCAAACAACAATGAGCAATTCAATTAAAGAATTTAAAATAACTCTGAAAAGGTCATCTATTGAGTTTATCAACATAAAAACAGTATAAAGAGACGCATTGCTATCGTTTGTTTTTATTTAATAAAAACAGATGAAACTAAGCGAAAAAGATAAGAAGATGCGAAATCGTTTTTTGATAAATCATCTGATTTAAATAATTTCATCTTATAATAAAAACTATATTTAATATTTTTAATTTTTAAAATGCTCCTAAATAAAAGAAATATATAGAAAAGTCCATGTGTCTAAATTAGAATGAATAATGTCTAAATTAAAATGAAAAATGTCTAAATTGAAATGAAATATGTCTAAATTAAAATGAAAAATGTCTAAATTAAAATTGAAAATGTCTAAAAAAAATGAAAGTGTCTAAATTAAAATTAAAAATGTCTAAATATAAATTTAAAATGTCTAATTAAAAGTTAAAAGCCTATATATGTTTTTTCTATTATCATTATTTATATTATACTAGCGAATGTACCTGGCTTCGCCCGGTTTTTACCTGAGTAAAGGTTTGTCTAACCAACATTTGTTAAAACAATTCTAGCAAACATCCAATCCCTACTGAATCTATACTCGGCAAGATTATATTTGAATATCTGCTCCACCTAGCTGTACCCTTTCAAACGTTGCTGTCTTTGAACAAAAAGGCAGTTTTGATACCTAAAACATAATTATTTTTTTTAAAAAACGACACGGGGAATCAAATCTGCGGAGAGAGCGCCAACGTGGAAATTTCCATTTGTTCGCAAAGGATTGACGACCTAAACCAACTTTTGAATGCCTAAGACCTATGGCTATCATCTGATTTCTACTAATTCAAAAAATGAATAGACGTTCGTATCAAGCAATATCAAAGGGAAAACAGAAAACCTTTATCAAGTTGGTATGCTTACAGGAAGAAACTATGCAAAAGCTTCTATATAAGTTATTGAACATCAATTATAATTCTGCTAATTGAAATTATAAAAGTAGAAGGCTAATTAAAAAATTAAGAAAGAAAGGAGGATTTAGTCAGAAAAAAATGTCATTAAGCGATGTAGATATTACTTTGAAAGGTATATACGAAATAATTCTAGTTTAACTTTTTAAAAAATTAAGAGGCGAATTGAAAAATATTTTAAACATAGAAAGGTCGCAAACAAAAATTATCATTGCAAAAAAGAAGAGTTTAAAATAACTCTGAAAAATCCATCTATTGAGTTAATTCACATAAAATCAGATGAAACTAAGTGAGAAAGAAAATGAGAATTTTAAAAAATGAAAAAAAAAAAAAAAGAAAGATAATTTTCATAGCTGTACTTATTCAGCAGATCGACATTTTAAACTATATTTGAATTTCAATGGTAGCAGGAGAGTGTGAAAAAAAAATAAAAAATTGTCGGCGTACTTCAAAAGCGGGTCACGAGTGCTGACGTAACACTTTTGGTTTCGGTTTCACTTTGCTGACTGGCCTCTCTCTCGTCACAGGTACGTTTTTGTAGAAATTTAATTTTTTAATTTATAATATATGGAATTTTTAATATATAGTGTTGTGTATGTAAATTGTTAAACATCTGTATTTATTTTGCATGTTTTATCATTATCATCATGTAAATATATATTTGTATATATAGGACATTAACTGTGTAATTGGAGAGAAGTGACTAGTAGATTTCGGCACGTGATGTGTACCATATGTGCTGCATCAAGAATTAAGAAGTGGTCTTTAAAATTAGCTGCATTTAAATATACTGTGGAGTTTCGAAAACTGGTGATAATGGCAATGCAGACCTGTTATCACGTTTACCTTTAGGCTCAAAGACCACGGAATCTTTGGATGAGGATCAGGTGCTTCTCCTTCGGAAAATGAGTGAGGTCCCTTTCTCATTCCAGGATGTGGCAGTTGAGACACGCCGGGATAGATTGCTATCAATTGTGTTGAGAAATGTTAGAGAAAATAATTGGCAAATTCCAAAGGTATCGCAGGAAAATCCACTATATCCCTATTATAGGATAAAAGACGAATTAAGTTGTGAGTTTGGGTGTCTTTAACTGTGTAATTGGAGAGAAGTGACTAGTAGATTTCGGCACGTGGTGTGTACCTGGAGAAGTATCTCGAGATAAACGGATGCTTGACTGTGTCTGACTATTACTGGTAGCAAATACAACATATAGGTTTAATTTTAGAGCTTTTTTTTTTCTGAAAATGGCTAGTAAAACGGTGCTATATTTGCCCTTGCGCCAAGAACCGCATGTCAACCATGACTTGCTGTAAATGCAATAAGAACATTTGTAAAAAACATTCAAACCAAATTTTACAAAATTGCCAGTGAATATTGGCAATTTATTAGATATAAAAGAATTTGCGCAAAGCCATCGAAAATCTCTGCTTTTTCACATGTTTTTATATTTTTATGCATGACTTGGCAATTATGAAAATAAAATTTTAAACTTATCAATTTAAATCTTATTGACTATCTACTAAGGTAAAATACAATTTTTATTTTTTTGAAAAATAATTTTATCATTTTTTATCATCATAAAGTTCCAGCTCGGGAAGCTCGGCGCGAGTACCTACTTCCTAAAAACGGCCGCGTTTAATTAAGGGTTAATAATTCACCTGATTTAAAAACGATGTCAAACATCGCTATTTCCATTTCAAGCGCTTCTTTATTATTATAAAAACTATATTCGATATTATTTAGTTGTTTCAAAGTGCTCTTGAATATAGAATATATAGAAATATCCATGTGTCTAAATTAAAATTGAAAATGTCTAAATAAAATGAAGGTGTCTAAATTAAAATGAAAAAAAAATAAAATGCCTATTTAATAGTTGACCCTATATATAGATTTATAAACGTATATAAATATTGTTATATACGTTTAAATATATTTTTGAAACATAATATATTTTTTAAAACATTAATTAAATCTTTAAAAAGATGTTTTCTTATGATATATTTAGAGCTGATATTTTAAACAATAGTACACAATGTATTTATTTACAAAAAGGATAATTTTTTCTGACATAAATTAAACTTTTTTATTTAGCATTCAACCTGTAAGCTCGTGGGTAAGCCTCGTTGAGTGCCGCTCGCGCATGCGCCTCTGATACTCCTGTATAAATGAATATATTTGACAGTTCAGCCGTACTACACGGTACAACGGGATAAAAAGTATCGTATTTCCGTCTGCTGGTTCGAAGCTACCTCCCCACTAAATTTCATCCAAATCGGTTCAGTCGTTCTTGAGTTATAAATAGTCAAACATTTTTCACGACTTTCTTTTATATATATAGATATGAAAAAATAGTACAAATGAAAAATTGTACTGGGATAAGGTGCATAAATTAAGAAAAAGGCATCTCCTTATCGTGCAACTGAAAGTTGCTGATGGCTTGCGCCATCTATCGGAATAAATATAAACTATTATCGTTGATTTTTAATTATTCCAGAATTGGCCAAATACCCATTCTTGATTAAACAAGAAAAGCTAATCACGGACGCGTTTCGGGCTGTTGGCCCTCATCAGCGTGGTGCAAGCTGTACCTCAACGACCAAAAAATTGTTCAATCAGGCATCCTGAAAAATCATGAAACGGGTAGTTAAGGCCAGAATTGGGAACGCTAAACAATATGAAAAAATAGTACAAATGAAATATTGTACTGGGATAATGATACTACTAAATATAGTACTAAAGTTAGGTGCGCCGTGTGAGTTTCAATTGATATTTTTAAGTTTTCTAATAACCTTTCCTTGTTGATAAAAAAATGTCTTTCAAGTTTCCATGAATGTCAGCTCTTCTTGTTCCCAAAATATAGAGATCATGATTTTGTTCTTGGAAAGGGAAAGCGATTTTTTTTCTTTATTGGTTAGTTTTTCTTGATTAATCAAGAAATGGTATTTGGCCAAATCTGGAATAATTAAAAATCAACGATTAGTTATAGCAAGACATCAGAAACCTTTAGTTGCACAATCAGGAGATGCCTTTTATTTCTTATCTGAATTATGCTTCGAGTTATGAAAAGAGGAATGCTTACATAATCAAAAACATTATTTTTATGATAAATTATGTATATATAAACTCATCCATCATATATAAAACAAAAACAATTGCGTTGTGAATGTTCCCGTTCTCGAATTAGAGTTTTGATTTCAGTTATCTAAGTATTTTATTTTTAATTACTCTTTCTTGTATAATATGTTTATAACTGTTTCTGTTTGTAAAAAAAATGTAAATCGACGCAATTATCCCTAGCCGGGATATCGCGTTTTGTGTGTTGAAATTAAAATGAAAATAAATAACTGAAGTCAAAACTCTAATTCGAGAACGGGAACATTCACAACGCAATTGTTTTTGTTTTATATATGATGGATGAGTTTATATATACATAATTTATCATAAAAATAATGTTTTTGATTATGTAAGCATTCCTCTTTTCATAACTCGAAGCATAATTCAGATAAGAAATAAAAGGCATCTCCTGATTGTGCAACTAAAGGTTTCTGATGGCTTGCTATAACTAATCGTTGATTTTTAATTATTTCAGATTTGGCCAAATACCATTTCTTGATTAATCAAGAAAAACTAACCAATAAAGAAAAAAAATCGCTTTCCCTTTCCAAGAACAAAATCATGATCTCTATATTTTGGGAACAAGAAGAGCTGACATTCATGGAAACTTGAAAGACATTTTTTTATCAACAAGGAAAGGTTATTAGAAAAGCTAATAATATCAATTGAAACAAAAAGACGCAACTTGAAAACACCCAAATCAAATTTAATATGGATGATGCGAGACCTCACACGGCGCACCTAACTTTAGTACTAAATATAGTACTGATAAAAATTCCTTAAAATTTCCATAGTTCGTTGTAAACTGGTTATTATAAAAATTGAAACAGAAAAATGTTGGAATTCCAAACGGAAAAACCTTTGGAATGTTTCATTTGTTTTTAGAAATAATTCATCCATTTTTGCACTTAAAAATTATTTAATTATACAGTGTACTCCGCTTATAACAAAGTCGGTTATAGCGAAATTCCGCATATAGCGAATGAAATTGTCTGCACGAAAGAAAAGAAGGGCTTAAACCATTAAAATAACTCTGGATATTGCGAAGTCGGATATAAAGAATTTTCGCTTATAACGAAGTGATTTGCATGTATAAATTTTTATTTTATCCGTTTATAACGAAGTTTTCTCATTTACCATTATAATTGACTAATATATTATGCATAATATATATCAAATTACAACGTGTGAATGACACAAATTTAATGATACACAACAAATAAGTTAATAATATACAATTTTAAAATATGCAAACATATTATAAGAATTTTTTTTTTTACATCTTATTGATCTTTGTGTTGCTCTTTTGAGTTGAATAGTAAATAAAATTATTGGTACAAAACATTTTTTTTTTCCAACTGCGGATATAACAAACTTCGGATATAACAAAGTGATTGTCATGGATAATGCGACTTCGTTATAAGCGGAGTACACTGTACTTGGAAAATGTAGTCTAAAAGCATTTTTATCCTCTTTCGAAAGATGAGCCAAATCATATTTAATTATTTTAGTTACAATATAATCTGTGAGAAGGGGGATGTTCGCAAGACTATGGACACAGTAGGAAGAAGTAGTTTTGTAGGCTCTAATCGACTATTTATAAATTTGTACCATATTTCTGAACCATACGTAAAAACTGGCCTGATAATTGTTCTATACAAAATCTTTCTTTTTGATTATTTATTCCACACATTTTTCCACAAAGTGAAAACAGAAAATATTTCATTCTTACGATCCTGCACAAAATGTCGTTGATATGTGGGGTAAAATCGATATTTTTTATTCTATGATTTGAGAATTTTATGCCTAATATCTTACCTTGATATACTGGGTTTAAAATAATATTCGGTATTTCAATTGGAACTTTAGGTTTATTATGTAAGTAAGGTAAATTCGTTTTCTCTGGGGTTGTTGGTAATTTATTCCTAATACACCATCGAATCACATAGCATAGAATATATTCCCTTAATATTTTGAGATCCTCGACAGACTTGCTCCATCAAATTCTAGAAACGTCGTCTGCATAGCAAATATTTCTGCATTCGGATGTTTGAAACTCTTCAGCAAGTCGTTTAACAAAATATTCTATTATATTGGGGATAAAGGACCGCCTTGAGGGCATCCTTTTTTCAGATATTTTGTAACATTTGTATCTTCATATGAGAAATTTACCGTTCTTTCACTGCTTAAATAAAATATTGTATAATTCTTATTAATTTGGAGGGAATGTTACCTAAATCGAGTCTTCTAATAATTGTTGGCCACCATGCGTTGTCGAATGCGCCTGCTATATCCACTGTAATCAAAGAAGTCAGTTATCCTTGCCTGTGTTTCAGTATGGTTTCCATTATATCTTCCACTGCACTGTTCGTTGATTTATGTTTGGTAAATCCGTGTTTCCTTGAATTAATTAGATTGTTCTCTTCATAATAATTATTGATCTTGTTTTAATTATGTTTTCAAATATTTTAAAAATGTTTGACATCAATGATATTGGTCAATAGCCTTTGCGTGTTTCATAATTTATTTTTATCAGATTTTGGAATGATCGTTATAGTAGTCTTTTCATATATCCGGATAATAACCTAATTCAATACATTTGTTGAATATTTGTTGTAAAATCGGGATTAAAAGTATACCTGCATGTTTGTTCATATTATTACTGATAATATCTGGACTTGGTACTTTCTTGATATATATTTTTGAAATAATATTCTTTTAATTTGAATTTAATCTTTTATTTCTATATAAATGTCATTTTTGTTTTTATATTCAGGCTTATAGTATCTAATAATAACATGTTCCTCTTTATCTGAATGTACATCATCATCTGAAAATGAATCATTTAAGAGACTTTTCCGGTATATATATATATTATCGATCATTGGAAGTCCCATATTGTTGTTAGATGATCTCAGAGATTTAAAAATTTTATAGGCGTTTCCAAATGGGTTGTTTGATTCATTTTCTTAATGAATATTCTCCAACTCTTTTCTTAGCTCTTTCGATAGCGTTAATGTACTTGTTTCTTGCAAATTTAAAGGTTATTTTATTGATAACCCTATGCCGATAGTATAAGTTTCTAATATAATGAAAATCATTTTTCATTTTTTCAAGATTCCCATTCCGCCACTTTATATTAAATATATAATTAAATAAATTTAAATCCTCTGGAGTAACTTGATAAAGAAAGAAAAATCAAAGATAAGGAGGATAAGTTTCTTTTATGAACAAATGATCAAGCTTTCGGGCACAACTTTGTGCCCGAAAGCTTGATCATTTGTTCATAAAAGAAACTTATCCTCCTTATCTTTGATTTTTCTTTCTTTATCATATTAAATATATGCTTGAAAGAGTTTGATTTGATTTCCAGAGACGAATAAGCTGCCTCACTAATTATGTCCGTAAGTGTCGTCACAATCATTTCAACATCCGTAGTATTAAATGCCTGATTTATTTCATTCGACAAGTTATGTACATCTTGAAATGATACCTCTTCAGTAAATATTTCCCAGTTGGCATATTTTTCAATAAATTTCCATGTTGACCTTTGTCCAATTCTCTGCACCTTAAAATTATATCGAATGTCGAAGGTTATTGCTACATGATCGGATATACTTGTAAAAGTTGATGTGCTCCAATTCTGAATCAGCTTTATAGAATTTTTGTTTGATATTGTTAAATCTATTATACTTGCATTTCGACATGTATGCGTTTTAAGGTTATGGATAAACAAGTTGTATTCATCCACAATAGAGTGGAATTTGTAACCATTAGAGTTGATTATTCGGTCGTGCCATACAGGATGTCGAGAGTTAAATCACCACAGAGGATAATTGGCTGTAGCCCGAAAGTCTCCAAAAGTTCTTTGATAAATATTTGGTGAGTATTACCGAAGTTGTTAAGGTGAATGTAGAAGTTTGAAATAATAATATTTGAATTCTCTGAATGTATAGAAATAGTTATACAAAAAGAATTAGTGAATCTATCAATTATCGAATATTTAATGCTTCTGTTAAAAATAATCGTTGCTGTGCAGACTGTTTTATCAGTTTTAGAGTAAACAATTCGTGAGTCATTATTGAATATCATATCATTCTCTCCCCCCCCCTAACATATAAGGCTCTTGAATAAATAATAGATCAGGAGGGTTGGAGAGAGAGAGAGAGACAATTTGACAATTGAACATGATTTATTGACAACTCGTCAATACACAAAGTGCACAATCCGCACAAATTAATGAATGAAAATGTCTAATTTACAAAGAAGATGATAATGATATATGAAATATAAAATATATGTAATTATGTACAATGAATCCTTCTTTTAGCTGCAGCGCTGATTGTGGTGAGCTGCTTGTAGAGGTGGCAGGCCTTATCCTCTACATAGAATATCATCTTAGTGGTGAGGTCAGTCAGGCAAGCCGCCTGCTTGGGATTTAAGGCAGCGAGCAGCGCCTTCATAGGGCCTTTGTTAGTGATTGCCTGAATCACTTTTCCTCTCCCTACGCCCGCTGTTTCAATGTCCTTGAATATGGTGTCAGGGAGTTGCTCAAGGACTGGCTTCAGCTGCTCAAGAGCCAAGGATATTTTCTTCGGCGATTCTTCCTCCCGAGAGCTTTCCCCCTGCACTCTGGGAACAGGAGGGAGGGGCAGGGTAGGAACAGCTAAATTAGTTTCGCTAACTTTGCTGGAGAAGGACATTTTTCCGGCTGGTGAATTTGCGACGCTTGTAGCAGGCGTTGGTTGGACGGGAGTGGACGCCGCAGGAGCCGAGATATTTTTGGAGGGGGTCTCCTGAGGCTTGGCAAGTGCAGCTGGGGGAGTCACGGTAAGTGCTGCAGAGGATGGCGATTGAGTGGTAGGAGGAAGGTGCGCTAGGTCCTGCCTGGGTGTTTGTTGATGAGTGGGACGTTCCTCCCTGACTCTCCTGGGGCAGCTGGCTTGCCGATGTCCCTGGCGATGGCACATGCTGCATTTCACGCCGTGCGTGATGAAGGCAGGTGTTGTTTCTCCCTTGGACTTGATATCCACTTTTCCAGGGAGCTGGTGGAGCTTCATACCATCATTCATGAGGATGAAGGCCACTCTATTGCCTGTGGCCCAGGAGTAGCCCTCGCAGTTGACAATTTCGAAGGCCAGAGAGACGACCCTTCAGTATGGCCGCAGGGCTACGACTAAATCCTCCTCCTTTACGGCGATAGGCAGGTTCCCGATGATTATTTTTTCTGCCCTTTTCCTATACGGGAACGCTCTGAGGATGGTGTCTTCGATTATAAGTCCTTCCTCGATTATGCGCTCGGCCTTCTCCACACTGGACAGACTGGCCAGCATGTGGTCAGACATTCTCATGAGCTGGAAGACGGATCCCCTTCCCAGCATCTCTTCCAAGGCCCTCATGTAGCACAGGTGATCGAAATTCGAGCACCATTCAATAAAGCAGCCCTGATAGAAGGAAGCTGTTGCAGATCTGGCCTTGTTAATCTGCTGCTGCTGCCTGGTGTTTTGAATGGCTGCCACGGGGTCCCTGTTGATAACTCGTGGCTTCTCAGCTTACTTTGGAGCGCTGGATTCCGACTTCGCAACCTTGGTCGGCTGGCTTTTAGGAGGTGACGCCTTCCTTTTTTTCACTTGGATGAAGGGTGTAGTATCTTCATCCTTCTCCGCGGCCTCCACTTGATCCGCCCAATTAACATTTTTCTCGATTGTTTCCGCAGCCTGATCTGCATCGCTGCCGTTCTTTGTAGACGAATCTACATAGCCGTCTACTTTTTTAAATTCATGCCATTTTCCGCTGAGAGAGAGAAGGAAGTCATAGTTGGAAGGCAGAGGCTAGCAGTCGCTGCCGAATTTGCATACATTTCATTTTTTTCCGCGGCTTGATTTGCATCTCCGCCGTTTTTTATATTTGTATCAAGCAAATTCTCCACTTACATTTCTGCCGTTTCCGCCGATTTCTCAAAATTGGCAGGGACATTTTGCACATGAACTAGATTTTCATGTTCGTCATTCTCTTGGCTATCAGCCAATACCCAAAGGGATTAGCTAGTTCGATAAAATCAATCTCCATCTCGAAAAACGCGGAGCTCGCGCACCGCGTGGCCGCACGGCCGAGAGAGAGAGACACTACAGAGGCTCGAAGTTCATCTAATGCTATGATACTTTTCCTTATATTTTGTTGAATACATTTTATTCCTTGTTTAGTTACCTTCATTGGTTTATTTCTCCCTCCTTCACCCCATTTACTCCTTTTTCCGTTGTGATGGAGCATCTATTCATTTGTAGGAGAAAACGCCGTTCTTTCTACAATTATTTCAAATTGAATTTTGTATAGAGGAAAATAATTAGAATTGGCTTTATGGTTAAGTGGCGAGTTTTTATATTTTGGATGTTTTGAAAGTTGTGCCATTTTTCTACTCAGGAGCACTCGTGATCTACTTGCGTTCCACTTATTTCGCATATCTTGATACTTGGACCCTCGGCGAATTTATGACTTTGGTTGAACTGCAAACATTTTTGGCATTGATTAACCAAAATTTTATCTTCTACAGAGTATCTTTCATAATCAGTTTATATATTATTACCCATTTTTTTAAGTATCTGGTATACTCTTGGAGAATCTCTTAATACTATTTAATGTTGCTGTGAATTAGATTTCATGCTGAATAATACTTTTATATCTTTTTCCATATCATTAGTTCGGGATTCATTTTACATATTGTTTGAACAAAACCTGTAATTTATGTCATTTTGGTAACATTTAGGATGGGTAGAGTGGGATCTCTTTGACTAGGAATATAGATTTTACTTGTTTTATTGATAACATCCGATTTAATTAATTATTGTTTCAATGTGTTCATGTCTACTTCACTGGGGGTCTTTATAATTATTGTATTTCTGGCATTTATCACTTTATTTATTCTAATTCGCCTTCCTTCCTCTCTTAATTCTTTTATTCTGTTTGATATCGATTGAAATATATTAGATTTATGTTCATTATTCCAAGGCGAAGCGACTAGTGTGTGGTCTTTGTTAAGATTTTGTTTCTTCTCTACAACTTCTTTAGTGCTTATGCTACGAACAGCTTGAGCGTATGAAGACCTATTGGACTGCAAATCGCTCTGTATTTTCTCAAATTTTTGGTCCATGATATTGGTAATTGAAGCTAATATCTGATCAATTAGATTCTGATTTTTTTATTTATTTAAGGACTATGATTCCGTCCTTAGTTTGCTTAACCATTGTTAATAAAAAATAAATATCATTTTTAGGTAATTTCCTTTCGCCTTGTTGAAATTTCTTATCAAAATGTTCAAATATTTCGTCGAGTTTTACACTCAATGTTTGAACAATCACATCCATGGTTAACTTAACCTAGACTTGACTTCAGTCGCGTAGACAAATTTCAGAAATTATATCTAAATAATTATTCACGTGAGAAGGATTTACAAAAATATATTTGAGATGTTTAAACATGGGGAGACTTAAGGAGGAACAGCCTGTAGAAAGGTTTAGCTCGAAATCTTGCGAATTTAGTAAATTATTGAAGAAACAGTGCGGAGTACACATATATGTCATAAAATATGCTCTTCCAGGAATAATAAAGCAAACCTAGAGTAAACCCAGAGAGAGAGACGGGCGGGTAAGGACCGGTCACTTTAGACATCAGCGACATTCCAAGGGGCTACTACTGGGGCCCGTTACTTGGAACCTCGGGACTTTTAGGACAGTTGGGGATTGTGTGCGACACGAACGGACGCCCGGCTCTCTCCCTCTCTCGTTGGTTGCCTGGGTTCCTTCTCCAACTTGTGGTGTGATTATTTCTTTTCCCACCTATTATTATATTGCCACATAAAAATTCGACAGAATTAGACCTGGCCGGGAAGTAAATTCCCATTTCTACTAGAATATGAAGAATACAAGAAGCCAAGCCATGGTAATCTGACAAACCCACAGCCAAGTTCCACAAGAATTTACAGCAAACTCAACTCTAGCCACTTCTCTTTGAGCTCTCACCTTCTGCCTCGGCCATTTTTTAACCTTGATCCGGAAAAAGTGATCACCTACGACGGAGATGAACCTGCCTCACACCTCTTCCAGCTCTAGATATGCCCAAGAACGATCACCGTGCCAAAGCAGTCCACTGTTAGGAGCTAATACTTTCCTATTCTACAATCGAGCAGAGTAAACACCAACACCTCTAAGAAATTAATACTTTTAATTTCCTTTCATAACTAACTAACTGATTTACATCATTTAAAACCAAATATATACATGTAAAGTCGTCCGGTCATCTGGTCAAAATATAAATATATTAATCCATGAAAAACAACTTATAAAAATGCTAACAATGCCCCCCCATTTTAAAGTTGTTTTCATACCCTCACCGGAGGCCTAGAGTGGTCAAGATCCTGGTTAGTTTTTTCGATTAACACTATTTGGCAAGTCAACATCCCATACTCTGTGTTCTTGAAGTGATGCTATTTCACATTCCATAGATTTTAGCCGATCTTGTACTTTGGGCATATTAAGCGCTTCCTCGTATGATGACGGTATTTCATCTTGATGGGTCTTATGTTCAATTATCCCATGGTGGAAGGCTGATCTACAATACTCCTTCTGCCTAGCCGCAATTCTTGAAAATCTTCTCGGGATTATAGTTTCATTCTGGCCTTCGTCTTCTCTCCTCAGTGCTTCGTCTTCATAGGCCTGCTCTGCATCCTCTTTTCGTTCCAAGTTATTCAGATTTTTCTCTTCCGATATTGTTTCATCAGTCCCTGAATATCCCCTTTGGATTGAAGCTTCATTTTGGCCTTCCTCGTCTTCCTTCTTAAGTTCGTCTTTCTGATTCCTTTCCACCAATTTCGTCTCTCCATCATTTACAGATTCATAGTCTTCTTCAAAATTATTATGTAAAACCTGGAAAAAATCAGTTTCAGGTGAAATTTGTTTATCGATTTTCTTAATTGGGAAAACGTCTTCTCTAAATCTGACATTTCTGCTTACGAAGACCTTATTGTTTCTGAAATCCCATACCTTGTATCCTTTGATTCCTTCCGGATAACCAATTAGAACACATTCTCGGCTTCTTAAATCAAATTTGGATCGACGCTGGTCGTTGTATGTCCAGGTCTGACAACCGAAAACTCGGAGATATTCAATCTTCACTGGCAGTTCGGTCCACATTTCTTCGGGTATTTATTACTTATCGCCTTGCTAGAACATTTGTTTCTTGAGTAACAAGCTGTATTAACGGCATCTGCCCAGAATGACTTGGAAATCCCTGTTTCAAGTAAAATCTTGCTGTGTTTAGCAATGTTTGATTCATTCTTTCTGTAGTTCCATTTTGCTGAGGTGTTCTTGGAACTGTAAGCTGTCGCTTGATGCCATTTTCATTGAGGAATTTATTAAATTCGCCGTTAACATATTCCGTCCCATTATCACTTCTTAGTAATTCGATTTTTCTGCTGTGGTAATTCTCAACAATGTTCTTATATTCCTTAAATCTTTCAAGTACCTCCGATTTAGACCTCATAAAATATACCGTAGTGTAATGAGTGAAGTCGTCTATGAATGTCATGAAATAATTGTTCCCTCCCTTCGATATTGGGCTAATGGGACCTACTACATCCGAATGGATGAGCTCCAAGGGTGAATGAGTCTTCTTACTTTCGACAGGTTTAGAAGGAAATGGGAGTCTTCGCATTTTACCTTCAAGGCATACCTCGCATTCAGCTGTGTCACTCACATTTTGGAGATCCCTTTTGTAAATGTGTCCTAGCCTTCTGTGCCAGATATCTGAATTTGGTGACTTCACTTTTGCTATCTTAAGTTCTTCAACTGTATAGATCCTTCCTTTTCTATTAGATATCAAAATTCACCATCACTTCCAAAAACAGAGGCCTTGCCATTCTGGAATAATACCTTGTTTCCTCTTTCCTCAATCCTTCCAACAGACCAAATATTTCCGTCTAATTCAGAAACGTATAATACGTTTCCAAGAAAAAGGTTTCACCTCCATATTCGTGACCGAGTTTGATGGTTACATCACCCATCTCTGATACTTTTATTTTCTCATTGTTTGCCATTTCAACTGAAGTTGAAATACCTTTTGTATTCGTCATTTTCAGTCTGTTCGACGTCATGTGTTCAGTAGCTCCACTGTCCAGAAACCAGATATTCTGCGAGTAATTGTTTTTGAAGTTATTTGCAAATAGGGCTCTATGAGTAAGGTCTAACGTACTTTGTTTCAGAATACCTTCGTTAATTCTCCTTGAGGAGTTGGCAAATCTGCAATTCCTAGCTATGTGTCCTAATTTGCCACAATTGAAACATCTTATCTGCCTGGAATAGTTATAATTTTCCTTTTTCCCTTCCGTCCACGTATTCGGATAATTCCTTGGTTGGTCATATTTAAATTTATTTCGCTCTTGACATGGTGATTTGCATGTATCATCTTTTCTTCTTATCGCAAAAGCGCTATTTGAATCTTCTTGAGGAATTTTACGTTGGTTCTGTCGTTTTTCTTCTAATAGTAATTTGGATTTAACCACACTAGTTGAGAGCTTCTCTTCCTGCTGTTCTAAACTGAGAATTAGTGGTTCGTAACTTTTTGGCAATCCCAATAGCATAATTAACGCCAATTCTACATCCCCAAATCCATGGTGACACTTTGCCAATTTTCTATGACATTCTATTATCCTCGCAAAATATTCCTTCATACCTTCGTCATTTCTTTTGATAATGTTGAAAAACTCTCTTAGTAGCTGTAATATGTGCAGTAAGCCGTACTTTGTGTGGATGTCCTCCAGTATCTGCCATGCATCGATCGCTCGTTTACAATCACCGATATCATCTAAGAATGAATCTTCAACTGACATTAATATGACAGATAATGCCAAGTCATCTTTCCGCTTCTGTTTTTCTGAAGTTTCACTAAGAAAGCCAGGCTCAATTGCACCCCATATATTCTTCTGAATCAAAATTGATTTGGCTCTTATTGCTCACGAATAGTAATTCTTGCCGTCTAGTTTAGGTATTCTCAATTCGTCAGCCATTAATTTTTCTAGTAATGCAAATTTCACAAAATATTATAACTTGAATCTTTTCTTTTCTTCTTCGTTGCACAAAGTTCAGTCTTTAAATCGCTCAAATTTCCAACAATCAAATTATTTTCTTTATCTTAGTTAGCTTTATCTTCTTTAGCCTAACATTAACTTTTCTTCTTTAGCCCTATATTCCCTGGCCTTATCCTCTTTAACCTTCAGCCTTTTTTTCTTTAGCTCTATCTTCAAATTTTCTTCTTTGGCTTTAACTTCAGTTTTTTTATTCTTTACTTTCTTTGGCTTTAACTTCAGTTTTTTCTTCTTTACTTTCTTTGGCTTTAACTTCTAATTACTTTCTACGGCGCAGTGGAAGCGTTCTGCTGGGCCCATAACCTGTTAGGAGCTAATACTTTCCTATTCTACAATCGAGCAGAGTAAACACCAACACCTCTAATAAATTAATACTTTTAATTTCCTTTCATAACTAACTAATTAATTTACATCATTTAAAACCAAATATATACATGTAAAGTCGTCCGGTCATCTGGTCAAAATATAAATATATTAATCTATGAAAAACAACTTATAAAAATTCTAACATCCACCTTCCACCACCATGAACAAGAATCCGCCATATCCCTGCCGCTACTGTGATGTACAACACTTGTACGCACAGTGTCACAGACAGAACCCTCCCGAAGCTCAATGAACTTACCTGCGTCATAAACCAGCATAACCTGTGAGTATAGGTGTATTAACCCCTACCATTCATTCTTTAAAGAAGTCACTACTTGTGGACTCGGGTCCCAATATTTCCATAATTAGTTTAGTTCAATTCGTAAATATATACAAATTTTAATAGCTACATTTATTCCACTCTATTAACAGTGATTTCTTATCATCCATACCATATATCTAACTATGCCAAACTCATTGAATTTGTTACCTTACCTGTCTTCAACTGACAATAATATGACAGATAATGCCAAGTCATCTTTCCGCTTCTGTTTTTCTGAAGTTTCACTAAGAAAGCCAGGCTCAATTGCACCCCATATATTCTTCTGAATCAAAATTGATTTGGCTCTTATTGCTCACGAATAGTAATTCTTGCCGTCTAGTTTAGGTATTCTCAATTCGTCAGCCATTAATTTTTCTAGTAATGCAAATTTCACAAAATATTATAACTTGAATCTTTTCTTTTCTTCTTCGTTGCACAAAGTTCAGTCTTTAAATCGCTCAAATTTCCAACAATCAAATTATTTTCTTTATCTTAGTTAGCTTTATCTTCTTTAGCCTAACATTAACTTTTCTTCTTTAGCCCTATATTCCCTGGCCTTATCCTCTTTAACCTTCAGCCTTTTTTTCTTTAGCTCTATCTTCAAATTTTCTTCTTTGGCTTTAACTTCAGTTTTTTTATTCTTTACTTTCTTTGGCTTTAACTTCAGTTTTTTCTTCTTTACTTTCTTTGGCTTTAACTTCTAATTACTTTCTACGGCGCAGTGGAAGCGTTCTGCTGGGCCCATAACCTGTTAGGAGCTAATACTTTCCTATTCTACAATCGAGCAGAGTAAACACCAACACCTCTAATAAATTAATACTTTTAATTTCCTTTCATAACTAACTAATTAATTTACACATCATTTAAAACCAAATATATACATGTAAAGTCGTCCGGTCATCTGGTCAAAATATAAATATATTAATCTATGAAAAACAACTTATAAAAATTCTAACATCCACCTTCCACCACCATGAACAAGAATCCGCCATATCCCTGCCGCTACTGTGATGTACAACACTTGTACGTACAGTGTCACAGACAGAACCCTCCCGAAGTTCAATGAACTTACCTGCGTCATAAACCAGCATAACCTGTGAGTATAGGTGTATTAACCCCTACCATTCATTCTTTAAAGAAGTCACTACTTGTGGACTCGGGTCCCAATATTTCCATAATTAGTTTAGTTCAATTCGTAAATATATACAAATTTTAATAGCTACATTTATTCCACTCTATTAACAGTGATTTCTTATCATCCATACCATATATCTAACTATGCCAAACTCATTGAATTTGTTACCTTACCAATCGAATTCAATAATCGTCATTTTAATGAAATAATTTCTATTTTAAAGTCACCCCTTAAAAAGGGAATTCCACCTATTCATGCTTTACGATTTTTAATATAAAAATTTATTTTTCATAATCAATTTATCCATCAAAACAGTGCTCCAGTACCTGAACATTTTCATTACTCTCTATGTGACCTTAACCTACTTGTAATTGCTGGCTCTAATCGACTATTTCTTACAACCAACCTTTAGTAGCCTTTATTAATCTCCCCCTGAATGCCCCTCTCATTCTTACAACTTGTCAACCTTCTACCAGCTTATGACCTTCTATAGAATTATTGAATAATCAATTATCGAACTATATATATATATATACTATATTGTCATTTCAAAATTCTAATCTTCACCCTTGATTTATGATAATATATTTTGTAGTTGTTCTCTAGCATATCCACCTACCCACACCATCTAGCCACTGGCATGTTCGTCCCAGGATACAGATTGACTAACTGCTAGATTTTTATCAAATCCTTTTTGTTCGCACTTGAACAATCTGCATCGAGCGCCACAGTTCGCTCCTTCTCCTCGCGCCACACATTCGCCACACGGGCCGTGTCTTCAAATTTATGTTTGTCCCTTGTCCATACCAGCACGATATAACCTACGTCCGTATTTCCCATGGAGGTACGCTAAACATCGTCGCTGATTCTGTCCGGTCCGTCATCATTTCGCGCAGACATGGGTTTTACGTTCAACCCGTCGCGAATTCATCTCCTCGCAAAAGCTCCCACGACGGGTCAAACACCTCGTGTACGAGCAGCTTGTCAATTGTAAAGGATAACGCCGTCCTCGTCTCAATTTTTGGCACTATAGGCGCCGACTTTCCTTCAATTAGTTTAAACTACTAAAGGTAAAAAGGCCCAAAGCAAGTTTCCCCTCGCTCTGTTCGCCTATATTCTACCTTTGTACATCGAACTATTTCATCTTCTCAAACTAACTATAAGTCCATGCGAATTTCTCACCTACATACCGGACTTTTCCCCTTGGACTCGCTACACGAGTAACCGCATAGATAAGGTAGAATGGCCCAAAACAAGTTTCCCCTCGCTCTGTTCGTTAAAATTATAACATCGTATGCAGTTCTAATTTACCTAAGTTCTGAGCTCACGCAATTTCCATCCTCAACCTCATTTCTCGTACTCTACACATATAGCATAAAAATCCCATTCCAAGTTTCCCCTTGCCATGTCCGCCTGAAAAACATATCTTAAAGTGTAGAGTTCCCCAGTCTTAATGACCTTAAGATTTCCATCATGTGTATGTGACTCCCAATCTCCTTGTTCACACCTCTCAATAGCATTTCCCTTATAATACATTAGATGTTATTGTTTATAGCCTTTTATAACTTTGATATTATCCAAAATTCCCTTAAATATCAAACTCCCAGGTGTTGTAAAACGCTTGTAAATAATATTTACTTGTGTACTATAAAATATTTTATTTACATAGAACTATATCACCATAACCTTAAATAATTTCAACTATAAAATTATATTCTCTATTCCTGGCTTCTCCAGCCTTAAGTATACTCAAACCATGTTCAGCCTTCTACAACGGGGGCCATATGTCATAATAAATGCTCTTCCAGGAATAATAAAGCAAACCTACAGTAAACCCAGAGAGAGACGGGCTGGTAAGGACCGGTCACTTTAGACATCAGCGACATTCCAAGGGGCGACTACTGGGGCCCGTTACTTGGAACCTCGGGACTTTTAAGACAGTTGGGGATTGTGTGCGACACGAACGGCCACCCGGCTCTCTCCCTCTCTCTCTCTGGTTGTCTAGGTTTCTCTTCCAACTTGTGGTGTGATTATTTCTCTTCCCTCCTTATTGTATTGCTACATATATATACAGAGTAACATTTCTAGCACCAAATACCTCAATTTCCCGTAGGGGATAGACGTAAAAAGGTACTCGAATCGATATCTATTTTGATTTTAAAAAGTTTTTTCTAGTTCCATTTATGATTGTTTGGTGGCGTAATACAAGATGTCGACTTCAGTGTGGCCAAGGTTGTGTTACAAAAAATGTCTAAATGGCCAAATATAAAAGTTCATATATCAATTGAACACAGAATCTGCAACGATGGTGGAAAGCTACAAATATCTCAACTCTACGCGTCTAGAACATATCATTTCTATAAACACATAATTTTATGCGTCTTGACTATAATCTGGTATTTTTTTCAAGTATGTCATGATCATTATGGTGGGTATTAAGCGCCTGATTTTACTGTAATGTCTACACCTGTAGAATTCAATTCGACTTTTGAACTTATAAGTGTACCACAGCCCCGTTTGGTTACTTTCATTAACTGGTTGAGTTAGACTTTCGCAAAAATTGGACATTGAAGCTATTTTTGTTTTAGAAAAAGTGCCCAGTGCGGATTCGACCCCGAGTCGTGGCTTTCGGAAATGGACGGTCAATACCACTCCTTCACCTACAATACAGTTTAAGTCAGAAGGCGACGTGTCAGGAATTCGACTTTATCTCTTGCAATTATTTGCTCAGTACAATATAACCTGAGATCCTAAAAGTGCTATAACATAGAGCCCGAAAAAACACTAAGATTGATTTTATAAATCCATTATTCCGAAAACTAGGAACATTTTCTAGAAAAAAGACACTTAAAATAGATAGAAGGATATAGATAACCAAAAAATGAATTTGAAGAAGGACAAGGAACAACTGGCTTCCGTGTAATTTACATGAAAACTGTAGAAACCGACCACTGCAGAAGAAATATGAGAACTCTGAGCACGACATCGGATAAGATTTATTTCTTCTTTTAGCCCCAGATGTCTTCTAAATTTGGGTTGCGTATTGTTATATTCGTGGTGTTTGGTGAGCAAAGGTTGCAGTTTAGCATCACAAAAGTGGGATGAAGGAAAAGGCATTGTTTGATTTTTGCCTTCCAGGAGAAATTTGGGTAATTCCTTTCTTCCTTGTTTGCCTTCTCTAGGACCAAATCTTGTACAAACCTTCCTCAAATGGCGTCCTTCATTCCATCTTGGCAAACCGTTCTCCGAATATAGCCTCCACTGACATTCTTTTGTTGATTCATCAATTGTATTTCCAGACTCCAGGAGAGTGTGGAAATCGCAAATTTTCCAGAACTCTTTTGTTGAATTGTCAACTCAGTTCCACCTGGAACCCAAGATAATAAAAGTCGAAAACTGTTCATAATTGTTTTGATGATTATGAATGCGATTATATAAAATTTCCTTTACCGCCTATGTTAAAGTAAGGCAAAATTTATTCTTGAAGGATGAAATTATTTGATAAAAATATGCATTTTCTGTATAAAGTTTGGGTAATGGTTGTCATCTTCAGGATTTTTATGATTCATTATTCTTTCTTATAAGGAAAAGCACAATACTCCCGAATATTTAATTAAAAATTAAATTTTAATCCTTATATATAATTTAAAAAAAAATATGTGTGTATACATGTGCTATTCTTCTTCACCCCCCATACTACAGACCTACTAGATAGATCATTAAGAAATTTCACACTTGGGTGGCCGAGGCTAGAGATTAGCATAAATGTTATTCCGAAAATAAACAAATAGGTCAAATAACAAACTAACTTGTATAAAATATCAATGTTTGTTCTAGTTGTCTGCAGGACAGATGCCCACAGATAAGAAAAAAACGTTTCAACACCTATGAGGAATAATCCGCGTTTGTTCTAGTTGTCTCCAGCAAATGTAAACATAGATGAGAAGAACCATTTCAAGACCTATGAAAAATATTATACATTCGTTCTAGTTATCTCCATTACAGGTGCACAAGATGAGAAGAACCTTTTCAAGACCAATAAAAAATAATCCATGTTCGTTCTAGCTGGTTCCAGTGCAGGTGCACATAGATGAGAAAACCAGTTCCAAGACCTATGAAGAAGAACCCATGTTCGTTTTATCTGTCTCCAGGACAGATGCTTACAGATTAGCAGAACCGTTCTAAGACCTTTGGAGAAGAGTCCCAGGACATACACCCCGGGGCTGTGTGCGCGGATGACATTGTCCGGACGTAGTGACCCATAACTTTGAAGTGGCCTATTCTTCTTCCGTGATATCCATAGAATGGGCGGCAGAGACTTCTAAAAATACCAGGGATTGTTGATTTCCCAGATCTGACCGAAGAACTCCATGAGTTTGCACAGATAAGAACTTATATAACTAATTCTCGACCCGTATAGGATCAATCTAAGGAAAAAGACTTTTGGATTATATTCATAACTTGTGGTGAGATCTGAACTGCACGTTCACCATTCTGTTAACTGTGCTATGCCGTAGGATAAGAAAAAAACGACTCTAGTTTTCTGTTTCGTGGGATTCCTCTCATTCTATGTTGATCTCTGTCAGATCCTGCATTTATTTTACAACGGTGTTATCTAGGAGGGAAGTGGATAACACACACATACAACCCAGATAAAGCTTATTTGATAATGAATGTTTAAGATGCGCATATGTGAATTTTTAGATTATTTATTTTCGGTTATTTTACAAATTTTAATTGCAAATTATTTTTCATAAATACAACATCTTGACGAATTATGTATTATTTATTAGTATGTCTATATTTGTTGTATATATATGTTGTATATGGTGTATAGATTTAGGATGCACAGTACATTTAAGGCCAAACCTAATTTGGATGAAAAATGCGACAGATTACGAAAGTAAAATTAATCTAGCCGAGAAAGGCAAAACTACTCAAGCCATAGCCAAAGGAGATATGAGACTTATTACATGCATAAGGGGCCAGTGAAGGGGCCAAGAAAATATTCTCATCAAATATATCTTATATGTACCAAATATAAGTAGTAAATTCTTGTCAGTATACGAATTAGTCAACAATATTTGATCCTACTTTTAATACTTTACGCTTAACTGGAGAGACCATGATTGGAAGAGTCACCTGCAAGAGCGACAGTAACTAAGTAAAATTAACTACTGTAGTTGTTTTTTATGTAAACCCACTCTGGGAATGTGTTAAACATGAGTATTAAAGAGAGAAATGTTGAAAATCCAGCCGAACTGGCGTAACAGTTTATTGAATCGAAAGAGAAGACAAGTTTCATTAAGACAAAGCAATGTCCTTTGACAAAGGAAGTTAAAACAAAAAATTGTATTTCCTTCCAAATATATTCCTGGTATATATAAATATATAAAATACTCAGCTGGCTCGTCTTCTCAGTCAATTCTAATTTTCTTAACAATTTATAGAAGAAGAAAAACAGGTTGGGGAGAAGAGATTCTTTATATAAGAAAATGATCGTACAAGCTTTCGGGGAAGATACTCTTCTACGGGTACCCGAGAGCCTTACAATAGTTTTACTATATAAAGAATCTATTTTCCCCGACCTATGTTTCTTCTTCTATAGCGAATAGGGAGATTAACGTCGTCTTAAATTTAGCAATTTATGTTGCAGTGAACGACTGATGAGATCATTTTAGAGAATCTTAGAATAATTTATTATTTTTATCATTATTATATAAAAAGGTAGCGACATCTACTAATAAGTATGTTCATTCACAAAATATCTGAATTCCATTGGTGAAAAGGATATATATAATTTTAAGTTTATAAAATTTATAACAAAAACCTTTTTGAAATAAAATTCCAATTGCCGTGTGTTCATATAACGTCAGTTTTAGCCACATGCTAAAACTGAACAATTAAATTAAGAGAGATTTTTATGATTATAGTATTTTTAAATAAATAATTTAAGCAGTTAGGTTTAAAATTACAAATATTAATATGAAAAAGAGGAGAGAGATTATCTAAAGAAAACCATAGAGGATATATATATTAGAAATCTAAAAATATTTTATTTTTGAAAAACACTTTATGGCTATAACAAGTTTCAGGCAAAACCTTTCCTCTGAATTCATAAATAATTTATTCCAAACATGTCTATACATTTTTATAATAGAGAAATCCATACTTAAATCATTTGATATTAAAAGACTGGTTGAATTTTGATTTTGCCAAACAAACTAAACTGTGACAGCGTCTGCATTTTCTGAAATGACAAAGAGATTTTTGGGGAGAATTAATAAAGATCTAAAATGTATGTGTTGGAAATGAGCCTTAAAATATGAACGGCCTATAAATTATCTCTTTGAATGTCTGTTGGGAAAATAATATATCTATGGTGAGGTCCACACACGTGTTTTTGCGCGAACTGCGGCATAAACATGAAAGTTGATTGAACATCAAAATAGATTAAAAACATGTTAATATATCAAATCTACACTATCTCGAATATGACATGAGTGACCATCCCAGCGATTTCTGCTTTAACATGATTAATGCTTTAAATAATGATGATTTGAAGCATCAATCATGTTGAATCAGAAATCACTTCATATCTTCAACCTTGTCATTCTTTCATGCATGAAGCCTCAGTTAACCATGAGCATTCCATACCGGTGCCAGTTGAAGAGTTTAAAGTGAAAATAATAGTTCTTAGATATTGATGAAGACGTGCGTTATATACAAATTGGAAAGGCTGGGAAGGGATGAAGGATTATAGTGTTGTGCCTTAATCTAAGATAATTTAATGAATTTATTAGAGAAAATGCTATCCCACTTTATAAGAGATAACACTGTATCAAATTTAAAATAAAAAAAGCGCTGTATACTAGCCTCAATCCAGAGAAAGTTATTCTCAAAGAAGGTTTTCGAAATTATTTTCTTCCAAAATTGTGCTTCTGCGATAACACGAAGGGTTTGTGATATAATTAACGTATCTTGTATACAAATGAGTGGTTCAAAATCAATAACAGCTCATCATAGACTCCTAAAACTATAATTTTATAAAATGGCAATAAAGCTCGATCCTTAAGAGTTCATGCTGGCACAATCCCAAAGAATATTACACAAATATCAAAAAGTTGATGATCTTTTAATTGTCACCAGAATTTCAAGATATAATTGTTAAAAACGCTTAAAAACTATAAAAATATTTTTCACAATGAGTTTCTTTTTATTTTAAAATATGAGCTTTCAAGTGACAATTGCTCTTCAACGGGCTTAATTAAAACATATCTTACAATAAATATTTACAAATATACGCGCTTAGGGTCGATATTTACAACTGTATTTTAAAATAAAATGCAAATTAAAAAATTTCAAATATCACTTTGAATATGATAGCTTTTTACATTTAAAAATTAAATTTTATGGAATATTTTTTTTACATTTAAGGGCAACTATTGTATATATTTCTCGTAAGAATAAGTCCATGTTTTAATTAAGCGAGTTGAAGAGCGATTATCGCTTGAAAGCTTGCATTTTAAAATAAAAAGAAACTCATTGTGAGTAAATATTATTAACAATAGCTATCGACATTTTCAGGGCAAGTCCTTCCTCACCATGATGTACATTATAGTGAACTCAAAGCATTTATTTACTAATTTAAATACAATGTACATCAAGATGGTAATGGGGTTGTCGGAAAGCTTCGAAAACTCATTTTAAGAATTGAAAATGTTTCGTTGCTGTCTGCTAATATTTTATTATAGGCGATAAACGCAGACTGGGGTTACGTAAAGTCGCCATTTTAAGGACAAGACGCCATTTTTTGGTGTTTACAAGACTGTGGGCATGTAGGCCGATAGGCCCCATCAACCATTCCACCGCTAATAGCCACTGTGTTCGTTCGTAAAATTCTTCAATGCTTTTTTGTCTAACGACAAATGACCGAAACTTTCAAAAAAGGGTCAAAATGGATCTTTAACTTCGAAGAACCCTATCTTATAAGTATTAAGAACAAATATAGTTTGTTGATATAGTGTTTGTTAATTCTCTTATTCTCATTATTCAATTTCCTTAAGTACAACAACCATCTCAGCAGTTCTTAAACTGGGAATTTATGTTGCGTGCGACCACCTCGAGCTTATTGTTTGATTATTCCGTAATTCTTTCACGCTCTTTAGAACTATAGTGATACGATGGCTCTCGTATGTTTGTTCGAATTATTATTCGAAAGGTTCTTCCACTAACGTGTATGCTAAAGATTTCTTCCAACAACACAAATTCCGTGAAGTTTAATTATACCTATGCTGAGAAACCCAAAATTTGAGACCTAATGAGAATGTCTAGAGTGGAGTGTCACACCCTCAAGAAGTGGGTTTTCACATTTAGAAAAGTTTGTCATCAAATCAAATATACCTCAAAATAGATAATTAGTTTGGGAATTCTTCAATCATTTAACGAGAATTATCCTCTCGATTGCCTGCCGCGAATTAACCCCACATCAACGAGAAATTCCTGTGCGAACTTTGAAGTGGAAAGAAAACTGGGAATTACCATCCTTTACATTTTATTTTCGATATTTCTATCAATAGATGTCTCAGAAAATTGTGATTTTCTAAACTCATTTTTCGAATATCCAAGAGTTTAGTAGTTTCAATGTGTTTAATAAATATATTTTTTAAGGTAAATATTCTCGTTTTTATATAAAAGGATTTATTCCTTTTAAGCTAAATTGGATCTAATGGCAGTACAAGAATCTTGGAGAATTCGATTCTACTAGCTATTACAAGAAACCTGAAAAAGCTTTATGTCATCTTCAAATTCAATTTCAAGCTTTACCATTTATAAAATATTCATACCTCATACTTACACCACAGTCATAATGAATGCCTTGACCTATGAATACGTCTTAAAATTAAGAAGAAAAAATCGATGTCGGGCACATCCTACTACCTTACCTATAGAGGAAACAACTCTAATCTTGCTACACACGGAGTTTGGAAATAAATATATAATAAAAAAAGCTGTTTTATAAACGGAATCAATTGAAACAAAAACATATAGGATTTTATTCACCGAAATTTTGATTAGCATCATATCTAATATGGTCGAAACTGTCGCCAGGTTCGTTTCTGCCAAGACCCGCCCTGATACCTTCATCTCGGTGTTGAACCATTAGGTTTTCCATATTTTATTTCTCAACCAACACACATTACATATATTCTCCAATTTGCACATAATATAATTTTATAAATTTATTTATTTTTATATATCTCTCTGATCATATTATGTGTTTGGGGAGAAAAGTATTATCATGACTCTCTCTTTAGCTCTTTTCCTTCTCTTACTATTTTCATTCATTTTTTTTCTCTGTATCTATGACGTGTAACTGCTAAAAAGCCTTTGCGTGGGCATTAATGCAGCAATATATTTTTTGTTGTCTAAAAATAATTTTCATGATGTATCTTAAATATATTAGCGCGCCATCTGTTATGAGAATTCGAAACAATTATAGACGCGTATGATTCTTTCAAAAATTGAACAATTTTCTACTGCCCTTACTACAATTAAAAATATATGCTGCAGCTTGCTGTTCTGACTCAAAGTTTATTTCAAAATCTGCATTTCTTAATATATTTTAATTTTATTTATTTTACAAAAACATTTTTTACTATTAATATATATATATATTAAAAATGGCATATCCTGACCAGCAGCACATGTGCTTTACATGCGCCATCTGGTGGAACAGAAATCAACTAAACATTGATTTAGCCTGTTCCCTGATATTTGGCCAACCCATATATATATATATATTAATAGTAATTTTTTATATTTGGAAAATAGATGAAAAGTAAACTATTAAGAACTACAGATTTTGAATTAATTTTGAGTCAGAACAGCAAGCTAATTCTGTATCAAATAGTATAGTTATGAAAATTTCCATAATTATACTATATATATATAAGGTTTTATAATATTTTTTCAAGGAAAGTTCAAAAATTCGGTGTTGATTTAAGAGTATAAAGTCGAATTGAGAGTATTATGTCAGTATAGCAAGCTATTACTGAACGAATAAGTAGAATTAAATATAATTTATATGAAAATTAGTTGTAAATTAATGATGATTAAAGCAAATTATTAAATATTATTATTTGGGTATCAAAAAGGTTTTAATTCTTTATGTAACAATATAGGACTATAACAAATTCTCGCTAATTACATCGGACTTTACTCGTCATTGAAGCAGAACATAGTAAAAAAGGAAGAATTGAAGATATTAGAGTAGGAAAAAGAGAGCAAAGACAGAACCATGTAATCTTTTTATCAAACAATTTAAATTTATTAAGAAAGAAAATTTTTAAATATTTTTTAAAGTAATATTTTGTGTAATTTTATATATATTTTTATATTTTATTGTGTGGAAAGCATTTTTAAAAATATCAAAATTTTATTGTAAGATGGAGTAAAATTTTTTGTGTTGTTTTGTTGGAAACCATAATGGTTCGACCAGGATGGAAATTTTATTTTTAAAAGTGCTTTCCACACAATAAAATATAAAATATATATATAATATTACACAAAATATTACTTAAAAAATATTTAAAAATGTTATTTCTTAATAAATTTAAATTGTTTGATAAAAATATTACATGGTTCATTCTTTGCTCTTTTTCCTACTCTAATTTATTCAATTCTTCCTTTTTTTTCTATGTTCTGCTTCAATGACGAGTCAAGTCCGATGTAATAAGCGTGAACTTGTTATAGCCCTATATTGTTACATAAAGATTTAAAACCTTTTTGATACCCAAATAATAATATTTAATAATTTGCTTTTAATCATCATTAATTTACAACTACTTTACATATAAATTATATTTAATTCTACTATTTATATATTTATGTACATTAAAATAAAGAAGGCATATCCTGTCCACGAGCACATGTGCTTTTTAGATGGCAGAGCGCCATCTAGTGGAGCAAAAATAAACTAAACGTTTATTTAACTTGCTCCGTGATATTTGGCCAACCCAATTTCTTGATAAATCAAGAAAAGCCATCCACGAACGCGTTTCGCGCTGTTGGCGCTCGTCAGCGCGGAGTAGGCTGTACCACTGCGACCAAAAATATTTTTGGTCCCAGAGGCTTCTTGAGAAAAGAAGAAATGAGTATTAAAGGCCAAACTTACGTAAATACGCTTGATGTGTGAAAAAATAATAGAAATAATAAATAAAAAGGCCAGGTGTGTATATTAAAAATAAAAAAGGCATATCCTGACCAGAAATTGATTCATCAAGAAATTGGGTTGGCCAAATATCAGGGAACAGGATAAATCAATGTTTAGTTGATTTCTGTTCCATCAGATTGCGCTCTGCCTTCTGAAAAGCACATGTGCTCCTGGTCAGGATATGCCTTTTTTATTTTTAATATCAACACCTGACCTTTTTATTTTTTTCTATTGTTTTTTTTATATATATATATGAAAAAACAATCAATGTTTAGTTGATATCTGTTCAACCAGATGGCGTTCTGCCTTCTGAAAAGCACATGTGCTCCTGGTCAGGATATGCCCTTTTTATTTTAAATATATATTTCAAAGAGAGACACAACATCATGACTACGTAATAATTATCTTTAAATAAAAAAAAAAGACCCTACGCCATCCAGACACTAAACAAATTAACAAAATGGAAAACAAAATCAACGTAATTTACAAAACACCCTGTACAAATTTTCAAGCCAATTACACTGAGAAACCAGCAAACCATTCAAAGATCGTATAATTCAACACAAATCAGGGTTAAGAAATTATAACCCACTGTCTATCCTTGTAGATCATGCACTGAACAACAACCACACTCCTGACTTTGAAAATACAACTATACATTAAGGAAAAACATTGCCGATTGTTCTTAGAAAGCTGTCCTCGGCAGAAGACAAAGAAAGTTTAAATAGGAAAATTAATTTACCAGACATTTACACACCTTTTAGATCTTCATACATTTTTGTCTATTTTTTAGAATTTCAAATAGTTAATTTTCGTTTTTCAATTGACTTATTACATACTATTTTAAAGGGAAAAGTGCCATTTTTCAAATTACAAGACATTGCTTTATTTATTTATTTATTTATTGCTTTAATGAATTTTTAAAATTTTGTTATAATACCCGCGGTTTCTTAAATTATATTTTTACACATTAATAATACCCTGTAAATTATACACACACCACTTGTTTAATTATGTTTACATTTATCGCTTAAAAACGCAAAAGTACATTAAACAGTAAACATATAACATATTACATACAATACATTTAACAGTTTTAGTTTCCCCTTTTTATTTAATTTTTCATATATTCATCCTAAATTGTTTTAACTTACATTTCAATGCATTTTTATATTTAAAAAATATTTACTTATAAATCGATCTCCATAAAAAATTTGAAAAAAAATATTTTTTTAATACACACATTTTATAGTTAAACTTTTTTTAAAAGTTCTTACAGTTTTTTTGTTAAAATATTTTTAAATTTATTTTCAAATGTTTCAAATAAATACATATATTTTTACATTTATCTCTTAATGAATTATTGATGCTTTATATTTTATCTACTTATTACAAATATTTTAAAATATAGGATAGACCTCTTTTTTTTTCTCCTTTAATATTTTAAGATTTTTAACTTATTCTGATTGTAACTTTTATAATAATTTTTTGCATGCACAAATTTTCTCCACCTACTTTGTATTTTTAAAATTATTTCAACTACATATGATATTATAACATTATGCGGCGATGAGTTTGTTTATACAAAAATGTAATGCCTTGATAAAGGTTGGCGTTCAGCCAACCGAAATATTGGCAAATAAATATTTTATTCAATCCAATATATGCCTTTTTGTTATATAATATATATATATATCCTATCCTATATATATATATATGATATATTTCTATGTGTGAAAAAGAATTATCAGTCGTTTGTGGCTGTACTCCATTTAGTTAAATCTTCAGTAAAAAACAAAATAAAATTTACATTCTATCATTCGAAATGTATCACTACCCCCCACAAAAAAAAATGTATTAATTTTTTTCTCAACGGAGGTTGGGAGGGGATGGAAGGTAAAGGATAAGATACATTGCAAAAAAAAGATATTACACAAGTAACCATATTGTTAGAGGAAAAAGGCGACCAAAGCCTGTTAGTTGGGGAAAATCACAGGAAAAGGTGGCCATACAAAACCTAACTAACAATAGGCAGAAAAAAATGATATGGACATTACATGTCTATGGAGACATTCTCCATGTAGAATCCCATTCCAGGGCAACTTTTTTTGTTATTTTCCCGAAACCGGCAGTAGTTTCTCCAGGGGCTCTGTGGGGTGATCTGGATTTTTTTTCTTTAATGGAAGAGAATAAAACCTGAGGACTTTCGGTGGAAGCTTGCTTGTTAGGTTCGATACCCAAGCATCCTTCCAAATCCTCTTCTTCCTGAAATGGGAATGGTGGTTCAGTATTATCTTCAGTTACCGGATCCCAGAGCTTTACTTTAGAAATATTAACTATTGTTGCATGCTTATTTTCGGGTTGGCAAGGCTTATCTATTTCTATGGTTTGTGGTGAGGGTATGGAAATTATGGTGTATGGTTCTGGATAAAAGGCTGGCATGAGCTTACCTTGACCTGATTGGTAAGGGATCTTATAAAGGACCTTATCCCCTATTTTTAGATTAGGCGTTTTATGGGATTCATTATATCTTTTTACCAATTTAAGATGTAATTTTTCGGTATTTTCATTTGCAATTTCCCTAGCCTCTTCTATGGGTGGATATGCTCTTGTTAATTTATTGATATATGATGGCGTTATGCCAAAAAGCAAATAAACGGGAGGCATTTTAGTTATGGAATGAGGAATACTCCGATATTCTTCTAAGGCCTTTTGTAATAATTTGGGCCATGGTATTCTGGGATTTTGTTGATGGTGAAGTCAAGTTTTGAGATAATAGTCGCATTCGCCCTTTCTACAAGCCCATTACATTGTGGGTGCGAAGGGGATGTCATTACGTGTTTTATGCCCTTTTCTTGTATAAATTTGCTAAACCTTTTGGACACAAATGAGGTTGCCTATCAGTAACAATAATTTTTGGTTTATTATATTGATGTACGTTGCTATAGACGTACTCTTAGAAGGATAAGCCCAGATGTATCTTGAGTGATGATCAACTATCACATGAAGACAATTATTTGTACTGTTATAATCCCCTAATCCTAAAATACTGTCAAGGGCAACTACATCAAATGGTTTCTCAGCTAGTGGTAAATTACCCATGAGTCCATACGAAGGTGTAGTTGGCTTCTTTACAGACTGACATATTTTACATTTCAGAATATAATTTTTTATTTGTCCTATCATTCCTTTAAAATAATATTGTGTTGAGATAACTCTAGCCATTGAACTTATGCCGGGGTGTCCTAAACTTTCGTGAGCCCTACTTATCAATTGTTGTTGTAAGGAGGGTGGTACTATAATCCTATCTCTATTTTTTAGCCTAATATAAGTAATACCGTTTTTAATGAAATATAGTTTAGATGAAGGCTTAAGTAATGATTTTTGTTCTTGTTCTATATTTTGAACAGTTAAGAAGCAGGTATATGGCAGTCGAGACAACATGTCGGCTTCATGATTCTCACATCCCTTATTATATTTAAATTCCAAATCATATTCTGATAATCTTAGCGCCCATCGGAATAATCTACCGTTAGTATGTTTGAAATTATTTAACCAAATTAATGCCTTATGGTCGGTATGAACTATCACATGTTGACCTGAAATATAGGGATGATATCTTTTACATGTTTCTATTATCGCCAATAATTCAAGTTCTGTTATTGTATACTTGGATTCTGCTCCCCTTAAAGCCCTACTATAAAACGCTATGGGTCTTAAAGTGCCATCAGGATACTCCTGTTTAAGTACGCCTCCTAAACCTGCAATACTAGCGTCGCAAAAGATATGTGTAGCTAATAATGGATTATAAATTTGGAGTATTGGTTTCGAAACTAATGCTTCTTTAAGGGCTTCAAAACTCCTCTAACACTCTTCACTCCACGTAAATTTTACATCTTTTTTCAATAGATCATTTAAAGGCGCTCTCAACTTATTAAAATTATCTATAAATTTTGCATAATGCGTAACGCTGCCCAAAAATGACCTTAAGCATCTAACATCACGAGGAGGGGGCAAAGATTTAATTATACCAACATTAGTACTTGAAGGAGAGATTTGATCTCCAAAAATTTCGTAACCCAAATAATTTATCTTTTGCATAAAAAACAAACATTTATCTTTCCTAAGTTGGATACCTTCCTCTTGTAGGATTGCAAATATTTCCCCAAGGTGTTCTAAATGGGATTCGGTATATTTTGAGAAAACCAATATATATATATCGTCAAAGTAAGATATTATATTTTTAAATTCATATTTCTGCAATATGGAAGTGAGGATCCTGTTAAAAATAGCAGGAGCTGTCCGCAATCCGAATGGTAATCTGCACCATTGGTAAGAACCTTCTGTGGTGGTAAAGCAAGTAATAGGTTGATCTTTTTCATGTAAACCAATAGTCCAGTATGCACTTAGAATATCAAGGCACGAGAATACTTTTGAGCCTTGCACCTTTTGGATGATATTTTCAACTAAAGGAATTGGGAAACTATCTCCTATCAGTTTTGAATTCAATTTCCTAAAGTCGATACATAGTCTAGATTTATCATTTTCTCCCTTTAATGTGCTAAAGTTACTGGCGAACTATATGGAGAAGAAGCATGCCTAATAATCCCATATTTTAATAATTGCCTAATTTGTTTCTTAATTATTTCGGTGTTCCTGGGATTATGTCGATAAGGTCTGAGACAAACAGGAGTTTTATCTTTGAGTCTTAACCTGGCGGGATCTACTTTTAATGGTCTAATATTATATTTGTTTCCACCAAAAATATCATTATAGCGACTTAATAAAATGTAGAGATTATTCTTAAGTTTGCCATCATTATTTAGATAGCTGTCTTCTAGATTTGGCAAGGGTAAGAGTCGAAAGTTTGGTTGGTAAACGAGTTTAGATTTAAAACAAGAGGGGACATTTATGTTATATTGATCAATAGTTTTATCTAAAAGAGGTAACTTTTTTATGTGATTACATTTTCCTGAAAGTTTTAAACAATAATTATGTTTTTTACAATATTTAACATCATTAGAAACACCAAAATATTTTTTTGAGTTATCACAATATTGCAAAGCATTGAGTTCATCTTTAGAAAATGTATATTGAAATTTGGATAAAACACATTATTTTGCATAATAACATTCTCATCAAAATCAATCTTTAGGTTAAAATATTTCAGGTACTTAGTGGATACTATCAGAAAATTCAAATTTGGATTATCAATAATAGAGAACAACATATTGTTAGTTATATCTCCAATTCTGATCGTTAAACAAATTTGTCCAAATATTCCAATACGGTTAGATACAGTGCTAATCAAATTTGGTGTGTTTGTGTGTTGTTGGCCAGAGTTATTTATCTTATCTAAAAGGCATTCAGGTAATAGGTGTACGGAAATAATATTAATGTCACTGCCTGAATCAAAAAGTACTAAATAGGTTCCCAAGAGTAATGAATCTACCCCAACGTCACTCATCACTCCTGGGCACCATCATTGTTGCCCTACATTACCTCGAAAGTCTTGGTAAAACTGCTTTCGCCGGGTTTCTTGTCGGTCGCCAACCTCTCTGCTGGGGCGGGCACCTGAAGGAAGAGAATCCTGTGAAGGCGCTGCATTTCTTGAGTCGATATTTTGAAAGTCCCGTCGATATCTGGGGCCATTAAAGGGTGAAGATGTCTCTTCCTGTCGAAATCCTTCTTCCAGGGAGGATGCAATCTTAATCCACATGTCCAGATTAGCTGGATTGGCAGCGATCAAAAATGGTCTCAGCTCTCCGTTTACATTCGAAGAAAGCGCTTCCAGGGTCTGCCCCGAACTTATATTCAATATTTTTGCCAACTTCAGTTTATTAAAGTAGTAGTCCATAAGGGGTTGCGATGGTAGCTTCTTTTCAGTCCAAAACTGCCTCATCAATCCACTTGTCGATACCGGGAAAAATGTATTCATAGCTTGGTGAAGTTCATCCAACGTAAACACGTCCTGGCACATCGAGGCGTATATCTCTAACGCTTTTCCCTTAAAAATGCTCGGGATCATTGATAGAGCATCATTTTCTGAAATATTTTGAAGCTTGACTGTTCTTTCAAAAAGATTTCGCCATTCTTGATACGTAAGGCCTGTATCCGGGTTGAAAATCGGCAAAATTTCTTTAATTGAAATGTCTACTCTCGATCCGGTAACAACCTTTTCTTTCGGTAAAGTTTTCAAGTCTTTCTTCGATGTCATTTCGAATTTATTCCCGTAGGCAGCGATCCTGTCGACTAGCTGATATATTTCTATGTGTGAAAAAGAATTAGCAGTCGTTTGTGGCTGTCTCCACCTCAATAATCATCTCTTTATTTTTTTCAAATCTTTTTAAACAAAACAAAAATTTACATACACCATTTAGTTGAATCTTCAGTAAAAAACAAAATAAAATTTACATTCTATCATTCAAAATGTATCATATATATATGTTACAAACTATGTAAAACTAAAGTTAAAAGTGCAGTCATTAAGAATATAATTTAAAAAAAGAAAATTAATCTCAAGAAGTTTATTTTGTGAACTCTTTTGAGCAAAAGAATACATTAAATTTAGAGTAAATATAGAATTTAGCAATTAATCCTATATTACAATTTACATATTTATAAAAATTATATCTAACCTATTTTTGAAATTCACTAATATAGAATTAATTTATAAATTCTATATAACTGTGAAAAATGTCTTAATGTAATTTTCTTCAAGTAATTTAAAATAAAAACTACTTGATAGTAAATAGTTAGTTATTCTTCTGCTTTTCTTTCAAAATGACACGACTGCAAACGATACCATTAAGTACTCATGTACTCAAAAGAACCAGCAATTAATTACTATCCCAAAATAATATTATTTATCATAACATATATATATATTAGATAATAAAAGGCATATATTGGATTTGAAAAAAATATTTATTTTGCCAATATTTCGGCTGGCTGAACGCCAACCTTTATCGAGGCATTACATTTTTGTAATGCCTCGATAAAGGTTGGCGTTCAGCCAGCCGAAATATTGGCAAAATAAATATTTTTTCAAATCCAATATACGCCTTTTATTATCTAATGAATTAAGTATGGATTGCTCTATTTTCAATATATATATATATATATATATATATATATATCCTAAACACGCACAGAAGGATAATATTCAAGCGCAAAAAGTCAACTCTCCCTTTTAATAAATTCCTTTGATAAGTTGATTATTTTAACAGATTTATTGAAGGTGATAGTTATTTTTTTGCTAGAAAATATATTTCTATATTCACATATAATCAAACTTGGTGTCAGTAACCCCAAAGTAGATTCGATAATGGCAACTATGTCCAAAATACTTGGTATCATTCATTGGATTTCAAGGTATCACTCTCTCTCCTACTACAGACACATTCTGAAAAATTATAAAATTCACAGAAGATTGAAAAACTTGCAAGACTTTATGAAAAACAAGTACAAAAGTGAAATTGAACTGGGATCAGTTACAACTAAAATTTGCTAATGGTCTACGTCGGAATAAATATAGAATAATAGCTGAATCCTTCAAATAAAAAAAAAATGTTGATATTTATTCTTACAGTTGGCGCAAGCCATCAGCTTTAGTTGCACGATCAGGAGATGCCTTTTCCTTAATTGAATTCCTTTATTATTTTTTTTATCGAGATAAATGGAATCAAATGCCTTATCTATTATCCCTCCGAATCTGACCATAGATGCACTACAATTGTTCCCTCTCAGAAGTGATTTGAGGCACCACAAGGCAAACAATCACTGTGTCATTGAGGTCTGAACCTGCAATTTCAAAACAACTCATGCGTGAGGTTTTTCCCCTTTGGAACTTCCTTTGGGAAAACTTTTCACTTTCTCCTTCTTGCAGCTTTCCTGATGGAAAAAATCGATTGCTTGTGCCAGACAGTGGTCAAAATACAAATTTCAGAAAGTAATGTATTCATGTAGCAAACACACAAATAGTTTAACCCGTCTATATAAATGTTCGAAAGAGGCAGGTGAGAAAATATAACAACAGTGCGCTATACAAAGGCGTATTCTGTGATATTTTGAAGTCACGTATAGGTTAACACTGATTGAAAATTATAAATTTATATTATCCCAAGAGTTATAGATAAGCGAAGATACATCTTATACTAGTGGTCACACAAGATAAGGATTTTTTTATTACATTTTGCAATCCTTATTTGGAAGTGTAATATACCTTATAATAATATTATAATATACTCTGTTTAATTAATTAATTTTTGAATGTTTGGATTTGGCAGCACTGTAATGATTGTTTTATGAATATTTTCAAAAGTGTATATATATCATTAGAAAGTTATATAATTATTATTTTTTTCTGGTGGAAAGAATCTAACTTCTTACTATTTAGAAAAGGATTCCAATAGATTTGTTAAAGTTCCATCAGAAATAATTGATATATACAAAATTCGATCATTTGAAGATTTACAAATTTGCGTAATGGATGAAGAGGAATTAGATGAAAAATCTCTATTAACAGAATACACTTTTAGCAAATTGATAACTACTGTAGCAGAACAACAAAAACTAGTTAATTCTTTAGTTCAAAATTTAAATTTAAACCAGCATGAATATATGCACCAAGACATGTCAAAATGAAAGCACCTGAATTCTCCGTTAATAACTTAGATCCAGCCACTTGAATAACCATATATGAAAATGTATGTGCAAATAATGGTTGGGTAGAAGATCAAACCAAAATCTATGGTATGAGAAACTACCTAGGGGGAACTTCACAGTTATGGTTCGATAGCAGACTTGCTGATGAATGCAACTTTAGCTGGGAAACATGGAAAGAAGATTTTTTATCCTCATTTGGGGATAACCCTATAGATAAATATGATAGGGCGTTCAAGTGGAGATATCGAGGCGGCTCTCTGATCGATTACTTCCCCCAAAAACAAAGGAAAATGAGATTAGGGATTCCCGGCTTAAGTGAAAAGCTATTAATAATTGGAGTGATTCACGGGCAACCTCCAGATTTGCATATTCAGTTGTCCACTGTGAAAATCGAAAACAAAGAAACTCTTCTTCAGCTGCTGAAAAATATCCGTCCCAGTTTGGAGAAAAAAACCTTGTAAACCCAAGCCCTACCAGACAACTGGCAACATAGTGGTCAAGAAGCCAGCCTATTTTGCCCAACTTGATCAAATTGAGGAGGCATCACAGACAATGAACAATCAAAATAATTCTGTGCCTTCTCTTCAAAAAAACTAAATTTAGAGGGTTTTTCGATCCCGATGACAAATTCGATCCTATTTTTGTCTTGCAAAAGTCCTGATTCTATGCTGCCCGTTATTATAAATGGCGTAAAACTTTTTGCTTTCTTGGATACAGGTTCTTCTATCAATTTAATGAGAAGAGACCTTTTGGCCAAATATAAATGGAAAAGTTATCCATCAACCACGATAACAACAATTGACGAAGGTCATGTCCGAGCTACTGAGAATATTGAGGTGGAACTTCAGGTTGACGATCAACAGATAATGATGACGGCGACAATATTGAAGGAGATGCCATTCGAACTGTTAATAGGAAAGCCCACCATGAGGGATCTCCGAATTGAATGGAACTTTGGGACTGATGAGATTAAGTGCTGGTCTTTGCGGTCAAAATAAGATTTTTTACCAGTGATGACCTGATCACTATGTTCCCCAAGCTTTGCAATGTCTCCAAAAAGGAATTACCATTGCACGAGATCGATTTTCTATTGAAGCCCAATAATAACATCGTGGCGTGCAAACAGTACTCTATGTCGGATCACAAGAGAGCATGGACTGCTGGAAAAATTAAGGAGATGCTAGATGGGGGTATTATTATTCCTTCTACTTCTAAGTACTCATCACCTTGTATTCCAGTTTCTAAAAAGAACTCGTCCTACCGACTCTGTATTGACTATCGACAGTTGAATAAAGAGACCCTTTTCAACCATTTTCCTTTTTTTTAGAATCGACTCAATCCTCAATAAATTTGGGGGTTGTTGATACTTTACAAAAATTGATTTGAAGGATGGCCTTCACGTCATTGCCTTATGGAATGTCAACAGATGCTTCACATTATGCAACAGGGGCTATTCTATACCAGAGAGACGTGAATAAAAGGAGGTCACTTCAACTCGGAGTGATTAGTTATCATTCCTATACATATTCCAAGGCTGAACAAAAGCATTCCATCACTGAAAAATAATGCCTTGCTGTGTTGAAGGCTATCAAATACTTCAGATGGTATTTGAAAGGCAAGTCTTTTTTCGTCCACACGAATCATCGCGCATTAACACAGCTCCTTTCCTGTGGCCATCTCCGGGATCGACTTGCGAGGTGGCAGCTGTTTCTGAGCTCATTCGAAATGAGAGTGAACCACCGTTCTGGCAGGGAGCTCGGCGATGCAGACGCGCTGTCTAGATTGGCTGTAGAAAAACCTAATTACAGCGATCAAACCGTGCTATTTGTTAAACATCAGAGTATTCCTTTAAAATTAGAAGATCACGGGAAATATTTTGTTCTTCACGAACATCGAACTTCGATTTTATCTATGTACCATGATGAACCCTTATCAGGAGGACATTTGGGGTTTTGGAGGATATATTATAAAATAAAGCAACGCTTTGTATGGCCTGGTATAAAGAATGACATATGGAAATATGTATTTTCTTGGTCGTGCTCTAATAAAATATTTCAACGGACATGAGGATCTTGATTCAGTGAGAACTATAGTCTCCGATCAATGGAGATCATTTGTGTGTGGAGAATTCCCTAGGTGGGCCGCCTCCAAAGACATCCGATTAATAACTACTTCTCCTTATCACCCTGCAGGAAGTGGTTTAGCGGAACGAGCTATATGAGATATAAATACCTTCCTCTCGTGCTATCCTCACTCAAGGGTGGATGGAAAAATGCCATAGAAGCGGCATTACGTTACCATAATAGATCCTACAACTCCTACCTGGGTTGCTTCCCTTTATTCAAACTTACAAAAACTTCATCTGTTTTACCTGCCGATAAAGAACTTAATCCTCACTGTCCTCTTTATGAAACAGAAAAAAGTCAAATTGAGCAAAACTCTACCGACAAAGAACAAAGTTTTATTTTAACAGTCGTAAAAAGACCCTGCCACCAGAGATGAGTATCGACGATTATTTTCAGGTAAGGCATCAGAAGTTTGGAAAGGAACGGAAGCTATCTGGTCCTCATCGAGTGGCAAGGGTAACCAAAATGGATGGCACCCATAATATGTTGAATATGAACCTGATGAAAAAACTCCAAGAACGACTCACATCTCCAACAACCAACCGTATCTGCATCGACATCACAGGAGGGATGACGTCGCTTGAAGTCGGGGAAGTTGTAATATACCTTATAATAATATTATAATATACTCTGTTTAATTAATTTATTTTTCAATGTTTGGATTTGCAAGCACTGTAATGATTGTTGTTGGTATAAATAATATTAAAAAGTGTATATATAGCATTAGAAAGATATATAATTGAAATTTGTTTTTTAATTTGGTAAAGCATATTCATATATTTAATCGAAGGAAAATTACAGGAAGTATTTTTGTTTATTTCATTTTTATATAGCAACTAGACGAATGGTCCGGCTTCGCCCAAGAATTCCCCCGAGGGTAATTTCCTTCATACTGAAAGTACATCAATAATAAATAGAAGTGCCATAGAATAGCAATATAGAAGTAACACATAAACACAAGCAAAAAGTGTGTGATGGCAGAAATTGTATTATATTATTGTTTAGGTATTTGATTTAATTATTTTTTTTTTGCAATCCATTTAGTTGTTTCAAAAATCAATATAGTTTAAATAGATGACAGCTTTTCCACCCAACCCCCGAGGTACCCGTTCCAGCGCATTAACCCTTGAAATTGCCTGAGTTGAGTGAGTGACTGCGATGGATCTTAACTGCGATGCCCATCTTCTCAGTAAGAATAAGAAAAAATAGGTAAAATATAAAATAGCACATGGAAATTAGGCAAACATATGTGTTTGCTAATAACTGCAAATGCATTTTAAACTATTTTTTTTAAGATATAAAAAAAAACAAAGGCCAGAATAAAAAAAAAAAAATACGAAAGCCATTATTCACGTACAGTAACGCTAATTTTGTAAAGTTTTTTAAAAATTTCATTGTATGCACTTACCGTAACTTGGTAATATAATTTCTCTCTCAATACTGAATACTTTTGTAAAAAAAAAGTAACACTCGTATATAAATATATTTTTAAAAAAATGTACGCTAACAACTTGAAAAAGAAAATGTAGAACGCTCACCGGTCGTTTAATTAATTGGCCTGGTGTTGTTATTTCGTCTCGTATTTACTCCACGTAAAAAGTTCTTCAAATGAAAAAAAATGAATAGCCAAAAATACTAATCAAAATGTAGCCAAAATTTTTGCTCAGGTTTATAAAAAGCGACATGCAAAATTTGGTACCAATTGGTTCAGTAGGTTTTTAGTTTATCGCGAAACAGACAAAAGACATTTAACTTTATATACAAGGTATGTCCCATAAGTTGCCGGACTGGGTCCATAAAAAAATAAATAAATGGAAAATGTAAATAAATTTGACGGTTTATTATAGAAAAAATATCTGGCAACACGGTGGTACCAATATCGAGTCGGTAGGTGCGCGCGCGCCAAGGTAATTCTAATTTATTTAAAGGTCACACCTAGCGCTGCGGCGATTTTACGATGGAAAAAAAATTGAAGCAGAGGATTTGTATAGAATTTTGTGTGAAACTTCAAATATTAGCAACCGAAACTTTTGAAATGCTTAATAAAGCATTCCCCAATGACTCCCCAAAGAAAACAACTGTTTTTGAATGGCATTCTAGATTTAAAGCTGGCCGAAATTCCATTGAAGATGATCCTCGTCAAGGACGCCCAAAATTTCAAAGGACTGATGAAAATGTGCAAAAAAATCACCGATTTGATAAAAGAAAATCCTCGAACCACTTTGCTGGAGCTAGAGCAAGACACAGGCATCTCTAAAACAACGATTGGAAGGATCGTAACCAAAGATTTGAAGCTCAAAAAGACTCCTGCAAAATTCATCCCAAGATTCCTCACCAATGAGCAAAAACTGTGTCGGCTTGCAACCTGTGAGGACATGATGGAAATGACAAGAACGGATCCAGACTGGAAAGACAAGATAATCACAGGCGACGAGACATGGGTCTATGGCTATGACCCTGAAACCAAGCCTCAATCTGCCGAGTGGAGAGGTTAGGGTGAGCCTAGACCCAAAAAATCCAGAAACAAGGTGTTGCTGGTCGCTTTTTCGGATAACAAGGGCATTGTTCATCACGAGTATCTTCCTGCAGGCCAAACAGTTATTAAGGAAATGTATTTGGGCATTCTTCGCCGTCTAAGGGAAGCGATTCGAAAAAAAAGGCCAGAAAAATGGACTAATGGTGGCTGGATCCCACACCATGACAATGCTCGCCCTCACACAGCGCACTTAATGACTAGCTTTTTGGCGAAAAACGGGACACAAATCCTACTTCAACCACCCTATTTCCCAGACATCGCACCAAATGACTTTTTCCTGTTCCCTAAACTTAAAGCAGTTCTAAAAGGAAGACATTTTGACACCAGGGATGACATAATAAAAAAATCGCCGTTAGCATTGAAGAGCATTCCAAAAGAGGCTTATAAAAACTGTTTCGACAATTGGGAGAAACGATGGCGCTGGTGCGTTGAAGCAAGGGGGGATTACTTTGAAAAGTTTTAATAAAAAAAATTTGAAAAAATCCTACCTTTTTTTTTATGGACCCAGTCCGGGAACTTATGGGACATACTTTGTATAAGAAGATATATTTGTGGTGTATTGTGAAGTACGAGACGATGGTGTATGCATGTGAATATAAAAGAAAACCCTCTCCTTTTTAATAATTGTATTGAATTCTGGCCATCAAACAAATGCATATATTTGATTTTCGTTCCGCAAAATGTTTCGATTGAGGTTTCATAATTCCTCCCATTAGATCATTTTCTTTTGACACACACACCCACAAACACACAATTCAAATTTTTTATTAATTTACTCTCAATATATACTTATATGTGCACAATTTTCACAATTAATTTATAATTATGGAAATATACCTCTTTATCAAGGCTTTTCTTTGATTTAAACTAAATCACGTGGGTATGCGATCCACTCGCGCTATACAAGATCAAAGCGAGAAACCATTTAAAGAAAATATTTATAACTGTAAATACATGACTACTTAAAATTATATCCATTATTCCTGTAGAAGGGCAGCTTACGCCCGAAAGCTCGAATTTATTTTTCAAATAAAGAAACTTATCCTTTTTGAATCTTTTCGTTATTATAAATATACTATATGTTGATAATTGGAAATATGTATGAAAATGAAGTTTAATTACAAAATAATTATAAGACCCCGCAATTCTTTTTATATTCTTTATTAAAGGAAGCTTTCGGGCAATCTCTTCTTCAGCTAACATTTTAGTTAGCGAAATAAATGCTTGTGTCCGAAAGCTTCCTTTAATAAAGTATATAAAAAGAGTTGCGTGTCTTATGATGTTTTGTAATTTGCCCGAAAGCTTCTTTAATAAAGTAAATAAAGAAGAATTGTGGCGTCTTATGATGTTTTGCAATTTGTCTAAATCCTCAATCTTGTGATAATGAATGAAGTACAAAGATTATGTAACCGTCACAGAGTTGGCTAGAAGATAGCTAGGGACACAAGACACTTCTCTGGTGACGAGGTAGGTCGCAAACCTCGCCCATGAGGAGATGGCGTCGTACGCGAGGTCCACCGAGAAGATTTAGGTCAGGCGACCACACGAAGATAAGAACACCTTTCGGCTGAGACCGTAGGGTTTTATGAAATCATAGCAGTTCCTGTATTTATGAAGGCTGTAGCCCGAAACTAGGAAATACAGTTATACTATGGTCCTGTGGCGTGTTTACTACTCTGAGTCTATCCGTTCTGCGCAGAGCTCAAACAAAGACTCGTATGATTCATTTAAGGTATATATTCAAATTTTAAATATATATATATAGGCATGTAATTAAACATCTAATTGATGAGCATGAGAATATATTATTTTCCACTTTTTGGGGGACACAATGTAAAACAATCTTAAAACAGAAATACTTTATATTTTTAGTTTTTATATTTTTTAGCACTTCATTTAAATGAATTTGCGTGAGCCTCATTTAAAAGGTAAATATGTGTTGGGAGAATCGTAATAATTACTTTCTATTTAAACATAAATATTCTTTATTGAAGGCACAAAAAACTATGAATTTAAATTCCTAAAATAAATCTAAAAAACTCTAACGCCTAAACGTCTCCACATATACTCTCTCCCACACCACTCAAAGAAAATACATGTAATATAATCCAAAGTTATTATATCACTGCAATATTTGATGTATTACACTGTTGTAGAATCCTGTCGACTTAACCGTTCTGTGGCAATATCGTTGCGGAATTTCTTGTTGTTGGATGCGAATGGTGAGATTTGATTGAAGCGCAGTCGTTTGAGTGGAAGTTGCAGCATACAGTTAGGAATAATCAGGACACGTGATGGGGTTTGAAAATGAAAGGCAACTGGATTGGAGGAAAGAAAGCTTGAGAAGAGCTGAGCGATTTGACTTATTAATTATCTGATCACATGGCGGTGATTGACTTAGTTATGGGGTGAGCGGGAAGGTCTCGAGAGTAGATGTTACCTTGTGGGAAGCGGAATCACTACTAGGTCCGAACTCGGCGAGAGCCAGTGAACAACTGCTCATTCTTCCTTTTCGATTTTACACCAAGACTCAGTTTCTTTCTGATTGGTTGAGAGATGATCACATGATCTTTTCCTATTGGTCGACCTATTTAGGTGCTGTCTCCTGATTGGCCGGCGGTTTCCTTTGGTGTTGCTTTTGCTGGAAGATATATCCGATTTCGTCAGGAAGTGTTGGATAGCTCGACGCTTATAACTTCGGCGGATATTAGATACGTCCTGTCTTTGCCGGAAATATTGGGTGTTAGCTTAACATTTATAACTTCTGGTCACCAGATACATCCTGCTTTGTCAGGAAGTATTGAGTGCTTCTTGACTAATATAACTTCTGCGGCCACTAGATACGTCCGGTCTTTGCCCCTGCAATATTGACACAGGGGTGCCAAGAATAGTCGTGCCAGCTTTAGGCCTATTTCCTATGTCTTATTGCTACTTGCTTTCCTCCAGTTACCTTGTTCTTTATTAAGTCTTTGAAAATCATACATGGTACATACATAGTGGGTCGGGGTTGCATTTAATTATATACAAATTATGACAGATGCGCCCCCTACATGTGAAGAATTCAAGAAGGGGTTAGCCTGAGAGAATTCTGTAAAGTGAAAAATAATTTTGTGGGAAAATTAGTTGTGGGTATTGAGGGGCTATATACAAGCATTGCTGGTGATATAAAAGTAAAATAGAATGGTGTTGATGATATAGGTTGAGTATAATTAATAGAAATCAAAAATTTTTTAATTGTAAGAAATCAAAATGAATGTTATGGTACATAGTGGATTAAAAAAAAAAAATGCGCCTAACTAATTTCTACTTGAAATTGGAAAAAAATCGAGGGAGTTCTATTAAGGCTTTTGAAATCAAAATAAAAATAATATAAAAATAGTTGAATGAAATCAAAATTGAATGTGTTTGGTTGAAAAAGAAAGATATTTTGTTGCATGGTGACAAAGACAAATGCTTAGTTACTTTTTTGCTCGAATTTTGAGAAAGGAATCGAGAAAATTTCATAAGGCGCTTTGAAATCAAAACAAAATAAAATAAGAATAGTTGAATGAAATCAAAATTGAATGTGTTTGGTTGAAAAAGAAAAATTGTTTTGTTGCATGGTGATAAGGGAAAATGCCTAGTTACTTTTTTGCTCGAATTTTGGAAAAGAATTCGAGGAAATTTCATAAGGTCTTTTGAGAAATCAAAGTAAAATAAAAAGTTGAAAGAAATCAAAGTGAATGCTTGATGCATGGTGAAAAAAAAAAGAAAAATGCCTAACCATATTCTCGCTCGAAATTGGGAATGGAAAACGAGGGATTTTTATTAGGGCTTTTGAGAAATCAAAAAATAATTAAAAATAAAAAGTTGGAGGAAATCAAAAAATAATATAAAAGTTGGGAGAAATCAAAGTAAATGCTTGGTTGCATGGTGAAAAAAAAAAGAGAGAAAAAAAAGAATGTTTTTGTAAATCAAAATGAAATATAATATCCAATTTTGAAAGAAAACCAATGAGTTTTTGTTGATTGGAAACTATGATAACATAACTAAGTGGTAAATATATGATAATTAATGATTAAAAGTGATGTTAAGTTGAATAAATTGATAAATTGATTAAATATTTACATTTTTAATTGAGGAAATAATGAAAATGATTAATATGAAAAATAAGGTGTATTGGTTTGAACCCTTTGGTATCTACATGCCCTATAAATTTTTTAATTGCTCAATTATGCCCTATAAATTTTTTGTCTCATTTATGCCCTATAAATTTTTTGTCTTTGTGTGTATTGTGAAAAATGTTAGTAGTTTTTGGTGTAAGAAATGTATGTGTGAATTCTATGTGTTGTCGAGATCCTAAGGTCTGTGGTATTTATGTGTAGATGGAAGGTGTAGCGTTTTTTTGAAAGTTTGTAAAGTATTTGATCAATTATGATGGGAGTATGAACTCATTTAAATGTGTGTGACGTCTTGTACCTTTTTTAGATTTCCGAGTGACAGTTGATTTGACTACATTGTAAAAATCGATACGCAGGCTTGAACTGGAATCCAAAATTGGTGGCATAGAGGAATCTGTGGCTGGGGAGAGCGGTGACCTAATTTGGATGAGCGGGGCCTTGTAATGAGACGCCGGAAGCGGGACGTGTCGGGGACGCGAGGTCCGATCTAAAATTACCCTCCCACACTATTTGCATGTAATTTGAAGTAAGGGCGTCACGTCTTTGTCGCTGTGTCTCAAAATTCTCATTTCCTGCCGTCTATTTATTTTGGGGTGTGGCTCGGGTCTTGTTTTTGGAGTATGACTTCTCCGACATTGGTTGGTCATCTTTTCAGTTACTGCTATCTCTTCGGAGTTTATTTAGATTTTCTGCAAAAATGGTTCCTAAAATTATGAGAAGTTTTATAAATGCTTGTCCAAAATTAAAAACTGCCTCTTGTAGTTCGAAGATTTTATGAGCGGGCATGGTATAGATAAACAAGTAATTAATGATTAAAATTGGGATACAGTTGTATGGTAGAACTAACAAACAAAGGATAAAAATCAGATGAAAGATAGGATATTGCCCCATGTTCGTCCATATTTTTGTAACTGGGGACTCTGAAATATTTGCTTGAACCTTATTAATTGTAGAATTTGAATGATTGGTAGGTTCGCAGTTCTCCTGTTTGATATCTTTAGGGAGTGGTGTGATATGATTGAGCTGGTTGTCAGGTTTGCAGTTTTTAACATCGGGGAAGAGTGATGCAAATCGTCTTGTTGCAAAAATGGCAGGGTCTAAATGCCTGAAAGGTTCGCTGCTGGTGGGTTTGAACCTTAATGACTCTGTTGGGAATAATTCGGGTGTTAAATGTTTGAAAGGGAACGTGTAATTGGGGTTGTGCTTTATATGATATGTGCTAACGGCGGGTGGTGATATATAACGGATTTTTTCTGTATACAGTTTAAGTTTGTTGACGTGGATTGTGTCAGTGTCTCTTTGAAGTGGTTGATTTGGTCGATCTATGCGGACCACATTTGGTGAAATAATTTCTAATATTGTGTGAGGTCCTGTGAAATATGGCGCAAGTTTCCCTGTATTTGGGTGGTGATATAATTTTACTAACACTAGATCACCTACTTCAAAATGTGGTTGTTTGTGTCGTTGATCATAAATGTTTTTGTCTTGTAAATGCTTGTTTTGTGTGCGTGTGTGTGCAATTTTTCTAGCTTTGTCGATATCTGGGTAAGGTGTACTATGGTCAGAGAGTTCGGGGGGTAGGATACCAAACATTAAGTAGATGGGTGGAAAACCTGTGGTAGAGTGTGGGGTTTTGTTATATATAATTGTAACTCTTTTGACCAACTTGGTCCATGCGATCTTAGGATTTTCTAGATGCAATAGCCTAAGTTTTCCCGTGAGGGTGGCGTTCAGGCGTTCACATAGACCGTTGGCCTGTGGATTGTTGCTGGTTGTGAGTAATGGGTGAATATTTCTATTAAGTAGGAAACTACGAAATTTTGGCGAAGTGAAAGCAGGGGCTCTATCCGTAAGAAGGCGTTTTGGAGAGCCATCCTGTAATACTCGCTTAAGTACCTGTTGGTAGGTGATGATGCTGGTGGATTTAGATGGAAAAGTCCACGCGTAGCGCGACAAATGATCGACTACCACATGGAGGTATATTTTGGTGTTGCCATATTTGGCAAATCCTGCTATGGTGTCAAGGGATAATAGGTCAAAGGGTTCTTTGGCTTCCGGAGGTTGACTTAATTCCCCGTAAGTGGGTCCCAATGGCCGTTTTGTTAACTGGCAGGTGGGGCAGGTCTTAACTTTTTGTTTAATATCTTTTGACATACCTTGCCAGTAATATTGTGTGGAGATGATTCGTGACATTTGTGAAATACCGGGGTGATTGTATTGTGTGTGTACTGTTTGTAAGAGTTGTTGTATGAGTGGTTTTGGAAGTATAATCTTGGTTACACCTTTTCGGGAAACTGTATGTAATCCATTATGATCAATGGTCAAACTAGACTCTTTCGATGGAGGAGGTTGGTGGGTCTTGATAAGGGTGGCGTCCAAGAATCCACAAAACGGGTTACGGGACAAGAGATCTGCTTCATATTGTAGTTTTCCCTTTATGTAGCGGACCTCATATTCGTAACTCGATAGTCGTAAACTCCATCGAAACAGTCTGCCGGACGGGTTTTTGATGGTTTTCAACCACTGTAATGCGTGATGGTCAGAAAATATAGTAAATTTTCTGCCCATAAGATAGATGCGAAACTTCTCCACACTCTCAACGATTGCTAAGCACTCAAGTTCAGAGATGGAGTAGTTTTTCTCGTGTGGGCGCAATGTTCGGCTGAAATATTGAACTGGATATACGTTCCCGTCAGGGTGAACTTGTTTGAGAATGCCTGCTATACCGAGGGTGGATGCATCGCAATACACTTGGCATGGCAGACCTTCTTTGTAAAGGTGTAAAATGGGGTGTTGTGTGAGGTTTCCTTTCAGGTCAATGAACGCCTCTTGACAAGCTTCATTCCAGTTCCACACGACGTCCTTTTTGAGGAGATTGTTGAGTGGTGCTCGCAAGCGAGCGTATTCCGGAATGAATTTGTTATAGACGTTCACAGCGCCTAAAAAGGATTGTAGTGTTTTTCGGTTGTGTGGTTGTTTAATGGCGTGGATGATGTCGGTATTGCGTGTAAGTGGTGTAATTGTACCAGCTGTAATGGTGTAACCTAGAAAATTTATGGATTGTTTAAAAAATTCGCATTTCACGAAGTTAAGTTGTAGTTTCTCCGCTTCGCAAAAGGCGAAAAATTGTCGCAGGTGGTTTTGATGTTCCTCCAATGTGTTGGAGTAAATGATGAAATCATCGAAGTAATGTGCCACACAGTCAAGTCCGTGTCTCTGTAGGACCTGACTTATGGCTCGTTCGTAAATCTGAGGACTGGTTTTTAACCCGAAAGGTAATCGAGTGGGTTGGTATAATCCTTCAAAGGTGGCAAATGCTAACAGTGGTCGAGAATCGGGGTGTATTGGGACTTGCCAATACGCAGAGGATATGTCGGCCGTGGAGAAATATTTGGCCTGTGCGAGGCGGTCTAGGATATCCTCGATTCTCGGGAGGGGATGGACATCAGAGCTGATTAGCTCGTTCACCTTCCTATAATCGATACAAAACCGTTTGGTCTTGTCGCGCTTAGTGACGAGGGTGACAGGGCTCGAGAAAGGTGGAAAAGATTGTTCTATGATGCCGTTCTCCAGCATTTGTTGTATTTGGTTACGGATTTCTTGTTGGTCACATATCGGAACACGATATGGACGTATGGTGATTATTTTTTCGGAATTCGTGGGTATTTTTACTGGTGGAATCCGTAAGCATGGTACGTTGAATTTGTCCTGTGAAAAAATGTGAGTGTACCTTTGTAGAAGTGTTGTGAACTGTGGTGTATAGTGAGTGTTAGGTGTTGTGTTGTAGTATGCATGGGGTAAAGGGTTTTGTTGTGTATTAGTGTGAGTGTCGAGTTTGTTGTGTGGGTTGGTCATATGAGAGTTGTGCAACGGTGTGTGATCACCTATGTTTTTGGTATGCGAGTTATCCCGCTGTGTGGGTGCGTTTTGGACAGGTTCATAAGTTGAAGTTGTTGTGGTTTGATTATTTGAGGGCATGTAAAAAAGGCAATTGGCTTTAGTGAAAAAGGGGCATGTAGATAAGTGGGTTTTTTTCAATGAATGCACGCAATGGTTGTCATAGGCGGAAAGTTGGGATGCGGGGAAAATTTTTTGTGACATCGCCTGACACTGCCAGTACGTGCATACATTGGACACATGATTAAAATGGTAGGAAAGGGTAGAAATGGGGCGCCCAGCTGGAATATAGTGCATTTATTAAAATCTATGGTTAATATGAATTTATGGAGGCTATTGATACTAAGAATTCCAAATGGCAATGGTGCATTCACTACATGGAAATTCTCCTTTCGTGATATTTGTCCTATTGTCAGTGGGATAAATAGTTTACCCATGGTTTTTGCAAATCCGTTTAGGGTTTGGAGGTGTAGTGAATGTCCCTCAAGGGTTAAATTAGGCAGGTGGGTTTTTAGCATATGATAAATATTATATGGCACTATACTCAGGCTGGCGCCTGTATCAATTAAAAAGGGGCATGATACATTAGGGGCTAGAAAAAGTTTGACAGTCAGTTGGTTTAGGGAGCCTACCTCAGTCTCGAAAGGGCTGCTCGGCTGGGGTGTCTCTGGCTTGACTTGGTTGTTGTGGAATCGGAACTGGTGATTTTGGGACCGTTTGCACTGTCCGGACTTTTTCGTGGGTCGTCGGGACTGGTCGACGTCGGCATTCGCTGTGCCAGTGTCTCGCGCCGCAGAACTTGCAGTTGGACGGCGGAAGAGGTGCATTCCATGCACCTGGGCGTCGGGGTGTGCTGTGGTACGGACCCGACATTGTGGGTGGTTGATCTTCTCGGGGTCGCGTTGTCGGTACACTGGGCCCGTGGATCCGCTGTACCAGTCGGAACCATTCTCCTAGGTTCTCGGGAGGTACTACGCGGACTAGGCGCTGGTCGTTGAATGGCAGTCCTTCTGTCAGCGTCTCGAGGATCACCTCCTGTGGAAGTCCTAGTTGCAATCCCATGGCGGTTTTCTCCCGGTAATAGGTCTCTAGGTTGGCTTGCCCAGTAAGCTTCATGGCGAAATATTTCGCAAAGGACGCTTCGCTTGACTCAGGATAGAGATCTAGGAGGATTTGTCTCACCTGGAAGTAGCTCCGGTCGGCCATCCGAAGTTTCCTGAAGAGCTCCAGGGGTTGTCGCACCAGGTAGTTTGGTGACGAGGTAGGTCGCAAACCTCGCCCATGAGGAGATGGCGTCGTACGCGAGGTCCACCGAGAAGATTTAGGTCAGGCGACCACACGAAGATAAGAACACCTTTCGGCTGAGACCGTAGGGTTTTATGAAATCATAGCAGTTCCTGTATTTATGAAGGCTGTAGCCCGAAACTAGGAAATACAGTTATACTATGGTCCTGTGGCGTGTTTACTACTCTGAGTCTATCCGTTCTGCGCAGAGCTCAAACAAAGACTCGTATGATTCATTTAAGGTATATATTCAAATTTTAAATATATATATATAGGCATGTAATTAAACATCTAATTGATGAGCATGAGAATATATTATTTTCCACTTTTTGGGGGACACAATGTAAAACAATCTTAAAACAGAAATACTTTATATTTTTAGTTTTTATATTTTTTAGCACTTCATTTAAATGAATTTGCGTGAGCCTCATTTAAAAGGTAAATATGTGTTGGGAGAATCGTAATAATTACTTTCTATTTAAACATAAATATTCTTTATTGAAGGCACAAAAAACTATGAATTTAAATTCCTAAAATAAATCTAAAAAACTCTAACGCCTAAACGTCTCCACATATACTCTCTCCCACACCACTCAAAGAAAATACATGTAATATAATCCAAAGTTATTATATCACTGCAATATTTGATGTATTACACTGTTGTAGAATCCTGTCGACTTAACCGTTCTGTGGCAATATCGTTGCGGAATTTCTTGTTGTTGGATGCGAATGGTGAGATTTGATTGAAGCGCAGTCGTTTGAGTGGAAGTTGCAGCATACAGTTAGGAATAATCAGGACACGTGATGGGGTTTGAAAATGAAAGGCAACTGGATTGGAGGAAAGAAAGCTTGAGAAGAGCTGAGCGATTTGACTTATTAATTATCTGATCACATGGCGGTGATTGACTTAGTTATGGGGTGAGCGGGAAGGTCTCGAGAGTAGATGTTACCTTGTGGGAAGCGGAATCACTACTAGGTCCGAACTCGGCGAGAGCCAGTGAACAACTGCTCATTCTTCCTTTTCGATTTTACACCAAGACTCAGTTTCTTTCTGATTGGTTGAGAGATGATCACATGATCTTTTCCTATTGGTCGACCTATTTAGGTGCTGTCTCCTGATTGGCCGGCGGTTTCCTTTGGTGTTGCTTTTGCTGGAAGATATATCCGATTTCGTCAGGAAGTGTTGGATAGCTCGACGCTTATAACTTCGGCGGATATTAGATACGTCCTGTCTTTGCCGGAAATATTGGGTGTTAGCTTAACATTTATAACTTCTGGTCACCAGATACATCCTGCTTTGTCAGGAAGTATTGAGTGCTTCTTGACTAATATAACTTCTGCGGCCACTAGATACGTCCGGTCTTTGCCCCTGCAATATTGACACAGGGGTGCCAAGAATAGTCGTGCCAGCTTTAGGCCTATTTCCTATGTCTTATTGCTACTTGCTTTCCTCCAGTTACCTTGTTCTTTATTAAGTCTTTGAAAATCATACATGGTACATACATAGTGGGTCGAGGTTGCATTTAATTATATACAAATTATGACATACATATATATATATATATATATTGTTACGCGTGATCCCTCCCGATCTCTTGGTACGATTCGCTCCTTCGGTCGCGGAGTAGATCCTCCCTGCAGGCACCCTGACGACGTCCCGAGTTCCACCGCTTTAAGTGGACACTCTCTTCCTCTGGCAGTATCTCTCGGCCTTACCACTGGTGGGGGGACACGAGAGACTTACCAGAAGAGTTGTAGCAGCAGCAGCAGCGGCCCGACGAAGATGGCAATGGCTAGAGGAATGACAGGAGGCGGCACGGAGAACCAGAAGCACTTTTTTATTGTCATATATTACCAAACATTACATATAACTGGAATAATAAACAACGGGTATTTACATTACGCCACCTCATGGGGCCAATATAAAAAGGTATTTACAGTCAGGAGAGGTGGCCTCCCCAGGAAACGGGATCACAGCAGTCGGCGACTCCCGTATCAGTTGCAGATGCAAAACAGGCGAACGCGCCATCTACTGGCGGAGGTTGCAAGTGCTCTTCTCGTAACACTACCTCCCCCTTAAACCAGATCGTCCCGATCAGGTCCAATTAGTCCTATCTCCCTGGTAACAAGCCAGTCTTCCCAAATGCACCACCTTGGCCTTCGATTTAGAACTTCGCTGGATACGGTAGACCAAATCATTGATCCTTTTGATGATCTTATAGGGCCCCTTCCAAACTGCCATTAACTCCGGTGAAAGTTCATTTTTTCTTTTTGGATGAAACAGCCATACTAAATCATTTTGTCCAAATCCATCGTGGTTCGCCCTTTGGTAATAGCGAGTCCTCATCCGGTGGCCTGCCATGCGAATCCCGGTCCCAACCAATTCGTGAGTCTCCAACAGAAGACCCTTCATCACTCCTCTGGACCTAGTTTTTGGTCCTTTGCCTGCGGCACACCTGTCGCATTCCTTGCACCACCTTTCAACATCCTCGTGATAGTAGACCCAATAGAATCTCTTCCTGACTTTCTTTAGCATTTTATTAATGCCAAAATGAGACCCCAAGACTCCACCGTTTATTTCCCGAAGGACATTGGGAACCTGGACCTTAGGGACTACTAGCTGCATGGTTTTACTCTTTCCATCGGCACTTTCCCAAATTCTTTTCGGCAGTCCGTTTTCTATACTAAGGGAGTCCCACTGTGACCACAAGGTCTTCAACTCGGGGCTCTTGTCGGATATCATTTCCCAGCTTGGTCTTTTATTCCCCCTTTCTTTCCATTCCAAGATTGGGCCGACGTTGGGATCCCGTTGCTGGATAGTCCTACAACTTTCAGAGGTCCAATCGTCACTCGGCACCATAGTTGTCCTTCTTGAGGTTACTTCATGTTCATCAATTTTCTCACAATGCCTGCAGTCGCCACAAGGTCCTCTGGATAGAGCATCTGCATGGCTATGCTTTCTTCCAGGCCGGTCCACAACGTTGGAAGAATTTAGTTTCCCTGGCTGTCTCTGGTTGGGCAGCCTGACGGTACACTGCCTCTTTAGATGACCATGTCGTCCACAGCGGAAACAGGGCTCAGCCGATCGTCTGCCAGGCCTGCCGGTCTCTTCTAGCCGTTCTAGTATCTTCAGTATCTCCTTAATGGCGTTCGATTTCCCACCGCCTCCAGTGGTGCTTTTTTCCACAATTAATTCTGCACCAGGGACCCGTGGGTGCCCCGATTCCCTTTTTATTTCACGGATAGACACATCATTGTGGGGCGGGTTCACCACAGCCAACGGTTGCCCCATAACGTTGGCAGAATTTAATTTTCCGGCTGTCTCTGGTCGGGCAGTCTGACGGTGCACTGCCTCTTTAGATGACCATATCGTCCACAGCGGAAGCAGGGCCCAGCCGATCGTCTGCCAGTCTCTTCTAGCCGTTCTACTAGCCGTTCTAGTTTCCTCAGTATCTCCTTAATGGCGTCCGATTCCCCACCGCCTCCAGTGGTGCTTTGCTCCGCAATTAATTCTGCACCACGGACCCGTGGGTGCCCCGATTCGCTCACTCGGTAGGCCGCCTCCACCTCCAGGGCGCGAACCAGCGCCTCTCTTGATTTATCGAAAGAAGCAAGTCGTAGCACTCTCTGGACTTCCACGTCTCGAATACCATCGATAAACGTCTGGGCGGCCAATTGGTCAAGGAAATCAATGGGAGCACCGGGGTAGGCCAGATGACAGAGCCTCTTGACATCAGCTTCAAACCCCTGCAAACTTTCCCCGACTTTTTGTCTTCTTAGATTAAGTTGAGCTTGGTATACTTGCCCCAGATGTTGTTCTCCATATCTCAACTCGAGTTCTCCCATCAACATCGCATAACTCTGTTGATCTGCACGCGGAACCACCTGAAGCAGATCTAAGGCCGGTCCCCGAAGAGCCACAATCAAATTTGTCACTTTTTCGGTCTCTCCCCAGCCATTGTTGAGAGTCACTGCTTCGAATTGTCGCCTAAAACCCTCGAGGGAAGTTTGTCCGTCAAAGGTAGGCGGAGGTATGTTGCGGCCTGTAGGGGAGATCACAGCACCCTCTAGACTCTTCATGCGCGCCAGCTCGATCTCCAGCCTGCGGACTTCGCCAATATTATTCTCTAAGGCTGCCTGGACCCCCCCGATCTCACTCTTGCACTCTGTCCGGACTTCGCCAATATTATTCTCTAAGGCTGCCTGGACCCCCCCGATCTCACTCTGGAATCTAATCTCCAAATTTGTCACTTTCTGGTGGAACTCTTCCCTCTCCTGCTGTCGAAGAAGCCCTTCTTCCTCTTTTTCTTTTTCTCTAAGAAGCTTTTCTTTCTCTTTCTCTTCTTCTCTAAGAAGCTTTTCTTTCTCTTTCTCTTCTTCTTTAAGAACTCTTCTTTTTTCTTTCTCTTCTTCTCTAAGAACTCTTCTTTTTTCCTTAAGAAGCTTTTCTTCCTCTTTCTCTTTTTCTCTAAGAAGCTTTTCTTTCTCTTCTTCTTTAAGAACTCTTATTTTTTCTTTCTCTTCTTCTTTAAGAACTCTTCTTTTTTCTTTAAGAAGCTTTTCCTCCTCTTTTCTTTTTCTCTAAGAAGCTTTTCCTCCTCTTTCTCTTTTCCTCTAAGAAGCTTTTCTTCCTGAAGCCCTTGCATCATCTGGGTGATTGTGGCCAGCAAGTTCTGCTCCGAGGCCATTTTTTGACCTCTAGTCTCGATGGGCATTCGTCAGCAACCAAAGAAATATCAAAAGGAGCCTCCTGGTGACCTCCACGAGGAAGAAGCCCACCTCTGACACCAGTGTTACGCGTGATCCCTCCCGATCTCTTGGTACGATTCGCTCCTTCGGTCGCGGAGTAGCTCCTCCCTGCAGGCACCCTGACGACGTCCCGAGTTCCACCGCTTTAAGTGGACACTCCCTTCCTCTGGCAGTATCTCTCGGCCTTACCACTGGTGGGGGGACACGAGAGACTTACCAGAAGAGTTGTAGCAGCAGCAGCAGCGGCCCGACGAAGATGGCAATGGCTAGAGGAATGACAGGAGGCGGCACGGAGAACCAGAAGCACTTTTTTTATTGTCATATATTACCAAACATTACATATAACTGGAATAATAAACAACGGGTATTTACATTACGCCACCTCCTGGGGCCAATATAAAAAGGTATTTACAGTCAGGAGAGGTGGCCTCCCCAGGAAACGGGATCACAGCAGTCGGCGACTCCCGTATCAGTTGCAGATGCAAAACAGGCGAACGCGCCATCTACTGGCGGAGGTTGCAAGTGCTCTTCTCGTAACAATATATATATATTTACACTCAACATCACATTAAATCACAGATTAATTCAATCAAAGAATGAAAATTAATATTTTAAATAATTAACATCAACAATAAGTAGGTAAGGAAAAAATATTTTACATCAAGAGAGAGTAAGGAAATGAATTGTTAATTTATAATTCGAATCGCCTAAAAGTTAACAGGAATAAAACAGATCTTGGATAAACTTTGAAGAGTGAGAATAGATAAAACAAAACGTTAGGAATTAGAAAAACAAACGACGAATAAAAATGACAGTTTCAAAATTGAACAGAGAAATTATTTATAAACCATGTCCTAATACACCTTTATATTCATGAAAAATCTAAACCAATATATATGTATATACAAGAAACTATTTTAAAAGCTTTTATTTAACTTGCCTCTCTGTCTGTCTGTCCGGATGTCTGGATGTCTGTCGCCAAATCTTGTAATCAATTTTTAATATACTTATAGGGCACCTAGAAATATGAAATTTGGTACACATGTTCAAACCTGATGACAATGCTAGCTGACCAATTTTCAGATTTCTGGGTTGTCAGGTTGGCCAAGAACGGACAAATTCCCAAATTTCCTTTCAAATTTTGTATATTTAATTTTACTTATTTTGTTTTGCCAATATCTCGCGAACAGTTCGTTTTTAGCGATTTTCCTCCGATTTCTCCTTCTTTGGGTAAGCTTGGTAAGATTGGTCCACTTTATTATTTAAAAGCTTTTATTTAACTTGCCTCCATTTCTGTCTGTCTGAATGCCTGTCGCCAAATCTTGTAATCAATTTTTATTAATATATAGGTTGTCAGGTTGGCCAAGAACGGACAAATTTCCAAATTTCCTTTCAAATTTTGTGTATTTAATTTTAATATGCTTCCAGACCATATAGAATAATGAAACTCACAATACTCGCTCAGTCCAATTAATAATTGACAGATAGACAGACATACATACATTTTTATATATAGAGATTAGCAGTAATTAAACGTAACAGTAAGAAAATGTTGATTTTAATATATGTAAATAGAGTCTCTTAAGAAAGACCACCTAAAAACATGACTCAACTTGTTTCTCCTGTAGGTGGTCTCTCATTGGAGATTCTAATTGATATTGAAGAATCTCTAATAGACCTTTAATAAGAGACTGCCTCTTGGAGAAACGGGTTAATCTACGATTTTAGGCGTCCTCTCAATGGAAGCTCTACTGTATCTACTTTTCACACTGTTTGGCTTAATAAATGTCATTTTAACCATTTTGAATGTGTATCAATCCAGTCTATTTTTTATATTTAAAAGGCAAAATCACTTCATTTCAATTCATAGGGAATTCTTAACATTTTTTTTTGTCTTCATTCAGCTTACTTTCTATTATATTTTAAGCCATTGTTCCCCCCCCCCATTATACATATTTAATACCGTATACACTGTTTTACTTTCAAAAATGTCATTAATAATTTGAATACAGACACACACACATTGAAAACCTTCTTAATAATGATGATAATTTTTAATGAAAATTTTAATGGAATTTGGGAAATAAAACGAAACGAAAAAAAGAAATCTGACAAAAAAATAGCTTTATACCTTCCCCAAAGTTCTAAATGGTCAAATATCAAGTGGCTATATAAATAAAGTTATACACAAAGATAAAATATAGATTTTGAAATATTTTTTTCACTTAATTTTAATGCATTGTAAATTCTTCATCTTCAGGGTCATTGGTAGTTATGTGGAAAATTTGGTGACATTTGGTTAAGTAGTTTCTGAGTTTATCGATAAACAGACATACAAATTTTGATTTTTATATATATAAAGATAATGCAGAGATAATAAATCAGAGTGCTGAAAATATAACAGATTAATTAATATTCATCCTCATTTAAAAAAAAAAAGGTTTTTCAAACTAATAATTAGAGAAACCTTTCTGGTAGTACAGGGTGATCCAAAAGTCCCGCACAACTTTAAAAATTAATAACTCCGCGAATATTTGCGCTAGAGCAATGCGGTAAACACCATTGTGTTCAGGATGCAATGAAATTTTTATGGCAAATAATTAAAAATTCGAAATTGATTTTAGTTACAACTTTATTCGCTAGATGGCGCCCTACCAGAATCAGCGATTCAGCGGCCAAATTGTTTGATAAATTGAAAAATATAACTAAACGACACGTATTTTTACTTTTTGTATACCAGGAAAGAACCCTAATAATATCAAATGATAAATTAATAAAACACCATTTCGCCAAAAGTTAGAAGAAATGGTTAACGATTTTTAAATACAATCTGAGATATGTAAAATAGGTATATGCAAATTAAAACATGTAGCAAAAAAAAAAAACCTGATATTTTAGATGCGGTTTGCTGGAATCCTCTCAGCTATTTATATTTCGAAAATAATAATTTTATATATTTTTTTTAATTCAACTCTCTCTCAGTATCGATTATATTTATTTTAATTCATTTGAAAAATATTTATCTATCTCTGATGATTTATTTTACTCTGGAATGCCGTTGTTGTTTTTGTCGTGTCCAATAAAGAGCCTCAGATTCTTTTCGTTTGGCCAACAAAAATGTCCAATTTATATACACATATATTCTTACATATTGAGTCTTTAAAGAATGCAAATAATCTTCATCTATTTACATACACAACACATCTCCCCCCTTAATAATACTCCATTCGGTCTAGGGGTTTCCTGGCTCTCTGAGGTCTAGGACTGCGGACGGGCACTTGCACAGCGGCAGCCTCCGGTTTAGGAGTGCAAGAGGGCACGTGCACAGCAACAGGCCCTGGTATAGGAGTGCAAGAGAGTACGTGCACAGAAGCAGTCTCCTCCTTGTTTCCTGATGTAACCTCTGGAACCTTCTCTTCACTTTATTTCTGACTTCCACCTACAGGCTTCTCTCCTGATGTTCGAGGAAGTATCAAATTTCTTGTCTCCACTTGTTTCTTTCTCACAGGTCGCAATTGATTGATATGCCTCTTATACACGACGCCCTCGCAACTTATAAGGTAGTGACGGTAGTTCAATAATTCCAAAATGGTACCTTTTTACCGTTTAGGTCCAGTTGCATAATTGCAGAAATAAACCTCGCAACCTGTAGTAAACTGCTCCTGCCTTCTTACGGCCTCATGAAATACCTCTCGCGGATTTCTCATCTTGGTATTAAATTCGAGAATCTTGATCTTAAACTTCTCTTCATTAGCAGTTCCGCCGGGGACTTCCTTTATTACAGTTTGGGGGGATGCTCTATGAGCAAATAGGAAACTTTGTAGATTCGTCTCTAAATCATCCTTCCCATTATTCTTTCTCAAACGGGTTTTAAACTCTCTTACATATCTTTCAGCTAAACCATTTGTACTAGGATTATACGGACTGGTCTTAGTGTGCCGTATACCATTCATTTTGGTAAATTGCTCGAATTCACCGGAGATAAACTGTCTTCCGTTATCTGTAACAAAATATTAGGGCAATCCAATTCTGGCGAGAATTTCTCTAAGATGACTTATAATCGTTTTTCTGGTAATATCTTTGATGATAAAAATTTCTATCCACTTTGAGTATGCGTCCACGAGAACCAAAAACATTCTTCCCATGAACGGACCCGCTAGATCAAGATGAAGTCGATGCCACGGTTTTTCGGGTCAAGTCCATTCCGAGATGGTAGCCGGGGGCATGCTTGCCGATTCTTGGCATACTCTACATTCTCTAGTTAACTCTCTGATGTTAATGTCTATGCCTGGCCACCAGAAAATACCGTCTGGCAATCATCTTCATTTTAACAATCCCCATGTGTATTTCATGCAAGTCATTTAAAATTAAAGATCTTAATTTTTGGGGAATCACCACTCTTTCACGCCATTGAAAACAATCAAACTCCAAACTTAATTCCTCATTGATCTTATAATAAGGAGCTAGTGGGTTTTCCCTCAGTACCCTTGTGAATTTCCACACACACACACACAGTTTCCTTCTCTAACATTCCTTAATACTATAGACAGTATTTTATCTCGGGACGTCTCATATGCCACCTCCCTAAAAGAGAACGGTACCTCATTCAACTTCCTGAGAAGAAGTACCTGGTCTTCATCAAGAAACTCCCTGACACTCGATTCTAAAGGAAGACGTGACAATGCGTCAACATTGGAATTATCACTACCTTTTCGAAAATCCTCAGTATAATTAAATGCAGCTAATTTTAAGGACCATCTTTTAATTCTGGATGCTGCACATATGGGAATTGGTTTCTGAGGTGAAAATATATGAATTAAGGGTCGGTTGTCTGTGACTAATACGAATTTTCGTCACAGCAAGTATTGTCTTGATTTCTCATCGCCATAAGTTATGCTCAACGCTTCCTTTTCTAGTTGAGAGTACCGTTTTTCCGCTTCAGTTAATGTTCTAGAAGCAAAAGCTATAGGGCATTCTTCCTTTCTATCATTTCTATGACTCAGAATTACGCCTAGTCCATAGTCCATTAATAATGATTTACATTTTTAAAATAACATTCGATATTTTTCGTCCAGTTCCATCTGCAATTTTTATTCAAAAGTTGATAGAATAGCGCTAAAATGTTTGCTATATTCTTTATGAATCTATAATAATAAATTAAGAGTCCTATGAAAGATCTCAATAGCGAAACATTATTTAGGTTCAGGCGCCTCTATCACTGCTTTAATTTTATTTTCTAAGGGATGCAGTCCATATTTATCCATTTTAAACCCTAAAAATTCCACCGATTTCTTTTTAAATTTACATTTATATCTGTTTAACTTTAAACCTTTTTCTAGCAATCATCTAAACACTAGATCCAACTTTTGATCACAATCTTCAAAGTATTTTCCTGCAACCAAAATATCATCTATGTAGCAGGCCACACCTGGCAAATCAGAAAATAGGCCTTCCATAATCCTCTGAAATTTATTTGGTGCTACCGCTACGTCATATGGTAGTCTTTTATAAGAAAACAACCTCTTTGTGGTGTTTATATCAACAACAGCTTTGGCTTCTTCCGCTAACATTACTTGTAAGTAAGCCTGTGATAGGTCTAGAGTCGAAAGTACGGTGCTTGTAGATAATTTTGAAAATATCTCATCGATCGATGGAATGGGATACCTATCTAATTCTATTGCTTTATTAGCTGTACATCTAAAATCACCACAAATCCTTACACTACCATCCTTTTTTGATGCCGGTACTATTGGAGCGGTCCAATATGCATGAACTATAGGTTATAAAATGCAAGAATTCACTAAACGATCAATTTCATTTTCTACTTTGTTTTTTGGAGAGAAAGGTAAACTTCTGGCCTTACAAAACAAAGGAGTCGCATCCTTTTTTAAATTAAAATTTACTCTAACGTCCTTTAGACAGCCCAAATCTTTCTTAAAATAATCTGCATACCTATCTATCAAATTTTTATATATTTAAATATATTTCTATTATATTCATTATTTAAAATTTTAATGCTAAACAATATAGAACAATCAAGTTTCAACTGTTTAAGCCATTCTCTTCCTAATAAAATTACCTGGATTTTTTCATTTACAACTATTTATCGTAAATATTGGTTGGCTTCTTTTACATACACATTTCTTTGATATATAATCTCTATTGATTTACCACAAAAGGATTTTAATCTTAAATTTGTTGGAAATAATCTTTTACCTTGCCAATAATTCTTATAAATATCTTTAGGTATTAACGTAACTGGACTTCCTGTATCTATTGTAAAGCACAAAGAATAATCATCTACTGTTAAATTTATTGTGGCATCAGTTTCGCCCTGTACAGAATATATAGAGTCCTCTTGTACAAATTTACATCCCCACATTCTTTTACTAGCTTTGCAAACCCTACTTAAATGACCCAGTTTATTACATTTTAAAACAAGTCTTTGTTCTATGAGGTAAAACAGATGCCACGTGTGAATGTCTTTCACCACATCTATAACACACTATTTTGCCTTTGCCACTTTGCCTGAAAGGCCTATACTGCGCCGTACTATTATTGTACTCGCCCTTTTTATCCTTTCAATTCACAGGGGATATCTTGGCCACTAATTTATCTTGTAATTCTCTTGTATTTATCTCCGCCAATTCGAACGAGATCGCCACTGCAAAAACTTTATCCAGGGTGACATCGTCTTCCTCTTGTAGTAGCTTCTTTTGCAGGATTTCCGACTTGATTCCAGCCACAAAACGGTCTCGCATCATGGTTCCCAACATATCGACGAAATTACAATTTATTGCCAAATGTTTCAATTCTCTAAGATATTCCGAAATTGATTCTCCTTCCTGTTGAATTCTCTTTAAAAGTCTGCATCGCTGTGGTATCACTTTCTTCTTTGGATCCAAATGCAGCTTAATTCTTTGAATGATAGTATCATAGGGTTGATCTTTCATTAGACCAGGAAGAAAATGTCGTTTCCCTGCTTCAAAGTTTCAGAATCTGGTAGCGAGGTAAAAATCAGCACTTTAATCTCCTTCTTCAGATGCCAAAAAGAAAGCCTCAAATTTTTGTACAAAAAATTCGAAGTGTCCTCCACTGGGATATAGCATCTAAAAGGTATTATTAACTTTGAACTTGTCATGCTGATCTTTTCTACTCCTTTGTTTTCTTGATTCAGATAGTTTAAAAGATGTAATCTTAACCCATTTTCTTATTTTTCCTCTCCATAATCCGAGAGTCAGATTTGTTTAAAAGATGTAGTTGTTATACTTGCATAGACGCCGTTTTCCTTAGCTTTTTACTGGCTCTGTAGATCGCGCATCCTCGTCGCCACTTTTGTTGTGTCGTAATTAGAAGTACAAGAGCTCAAACTTGACCATGGCCAACAACAAATGCCTAATTTATATATACATATATTTTTACATAATGAGGCTTTAAATAATACAAATAATATTCATCTATTTACATAAACAACAGTTAATATATAGCGAGAAGAGTAGAGGACTAAGCACAGATCCCTGAGGTACACCAGCCCATGTTCTTCGGTCCTTGGAAAATGTTCCATTGACCGAACCTTTATCCTTCTTCCCCTTAAGAAGTCTGCAATCCAGATTAAGGTTTTTCCTCTTACTACGATGTTGTGCAGCCTTTCAAATAATTTCTACACTCGAACAAAATCTGAGGTCATATCCAGGAATACTGCCGTTGTCTTCTTTGGCGGTTTTTCCTAGAAATGTATTATTGATTGACAGAAGTAGAACAGTTTATCAGTTGTACAGTGTCTGGATCTTTAGGCAGTTTGGCAGAAGTTTATTTTATCATTGTTAGTGAGCCAGACTATGAGCCAAGAGTGAATAATTCATTCTGTTATTTTACAAAGTATGCTGGTAAGAGCAATTGGCCGATAGTTCTTGCATTCCTTAGCATCTTTGTTTGGTTTCAGTATTGGCACTATAATTGATATCTTCCAATTATTTGGTAGTTTACCAGTTTGCCATGAAATGTTCAGTATTCGTAGGAGTTTATTTTTAGCTTCGTCTCCAAAGTGTTTAATCATTTGACCAAAGATTAGAGCATCTCCAGGTGACATCTTGGATTTAACTTTCCTATTGATGAATTTAGCTCATTCAGTGTGAAGTATCTCGAGTAAATATCTTGTTGATGGTAATTTCTTGCTTGTTTAACTAACTTGTTTATATTATTTTTTAGAGTCCTGCCTTCATTCGTATAGCTGAGTCTGGAAGTGCTTGAAAGATATTCAGAAATTATGTCAGCCATCTTTTTGTTCGTTCTCGCTATTCATATCGGTTAGAGTATTGGAGGATTAGTGTTGGTTTTGAGTTTTATAACAATAATTATATTCCAGTGATGGCTTTCCTTTTTTGGATCCATTTTCTTCGCAGAATTCTGCGCATTTTTCTTGTTTGAATATCCAAATTTCTTGTTCTATTTTGTGACTAACTTCAATGAGTTCCTTTATGATTTCTTCTGTTTTATTTGTTTTAAGAAGTTCATTTTTATTGTCTCTCTCTGCAATCATTGCCTCGATATTGTGGTCCTTCCAGTAAAGTATTCACAGGTATTTACGTCTACCTCTAGGTATCGATACTTTTGCAGCTTTGGATATGTTCAAAGAGAATTTTTCCAAGTTTTTGTCAATCGTTCTGTGATTTAATTCTTCGTTGCACAGTTCTTCAAGTTTTTCTGTAATTTTTTTTCCAGTGTTCTTTTATTCTGTTGAAAATTCTCAATTTTGAATTTTAGAGTTGTTAAAATTGGTTTGTGGTCACTGATTGCACTTTTCAGAATTTTCCATTGGTTGTGGGTGCGATGTTGTAATTTATCGCTGTGATGTCTATTGCGGATTCTGTGCCTGTGGACTTGGATATATAGGTGTTCTTTTCGTTATTTAACGGCGTAAGGTCGAGGTCGGTTAGCATGTCCTCAACCTGCTGACCTTTGTTATCCTGGACAGGTGATCCCCAAATTGGTCTTTCGGCGTTAAAATCACCAAATATGATTGCGATATCCGAAGACGCTTCACTCAATGTCTCTATCAGGCCTGTATTGATGCTAGTATTATCGTGGTGATAAACATTTATGATTGGAATTGTTTTATCTGTATAAAAGATTTCTATTGCCTGAGCTTCTGTCGTGCTTTCTCTAGGCTTACTCTGATTATAGGCGATTTCCTTAAATTTGATTTCTAGAGTTTTAATCAAAACGGCAAGTCCTCCTCCGAATTTTTCCGGTCTGTCCATTCGTAGTTTTGTATAATCTTTGATATTGAATCTCAGATTCTGATTCAATTTTGTCTCCCTGGGGACAATTAATATGTACATTGTTGTCACAGAGAAGACAAGTCAGCTCTTTATTTTCCTCTGGGTACCATTTATATTGAGTTGTAGTAGATTGAATTGTGTCCTCGTAGTAGATTTCTCATAATGAGCTCGAGCTGCAGCTCTTGATGCGGCGGTTACCCCGGACGCGGTAGCATTACTGGAGATATCAGCTTTGCTCTTCATTTGAAAATGGGTGCCGTTGCAACGTTAGTCATCTTGGAAACGAACCAGAATTTGGTTAAATATTCCAAGGGTCCAGGGAAGCCGCAAGGTGTGTGGTCGAACTTCTCCCCTTCCCCCTGGAATGCCGTTGTTTTAATGTCCATCCATACAGAGTTTAAAACAACAACTGACTCACCCGTGCAGGCAAGGTCGCGCTCCGCTGCGTCACGTGGGAAAACATAGTACATGTTTTCTTACATGTTCTCAGCACAGCCGTCACTACAGGATAAAGCACTCTTGGTGAATTGTTTTAATTGTGATTCAGAATCTGCCACTGAATCTTTACGAGCGTTTCGTTCCTTTAAAGATATTCGAAGCGGTAAAGGACCAATGAGTTGCTACTCTCTAAAGCGATTGATTAAAAGTTTTGAGGAAACTGGATCTCTGGAAGCAAAACCTCGGAGTGGAAGACCATCGACATGCAAGTCAGTGGCTGTTACGGTTTTGCAGAATGCTGAAGCTATTGAAACGTTATTCACGTATGGAGAAGTAAGTGCTAGACAAGTTTCTCGACAAACGGGGATTTCGTATAGAACAGTTTGGAGAGAACACGCATTTAGAATTTTTCTATAAAAATACCCTAACAAAATTCAAAGTTTTCACGAGTTGAAAGTCAGCGATTTTGAGAAGCGTCAAGAATTCGCTGCATGGGTTTTCCGGCAAATTGATATTGATGAAAACTGGCTGTCAAATGTTCTAAGAACAGATGATGCTCACTTTTATCTAAAGGGAGAATTTAACATTCAAAACTGCTTTGGCCTCGTTTTGGCAACAGAAAACCCTAGGATTCTTACAGAAATACCACTCCATCAGCACAGAGTTACAGTTTTGTGTGGGTTCACTTCTTCATTTATTATTGGGCCATTTTTCTTTGAAAAAATCAATGGAAGAATTTTTAAAACCGTTTTTGTAACTGGTGAACGTTATGTTCAACTTTTGAGAGAAAAGGTTATTCCCATATTGCAGGACAGACAAGTACTAAACGAAATAACATTCTTGCAAGATGGAGGACCTCCTCATATCTCCCGCGGTGCCAAACAATTGCTGAAGGAAACGTTCGGTGAAATTCGTTGATAAGCCGCCACTTTATATACCAGTGGCCCCCAATATCACCAGACTTGACGCCTTACAATTTCGGTTATGGGGGTACATTAAGTCGCGTTTTTATCGATGCCGGCCTACCACATTGGCCATGTTGAAGGCTTCTATCAGATGGCACGTTTTATAAATTTCAACTATTTAATTGTGACCATTCTGTCATCTATCGTCTGCAGGCGGTGTTTGAGAATGAAGGGCGCCACATTGAGCAAGGATTGTGACCTAATACAAGAGAGAAGGCAGTTACCTCATGTGTTATATTTTGCAGCTCTTAGTTTTGGGTTATGGGAATAATAAATGCTGTCCTCACATCTTGACTCTTTTTTTTTTTTCCTGTAAACGGTAATTTTTTTGTTTGTCATTTGCCCACATTTTATATTATATCGTGCAGGCCAAAGTGTTATAACTTCTCGAATAACACTGGTATACACAATTTTACCCCTTATGTTTAGTTTATCGCTTTTCGCTCATTAGAAGAAATAGCATAAGGAATAATCTCTGTATCCCCCCCAACTTTAGATGTTTTGCGCAAAAAAATAATACAAAATGATTTTACTACCACGTTTTTCAACGCAAAAGGTCGATTTAAAAATGATTTTTTTTCTGGGGATACATTTTCAAAATTGTGTACAGTATAATAAACAATGATGACATTTGACAAACCCATAGGATATTTGGAATAAAGTACGACAAATATATTTTGTCACTCCCCTCCATATTTCATTTTTGGATCATGACAAATATCCAGTTAAATAGTTAAGTGTCGACAATTAGTCAAGAAACTATACATTCCTTATAGCACGAAATCCTATTAGTAGTGCCATCATAATTTCTGGTACTATATTAACATTTCAAAAATCGTGTATTGATATCAGTAGTTATTTTCAAACATTCAATTTATTTCACAAAACTCCATCTAAAATATAAATATTTTTTGCTACATGTTTTAATTTGCATATACCTATTTTACATATCTCAGATTGTATTTAAAAATCGTCAACCATTTCTTCTAACTTTTGGCGAAATGGTGTTTTATTAACTTATCATTTGATATAATTAGGGTTCTTTCCTGGTATTCAAAAAGGAAAAATACGTGTCGTTCAGTTATATTTTTCAATTTATCAAACAATTTGGCCGCTGAATCTCTGATTCTGGTAGAGCGCCATCTAGCGAATAAAGTTGTAACTAAAATCAATTTCGAATTTTTCATTATTTGCCATAAAAAATCCCATTGCATCCTGAACACAATGGTGTTTACCGCCTTTCTCTAGCACAAATATTCGCGGAGTTATTAATTTTTAAAGTTGTGCGGGACTTTTGGATCACCCTGTATATTAAACAATTTCTCAAAGTTAAATTGCGATGAAATGAGTAGTTTGGTCCGGCATAAAGAAGAGGCATATAATCATTTTTTCCTATATGCATGATAATATTTAGAGCAGATTGTTGAATTATAACAGATAAATTAGAATATTTATCTTGATTATTTTTAGGTGAAAGTTATTTCAAATATTTTATTTGCTAGAAACCTTCCCAGTACTATACTAAATAACTTCCCAAAGTTTCATGGCGTTCCAATGAGTGGTTTGGTCAGGCATAAAGGACAGACACACCACACACAAACACACACACATACATTCATTTATATATATATGAAATGTAAATAATAAAGTTTATCGAATAAAATTTAAAATTTTAAATATAATTTAAAATAAGTTGATATTATAGAGTGAGTTAAGATAGATTTATATATTGATATAACTATATTTAAAACTTTTAATAATAGTAATATTTATATATAAAAAGGAAATTCTATTAGATTAGCAAGCTAAATCTAAATTAATTATATAAGATAAAAGTTGATAATTATTTTTGTGTTTAAGTTAGATGAGATTAAAAAGTTGTTTATATGTATTATATTTATATCTTATTTAGGAGAGAAAAATGTAAAAAAAGTAATTATGTGTTAGAATAATATGTTTTTATTTTAGATAGAAAAAAAAATTGAAAAATAAAAATAAAATTCAACAAGAAAAGAAGATTTAACAACGTAACGTCCTTTAGCATCGGCCTTCACCCGTCATTTAGACATACTCTTAAAATAAATAGGAATAAAGAAGAGATTTATAATGATTATATATTTATTTTTTAGTAAAAGAGAGGAAAGAGATAAAGAAAGAACCATACACTTTTATTTCAAACAGGTAGAGAATTGAAAGGGTGTTAGTATTTTTTTAGTTAATTAATAGTTTTTGTAATTTTTTTTTTCCTATATAATTTTAGATTTTTTTTTTTCCCCAAGAGTAAGAATATTATGATATAATGTTTTTGCCTAGTTAAGGATAGATAAACATATTTTAAATCTTTGCTTATTAGAAATTATTTTTTGGAACCCTAATGGTAGACCAGGACATTACACAAAAGGAGATTGGAAAATCTATTGGAGAGAGAAATCTGTGGTAACAGGGCTCTTCAGATGAAAATACCACATCCCATTTCACCCTTACTTCATTATGGATTGATTTCACTTCGACCATTAAACTGTATAATTAAATTAATATTAGATAATATAGAAGGAGGTTGTTTACTTACTTATTCAAAGTGGCGTCTGCCGCTCCTTAGAGACAGCGCACATGTGTGGATGTAACATCTGTCTGCCAGGGACCCGCCGACATTGTTCTAAAAGTAACCTTCCCTCTTCTAGGAAATCTTATTTTTAAAATTGTTTGAAGTTAGAAAAGCTGTTAGAAAAGAATCATTAGAAATTTTTAAGATTGTGAAAATATGTATTAAAATTTTGTTTCCATTGATATAAGTTACATTTTTATTAAAATTATAAATTAATTGAATAATAAAACATTTATTATGCTTCAAATTCATTTATATTTGTTTTCCAGTTCCCTCCCACAGTAACTGGAAGTCAAATTGAATGAATTTAATGCTTTATAATCGTTATCATATAATTAATATATTTAAAGTCATAGGAAATATATTCAGTAATTCTATCATTTGTTTTAGTATAAGAGTAGAATATAAGTTGTTGGTTAGATTAATTGGAGAAGTTTGAAGTTTCAAATTTATAATTATATTTATTATTGCTTAGGTATTTGTGTATTGACAGCCTATTGTAAAACTTTACTGTTTTGTATTTAAAACCATTGTTTAAATACCCTTTATTAAAATTTTTAATGTCTTTAATAAAGTTTGTTTTAATGTTGTTGATTCTATAAAATCTTAAAAATTGACCAAAATATATGCCTTTGCAGCAATTTGATGATATGTTGGAATTGACATTACAGAATTTAATAATTTTAAAATTATAACAATTTCTTTTGTCATATGTTCCAATTGACTTGTTTGCAAGGTTTATATTTAAGTCTAAAAAGTTAACCTCCTTGTTATTAGTTATCTTTTCATTATTTTTAAGTTTCAAATATTTAGGGTATATTTTGTAAATGACATTATTGAATTGTGGGTTATTCAAGATAATGATGTCATCTACATAGCGGAACATATTCCAATTCACATCATTCTGTAGGAAGAACTATCTTTCATACCAAAACAATGGTTGCCTGTAAAGTCGGTTTTACGGGCGAAGATTTTACGTGACAACGGTAGAATATTTATTGATATGAATATAATTAAATTGCACAATAGGAACAAGGAATTGAATGAAAATAAGAATTGCACAAATTTTAACTATAGAAATATATTTTGTTTACTAAAACATTGTACATGTAAACTTAAACTTAACTAATTCCTATTTGAGTGATTTTGTTGAGGATAGGACGATGATAGGAGAAATATGAAATGAAAGGAAGTGTTTCTGCTGTAATGTGTCTTGCTAAAGTCAAGTCGATAGTTGTTCCTTTTAACGTAGTTGACTTAGAAACGTTTGATACGCAATCAAGATTATACGTATTTTTCATGATATTAAGAAACGAGTTGTCAGGCTTTACGTTTTTGTTAAAATCACCACACAGAAGAATCGGTATACTAGTATCAATTTGCACGAACGGTGGCACGTACTGGCTGTTGTGAATGTACGGACCGAGTCCTTGCCATAGTAACATTCCAATATCCTGCATACTTGCTCCTGGATGAATATATACAGCACCGAGTATAAACTTGAAGCTAGTATTAGCGGCGAAGCAAGTAACTTCAGTCATGCACATGTCACCCTTGGTTTTAATGACACGAGTTACGTCTGTAATCGCAACTTGGAACACTTCCGCCGTAGATGTCGATGATAATTTACGATAGATCGCCACTCCACCAGCCGCGTTGGTATCTGAGTTAGGTCGATTATTTTCCCTGGATACGCACTCATAACCCTTGATTGGAGTTGGTTCACAAGTGTCGCGCATCCACGTTTCAGTCAATACTAAATAGTCTGATCGTGGTATCACTGTATCTGTATGTCCGCGGCATGGGCACTTAAACTTTGACAGTTGATGTTCGTTACAATAAGTTGTCCAGCGTCGGTTGCGTCGTCACAGAATTTTACGGCTTGTTTGGTAATTGTGTCTAGAGTGTGTCCACGAAGTCGTAAGTATTCATTGCGAATATCTCGAGTAGTCTGTGAGTCGTTTCCATCTCGGCCATGTTTGAAAACCAATGGAGAGTCCTTTTCTGTTATGATGTACAATCCGTCGATACTTGTGACGCGGCTCATGGCTACATAAACCAATTGCTGTGGTTGTTTCGAGGAGTACTTGTAAACAATTGTAGTAAACGTCCCACCCTGGGCCTTGTGGATCGTAATTGCACAAGCAGGCACGCAAGGAAATTGTTTTCGCTTGCACTTCACTGTTTTTGTCAACGAAATGTTTACCACTTTCTTGTGCACTGGCACCCAATCGACGGATAAGGTGTTTGGTTTGCTGTGCACATGTGGTCGACATTTGATTTTTGCTTTGGTACCCGTATTTTTGTCTTCAAACTGGAACCATAAAGTGGCGATTTCATCTTCAGCTGGCGGCAAACTTGTGCTGGTCGATGGTCCTCCTGGAGCAGAACGGTCATCTGCATTGGCTGGCTGACGTTCGATGTATAGCAAAACTCCAATAGCCCCATTTACCAATCCATCGGCGACGTCTATGTTAGATGTAATCATGTACGGATATCCTACTGCTAATGGCAACATGTATGGCAATCCGTCGGTTTCTGCAACCGACATCTTGTGAAGTTTCCCTTGCTCCCGGCTCTTTTCAGAATTGCTGGAATACCCAAGCATAATATCAGTGGCGATACAGTTGTGTGCGTGACAGATTTTTGCTAAATAAATTTGAAACTATTTAAAATTGTAAAATAATAATTAATTAATTAATTTTAAACTAATAATTTACTTAACACTATCAACATTTATCAATAGTAGGACATAACCTATAAACTCAGTTTCTCAACTTTTGTGTCAATCTAACAATTAATCAATCAATCATAGTTTACGATAATGAAATATCAGTGTACAATTATTTACCTTTATTGTTGTAGTTGTTGTAAATGACGAATCTAAGCACTCCACATTTTCACCACAGACACAGCTGACGATACTTTAACCACACGTGTGAACTTGTATTATGACGCTTTCTTGTTTTTCCAACGCCAAGAACGTTCGAGAAAGACAAAGACAGAGACAAGCATGCGCCGATTCAATGCGCCTAATTCTCTAGCGCTGCGCGCGCAGCTGCGCGCGCAGCACTCTCGTTCGGTGACTCATCGTAACGTGACCGGGCGTTACACTTTTTTATAAGTGACTCCCAGCCGCAACCTAATTTAAGACGTTGTCACGTCAAAAAAGTAATAAGTTGGCTAGTAGAGGGCTGGATGAAGTTCCCATTGGAACACCTTTAGATTGAATGTATATTTTGCTTTTAAAATTAATATAATTAAAGTTTAAGAATGTTTCAAGTAATGTTTTTGCTGTTTTGTTATCTAATTTAAATGTTTTGTATTTGTTGTGAATAATTTGAATATGGAATGTTTTATCATTAATGAATTCATTTATTAAGCTGTGTATTTTATTATTAAGGTCTTCTAAACGTATGTTAGAGTAAAGATCTTCAAAATCAAATGTATGAATTGTATTGATCTTTTGTAGGTTATTTGTTAGGAAGTTAATGATTTTTTTATTAGAATCTATGAATTTATAATTATGTTTTTTAGTTATTTTATTTATTATGAATTGAAGTGTTGAAGCTAGTCTTAAATCTATGTTTTTTATGACTGAGTTTATTCCTGATGTGATTGTTCTAAATGAGATTGGTGTTTTATGTAATTTGGGAATAATATAAAATTTCGGTATGTTTGTGTTTTTGTTGTAATTAATGATTTTTAGTGTGTTTCTACATTTTTAATATCTTTTTTGATTTTAGTTTCAGTTGTTTTTATGAAAGTGTATTTACTGTTGTTATTAATTTCATTTTTTAGAAGGTCATGATATAAGTTTTTACATATAATAGATAAATTATTTGAACATTTATCTATTGGACATATGATAAAATCCTTTTGTAAGTTTTCAAAATTGTCTTTTAAGGAATTAATTTCCGATTCATTAGGGTTTGTGTATTTTAGTGTGTTGTTATAATAGTTTTTTATTCCTTTACTTAATTTATATTTCCATTCTAGGAAAGTAAATTCAGGAATTCTGTGTTTTATACTAGTTTTATTAATGAATATATCGATGTCTTTTAATATAGATTCAATTGTATTATTGAAATTGTGTTTGATCTGAGGTATATATTTATATCCTCTATTTAAAATGTTTTGGAGTTTTGGTTCCAAAAAAGAATAATCGCTAGTTAAAATATGTCCTGTGAATTTATATTTATCTAGAACATTGTGGCAATTACATTTAGATTTTTTAAAATTTGTTAGATTATTAATAAACGGGTTATAATTGCATAATATACTGCCTATATTCTTGTTATATTTCCAGGTAGTTTTAAAATTTAAACCTTTTATAGGAAATAAACTGTTAATAGATTGGTCATTAAATATATCATTAAATTTGAAATGATCAAATAATTTGTTATTGAATTTAATAATAATGTTAATTTGGTTATATTCTTTTGTTTAATTTTTCTGTATACGAAGATGTCGTTTGTGATATCTGTTAATCTATTAGAAAGATTGTGAATTTTAATGTGTTCTACAAGTTTTATAAGTTTGCTATTATTTAATTTGAATAATGTTTTAATAAAATTTTCAATGAAATTTTTTGCGTACATTTTGTTTGTGTCTAATAAGTTATTAAAGTTTATGAAGCCTAATTTGTTGGTAGTTTTACCTCTGGTTTTGACTGAGTTATTATTAGAGTTATGTTTTTTGTATTTATTACTAATTTCATAGATTGATATTTCAGATGGTTGTGGTGTGTATGTGTGGTTAAGTTCGTCGTTAAGTCCATAAGGGTATAAAGTGTTGTGTTGATAAATGTAATTGTTTTCTAATAATAATCGTTGTTTTTTGTCTTGACAAATGTCAAGTATTTCTATCATGTAATTGTTAAAGGTATGTATTTTATTGTGTTGTTTCATGTATGTGTTACCAATTGATTTTTTGGAGTGGTTTCTATGTAAATTTATTCTTATGTTTAAAGGATTGCAAGTTTGTCCTATATATGAAAGTTGACAAGTTTGGCAAGTTAATTTATAAATAGTGTTTTCTATCTTACAATTAGGTGTTTGAAATGTGTCATGGTTCTTGAAAGTTGGGCAAGTTTGACATTTTTTATTTAGACAATTTTTAGCGAGTTTAGAGAACATAGAAGGGGTGCTAACCCAAAAATGTTTGTAGTTTTTTTTAAAGTTTTTTAGTTTGTTATTCTTTAAAACCTTTTTTTTTTATTAAAAATTATTTGCTATAGATATTAGTTGAAATAATTAATAATTTGTTTGATAATAAATATAGATTGTTGTATGTATATCTGTAGTAATTGTAAGAATAACTAATAAAAACATCTTTAAACTGACTAAAACACTGAGAAAAAAAAAATTCTGTGAGTATTATGTGATTATAATTACTTTTATATTTTAATCTTTCCTTTAAGATATAAATTATACCTTTTGGATATGTAAATAACAGAGTTTGTCTATTAAAAATTGAAATCTTAAATATAACTTAAAATAAGTTATTATCATAGAGCAAGCTCGTATGAATTTATATGAAATGTAAATAATAAAGTTTATCAAATAAAATTTTAAATCTTAAATATAATTTAAAATAAGTTGATATTATAGAGTGAGTTAAGATGGATTTATATATTGATATAACTATATTTAAAACTTTTAATAATAGTAATATTTATATATAAAAAGGAAATTCTATTAGATTAGCAAGCTAAATCTAAATTAAATATATAAAATAAAAGTTGATAATTATTTTTGTGTTTAAGTTAAATGAGATTAAAAAGTTGTTTATATGTATTATATTTATATCTTATTTAGGAGAGAAAAATGTAATAAAAGTAATTATATGTTAGAATAATATGTTTTTATTTTAGATAGAAAAAAAAATTGAAAAATAAAAAGAAAATTTAACAAGAAAAGAAGATTTAACAACGTAACGTCCTTTAGCATCGGTTTTTACCCGTCATTTAGACATACTCTTAAAATAAATAGGAATAAAGAAGAGATTTATAATGATTATATATTTATTTTTTAGTAAAAGAGAGGAAAGAGATAAAGAAAGAACCATACACTTTTATTTCAAACAGGTAGAGAATTGAAAGGGTGTTAGTATTTTTTTAGTTAATTAATAGTTTTTGTAATTTTTTTTATATAATTTTTTTTTCCTATATAATTTTAGATTTTTTTTTTCCTAAGAGTAAGAATAATATGATATAATGTTTTTTCCTAGTTAAGGATAGATAAACATATTTTAAATCTTTGCTTATTAGAAATTATTTTTTGGAACCCTAATGGTAGACCAGGACATTACACAAAAGGAGATTGGAAAATCTATTGGAGAGAGAAATCTGTGGTACCAGGGCTCTTCAGATGAAAATACCACATCCCATTTCACCCTTACTTCATTATGGATTGATTTCTCTTCGACCATTAAACTGTATAATTAAATTAATATTAGATAACATAGAAGGAGGTTGTTTACTTACTTATTCAAAGTGGCGTCTGCCGCTCCTTAGAGACAGCGCACATGTGTGGATGTAACATCTGTCTGCCAGGGACCCGCCGACATTGTTCTAAAAGTAACCTTCCCTCTTCTAGGAAATCTTATTTTTAAAATTGTTTGAAGTTAGAAAAGCTGTCAGAAAAGAATCATTAGAAATCTTAAAGATTGTGAAAATATGTATTAAAATTTTGTTTCCATTGATATAAGTTACATTTTTATTAAAATTATAAATTAATTGAATAATAAAACATTTATTATGCTTCAAATTCATTTATATTTGTTTTCCAGTTCCCTCCCACAGTAACTGGAGATCAAATTGAATGAATTTAATGCTTTATAATCGTTATCATATAATTAATATATTTAAAGTCATAGGAAATATATTCAGTAATTCTATCATTTGTTTTAGTATAAGAGTAGAATATAAGTTGTTGGTTAGATTAATTGGAGAAGTTTGAAGTTTCAAATTTCTAATTATATTTATTATTGCTTAGGTATTTGTGTATTGACAGCCTATTGTAAAACTTTACTGTTTTGTATTTAAAATCATTGTTTAAATACTCTTTATTAAGATTTTTAATGTCTTTAATAAAGTTTGTTTTAATGTTGTTGATTCTATAAAATCTTAAAAATTGACCAAAATATATGCCTTTGCAGCAATTTGATGATATGTTGGAATTGACATTACAGAATTTAATAATTTTAAAATTATAACAATTTCTTTTGTCATATGTTCCAATTGACTTGTTTGCAAGGTTTATATTTAAGTCTAAAAAGTTAACCTCCTTGTTATTAGTTATCTTTTCATTATTATTAAGTTTCAAATATTTAGGGTATATTTTGTAAATGACATTATTGAATTGTGGGTTATTCAAGATAATGATGTCATCTACATAGCGGAACATATGCCAATTTACATCATTCTGTAGGAAGAACTCTCTTTCATACCAAAAAAGTAATAAGTTGGCTAGTAGAGGGCTGGATGAAGTTCCCATTGGAACACCTTTAGATTGAATGTATATTTTGTTTTTAAAATTAATATAATTAAAGTTTAAGAAGGTTTCAAGTAATTTTTTTGCTGTTTTGTTATCTAATTTAAATGTTTTGTATTTGTTGTGAATAATTTGAATATGGAATGTTTTATCATTAATGAATTCATTTATTAAGCTGTGTATTTTATTATTAAGGTCTTCTAAACGTATGTTAGAGTAAAGATCTTCAAAATCAAATGTATGAATTGTATTGATCTTTTGTAGGTTATTTGTTAGGAAGTTAATGATTTTTTTATTAGAATCTATGAATTTATAATTATGTTTGTTAGTTATTTTATTTATTATGAATTGAAGTGTTGAAGCTAGTCTTAAATCTATGTTTTTTATGACTGAGTTTATTCCTGATGTGATTGTTCTAAATGAGATTGGTGTTTTATGTAATTAGGGAATAATATAAAATTTCGGTATGTTTGTGTGTTTGTTGTAATTAATGATTTTTAGTGTGTTTTCTACATTTTTAATATCTTTTTTGATTTTAGTTTCAGTTGTTTTTATGAAAGTGTATTTACTGTTGTTATTAATTTCATTTTTTAGAAGGGCATGGTATAAGTTTTTACATATAATAGATAAACTATTTGAACATTTATCTATTGGACATATGATAAAATCCTTTTGTAAGTTTTCAAAATTGTCTTTTAAGGAATTAATTCCCGATTCATTAGGGTTTGTGTATTTTAGTGTGTTGTTATAATAGTTTATTATTTCTTTACTTAATTTATATTTCCATTCTAGGAAAGTAAATTCAGGAATTCTGTGTTTTATACTATTTTATTAATGAATATATCGATGTCTTTTAATATAGATTTAATTGTATTATTGAAATTGTGTTTGATCTGGGGTATATATTTATATCCTCTATTTAAAATGTTTTGGAGTTTTGGTTCCAAAAAAGAATAATCGCTAGTTAAAATATGTCCTGTGAATTTATATTTATCTAGAACATTGTGGCAATTACATTTAGATTTTTTAAAATTTGTTAGATTATTAATAAACGGGTTATAATTGCATAATATACTGCCTATATTCTTGTTATATTTCCAGGTAGTTTTAAAATTTAAACCTTTTATAGGAAATAAACTGTTAATAGATTGGTCATTAAATATATCATTAAATTTGAAATGATCAAATAATTTGTTATTGAATTTAATAATAATGTTAATTTGGTTATTCTTTTGTTTAATTTTTCTGTATTTGAAGATGTCGTTTGTGATATCTGTTAATCTATTACAAAGATTGTGAATTTTAATGTGTTCTACAAGTTTTATAAGTTTGCTATTATTTAATTTGAATAATGTTTTAATAAAATTTTCAATTAAATTTTTTGCGTACATTTTGTTTGTGTCTAATAAGTTATTAAAGTTTATGAAGCCTAATTTGTTGGTAGTTTTACCTCTGGTTTTGACTGAGTTATTATTAGAGTTATGTTTTTTTGTATTTATTACTAATTTCATAGATTGATATTTCAGATGGTTGTGGTGTGTATGTATGGTTAAGTTCGTCGTTAAGTTCATAAGGGTATAAAGTGTTGTGTTGATAAATGTAATTGTTTTCTAATAATAATCGTTGTTTTTTGTCTTGACAAATGTCAAGTATTTCTATCATGTAATTGTTAAAGGTATGTATTTTATTGTGTTGTTTCATGTATGTGTTACCAATTGATTTTTTGGAGTGGTTTCTATGTAAATTTATTCTTATGTTTAAAGGATTGCAAGTTTGTCCTATATATGAAAGTTGACAAGTTTGGCAAGTTAATTTATAAATAGTGTTTTCTATCTTACAACTAGGTGTTTGAAATGTGTCATGGTTCTTGAAAGTTGGGCAAGTTTGACATTTCTTATTTAAACAATTTTTAGCGAGTTTAGAGAACATAGAAGGGGTGCTAACCCAAAAATGTTTGTAGTTTTTTTTAAAGTTTTTTAATTTGACTTCCAGTTACTGTGGGAGGGAACTGGAAAACAAATATAAATGAATTTGAAGCATAATAAATGTTTTATTATTCAATTAATTTATAATTTTAATAAAAATGTAACTTATATCAATGGAAACAAAATTTTAATACATATTTTTACAATCTTTAAAATTTCTAATGATTCTTTTCTGACAGCTTTTCTAACTTCAAACAATTTTAAAAATAAGATTTCCTAGAAGAGGGAAGGTTACTTTTAGAACAATGTCGGCGGGTCCCTGGCAGACAGATGTTACATCCACACATGTGCGCTGTCTCTAAGGAGCGGCAGACGCCACTTTGAATAAGTAAGTAAACAACCTCCTTCTATGTTATCTAATATTAATTTAATTATACAGTTTAATGGTCGAAGAGAAATAAATCCATAATGAAGTAAGGGTGAAATGGGATGTGGTATTTTCATCTGAAGAGCCCTGGTACCACAGATTTCTCTCTCCAATAGATTTTCCAATCTCCTTTTGTGTAATGTCCTGGTCTACCATTAGGGTTCCAAAAAATAATTTTTAATAAGCAGATTTAAAATATGTTTATCTATCCTTAACTAGGCAAAAACATTATATCATATTATTCTTACTCTTAGGAAAAAAAAAATCTAAAATTATATAGGAAAAAAAAATTATATAAAAAAAATTACAAAAACTATTAATTAACTAAAAAAATACTAACACCCTTTCAATTCTCTACCTGTTTGAAATAAAAGTGTATGGTTCTTTCTTTATCTCTTTCCTCTCTTTTACTAAAAAATAAATATATAATCATTATAAATCTCTTCTTTATTCCTATTTATTTTAAGAGTATGTCTAAATGACGGGTAAAAGCCGATGCTAAAGGACGTTACTTTGTTAAATCTTCTTTTCTTGTTAAATTTTCTTTTTATTTTTCAAAATTTTTTTTCTATCTAAAATAAAAACATATTAATCTAACATATAATTACTTTTATTACATTTTTCTCTCCTAAATAAGATATAAATATAATACATATAAACAACTTTTTAATCTCATCTAACTTAAACACAAAAATAATTATCAACTTTTATCTTATATATATATATATGAAAAAAATAGTACAAATGTAACATTGTACTGGGATAAGGTGCATAAATTAAGAAAAAAAAAGGCATCTCCTTATCGTGCAACTGAAAGTTGCTGTGGCTGGCGCCATCTATCGGAATAAATATCAACTATTCTCGTTGATTTTTAATTATTCCAGAATTGGCCAAATACCCATTCTTGATTAATCAAGAAAAGCTAACCACGGACGCGTTTCGGGCTGTTGGCCCTCATCAGCGTGGTGCAAGCTGTACCTCAACGACCAAAAATTTGGTCATTAAGGCATCCTGAAAAATCATGAAACGGGTAGTTAAGGCCAGAATTGCGTGAGGACGCTACACAATGTGAAAAAAATAGTACAAATGTAACATTGTACTGGGATAAGGTGCATAAATTAAGAAAAAGGCATCTCCTTATCATCTATATATATATAGATGATCTGGCTTTGTGTCTTCTACTCGAATGAATGTTTTCTGTTAGAATTTTGTTTCTGCATACTAAAGGTGAACTCGCTTCACACGTGGTCTCTGCTCTTTTGGAATTTTCTCCCTATATAATTTTGTATCTGATTATCAAACATGATACAGCAATATTTTCATTATCATTTTCTGACTAAAAAACAACTATTTTTCCCTAGAACCTGTCAATTTCAAATTTTCTTGACTAAAAATGCGACAATGCTGGAGGTTGCGAAAGGATTTTTTTCATTAAATGTTCAAGACATGGAAGGAATTAGAAATCCAAATATTCAGATTCCTATCTAAAACGTCCTTGGAATTACAAGCAAATAAATGAAAAAAGCCAACAAATATATTAATTTTATCTGTTATAATTTAGTCATCGTATTCCAATATCATCACGCATATATTTATATTCATTATATATATATATAGGTGTGTGTGTAACAATATACCACCATACATTTCACGACACCTTTTTAAATAGTTCCCCTTTTTCAATTAGTATGTTGTTACTTTTACTATTTAATCAATTGTTTGATTATAATTCAAATTTTATATGTACCAATTATCCCATAACAATAATCCACTGGGTGTCTCTAACTTTGTAATATAATTCAATATATTTAGGGTTCCCAAAAGCAAAGAGACGCAGTTCTGTTAGTAACGGATTTTGCTTACGTCACTTCTGACCTCCCACGAGGAATTGACCAATCTGCTGCGAGCAGGCTTGCAGCTATTTAAGGCCAACCTCGTCTCAGTGATAAGGCTTTTTTTTTGGACTGGCATATATACGACTAAAAATAGCGTGAATAATTAATTATAAAAAACACTTAAAAAAAAGCTTTTATTTAAAATGCACTAAAAATAACAAAATGAATATTTCTGAAGTATTGCTTTTTTTTCTGAAGGTACCATTTAACAAATAAAATAATAGACTCAGAAATAAAAGCGGTGGGTACAATAATGATAAATTTGAGATCAATGTGATTTTATATGAAGCAAATGATTAGCAAGATTATGCCTTTTTTTAAATGTATACCTATTTGCTTCATAAATGATTATCATCCCCCACCGCTTTTATTTCTAAGTCTATTATTTTATTTGTTAAATGGTACCTTCAGATAAAAAAAGCAATACTTCAGAAATATATTTTTTGTTATTTTTAGTATATTTCAAATAAAGCTTTTTTTAAAAGTGTTTTTATAATTAATTAAATAGAAATTTATTATTTTAATCAACAGAATAGTAATTCAATATTTTGTTGCCCTGAATATTAGTCTTGTTTCTTCTCTGATCTTTTATGTGCGTAAGAGATGTACCTGTTTTTATTTTTAAAATGTTATTTTTTCATATCACCTTTATTTTTCCATGTGATGTCGTCGGTAGCGGGGTCGGGTGGTCTAAGGCGCTGGTTTTAGGCACGAGTCTCAAAGAAGCGTGGGTTCGAATCCCACCGCTGACAGTTTTTATTATTCTCTACGTGATTTTTAGATGGAGATGCTGGGCAGATTTAGGGTTACAAAACTGACGATTTCTAAGCAGACCTTGAGTGCTGTGCATTTTTCCAGACTGACTCCATGTCAAAGCCAACTTCTGACGACGTCACAAAAAAAAGCCACTCTTCACGCCGCAAGAGAAAGGAAATAAAGTTACTAAGGGCCAACTTTCAAGACGTTCAGGGAATCCTTGACTAAAGCATACTAGATCCATATTAGAAACAACGAATGTTACAAGCTGTGGGTCACGGTTGCTTAAGGAAAGGAGCTATTTAACCCAATATTTGTTAATTTTTTTCTATCAACGAAATATATTTTCAATATTTTGTTATTCTGCAAAATTTTCTCTATTTTCTCTCCCCTTTTACGTTCTTACGATTGAATTGTTTCGATCAAAATAAATTGTTTTCCCTTCCTCACGGTTGTATTTCCTAAATTTTCTATACGTGACAATATAAATATGTGTATGTGATGATTTAAGACCATGGAATTGTTGTAAATAATACAGATATCTACTACCACATATTTCACCACGTGACTGTATATAACTTGTTATTTACTGCATATAGAAAGCATCAAATAATATCAATCTGTGCCGCGTAAGACTCTAATAAAGTATAGCAACTGTACAGATAGAAGGAATGGAGAATAACAGGAGAAAATTAAGGCTAAAACTGATCAGGCCTAAGTGAGAATAAGAAAGTAGGCCTATCGAGCCCAGTCCAATTTTTACGAGGTTGTGGCCCTCCTGGATGATGTAACTCCCCCCCCCCTGTTTACGTCAGAAAAGGGCAGTGACCTGCCTGGACCCTGAAGCTATAAAAGGAGGCCCCAAGCCTCAGTTAGTTAGTTAGTTCTTTGTTTCAGTTCTCCGCGCAGGCCGCTTCTATAGAGGTAATCAATCCTTTCCTACCAGAAACCTCCTCGTCCCATTCCTTCTTGACGTTCAGACGCTTCTTAGTGGAATCTCTGTTTGTTTATTTCACCTTTGGCCCAGCTGTGTCGCCTTCCACCACGACTGCACGGTAGAGGTGACATCGAGGTTCGTCTAACATCAGGTAACACTGGTCCCAGAGGTCCCAAGATATCACATATATATTTAAAATAATGACTGCAGTTGGTTATATTCGGAATAAACTATTCAAAATAATCTCTTTTATTCGGAGGTAGTCCTGCTTATAACTTCAAATGCTTCATTAATCGGGTCATATTTTTATATTTTCAGCACCACCTATAAGGGCTAATCCTAATCCCTGATAAGATAAGGTATGTTTTAATCCCTCAAATAGATTCTAAGCCTTTAAGCGCCATAATAAATTGATGTCTACACAATGTGTTGTAAAACCCTAAGCAATAATTTCTAGCCCAAGAAATATTTAGCAGCGACCTTAAATTGATTCCTGTTACATTTAGAAAAATAAAAGTTGATCTGCTTACAAAACCTTCAATATAGGTTGAGAAGAATTTTGAGAAAAATAGATCGTAATAATTCTTATACAGACATTTTTATGTTGGCCACATATAGTTATATTACATATATGGTATTGGCACTAAGACAAGAGCATATGTGAAAATCAGTTTCAAATTTGAATTAAGTTTGACTCCCATACTTTATTTAATACTAGCGGACGTACCCGGCTTCGCCCGAGGTTTTACCCGAGTAAAGGTTTTTCTAACGAACATTTGTTAAAACAATTCTCTATAAACTTATAAAAAAATATATATTTTTTGATAATTTGAAACTCGTATATTTGAATCTCTCGATAAAGTGAACATTTTTTCCCGGCCCCTGTGTGCCGTGACATCCTGAATTTTGTCTTTCATAATTTTCTACATTACAAAATCATCGTTTTATCTACATATTTTCCCGGTCCCTTGAAAAATACTCGATAAGTTGAATAGAATCATGGTCGTTTATGGAAGATGGACGTAGTTCCCGGAGGTCACCCGCCCCCCGCGCGCCAGGACCTCTTGATCCCTCTGATTGGCCGGCGGCCGGACGGGGGTGGGGGGCTTTTGATCCCTCTGATTGGCCGGCGGCCGGACGGGGGGGGGGGGGGGGCTCTTGATCCCCCTGATTGGTAGGTGGGAACTTGGACTGTCCAACCAACTGGCCGGCGGCCGGACGGGGGGGGGGGGGGCAGACCTAAGCCTAAGCAAGGTGGCGCTGCTTGCGGGTTAAAGCTACAAATCTGCAAATAACTCTAAGGATATTAAAGATATTCAAGAAATTATTTTTCGTAAACCTTTCCGGAGATACACCTAATAATATCCCAAAATTTCACGGCGATTGGATGTATGGTTTTTGAATCCATAGAGGACACACAGACACACACACAGACATTGCAATTTTATATATATAGATATATCGTCTTGCACAATTATTTAAACGCATTTATATTTATTCGAATTTTATATTTAAACGATACTCAGTATTTCTTTTGATTATTATATATCATATATATCGTCTTGCACAATTATTCAAACTTTTTAAAATAAAGTACAATACTTAAAATAAAATATGTTTCATAAAGTACAATACTTAAAATAAATTATGTTTCTTATAAATCTAAAATTAGAAAATAAACTTTTAAATCGGTAACCTCAAGGAGATAGCACTAAAGCACTAATATTTGAATTAGTTTTACTTAATATATTAGCCCTGAAAGACCCAAGGTCATCAGGCGTGGACCAAAACCTAAGCCTATCTCGGTCTCAATGGTGGAGCTGCTTGCGAGTTAAAGCTACAAATCTGCAAATAACTCTAAGGATATTAAAGTACAATACTTAAAATAAAATATGTTTCATAAAGTACAATACTTAAAATAAATTATGTTTCTTATAAATCTAAAATTAGAAAATAAACTTTTAAATCGGTAACCTCAAGGAGATAGCACTAAAGCACTAATATTTGAATTAGTTTTACTTAATATATTAGCCCTGAAAGACCCAAGGTCATCAGGCGTGGACCAAAACCTAAGCCTATCTCGGTCTCAATGGTGGAGCTGCTTGCGAGTTAAAGCTACAAATCTGCAAATAACTCTAAGGATATTAAAGATATTCAAGAAATTATTTTTCGTAAACCTTTCCGGAGATACACCTAATAATATTCCAATATTTCACGGCGATTGGATGTATGGTTTTCGAATCCATAGAGGACACACAGACACACACACACACACTCGGGCGTGCGGCCACGCTTTCGCGAGCTCCGCCGTTTTCGCCTCTGGAGTGCGTGTAAATGTCGTTAGACATGCCAAAATTGGTACCGGCGGAGAGCCCAGGATCCGCTGATCTAGTGCCTGGAAGGCCCAGCGTCCTGTCCCAAACAGGTGAAGAGTTATCACCGAAAAACGGCTTTCAGAGAAAGATTTCTCTAGAAAACTCTGAAAATAAAGAAAATGCAAATTCGCCGGCAGGTGACTTGCATGCAAATTTGGCCGCCGCGCGTGGTGACGTCACGGCGCCGAAGACTGCTGCTACGACCAGCGCAACTTCAGCTAGCCCGGCCTCGCTCAACTGGGCCGACAGCGAGATGGCGGAGGTGGATGACAACGAGGGCTTCATCGTCGTGAAGGGCAAGAAGAGGCGCCTCGGCTCAACTTCACCTGAGCACGCTGCAAGGCAGCCCAACAAGCCTGGAAACCAGCGCAGCTCCCAGCAGCAGAAGCGGCCAACAGGGCCGAGAGCAGTGCCGCCCCAGGAAATCAAGGCGACGCGCGCCAACATCGCCGACGCCAGGGCGAGGCAGGCCTCTACCAACCACGAGTACTACGTCTTCGTGGAGCTGTGCCCAGACATCCCGGACTACTCCTACCTCAAGGCCATGAGCACGCTACTCGGGGGGCCAAGGAGCATCACGCAATTCCATCGAATGAACGGCCACTTCATCGTGGGTCTTGCGGACAAGAAACATGCGAACCATCTGGTCGCGGACGGCCTAGAAATCGAGGGAACGACCCTCAAGGTCTTCCCCTTCCGCAAGAGGACGGAGCGCATAGTCGTGGCCAACCTGCCCGGCTTTGTGGAGGACAGCACCATCGCGACCGCCCTGGGCCAGTTTGGGAGGGTCACCTCCATCGCCCCCATCCTGGTCAAAATGGGGGAGTTCACCTTCACCGACGGCCGCCGGGAGGCGTTCATCCTGCTCCACGAGGGCGTAAGGCTGGAGACGCTGCCCACCCGAATGACCATCCACTCCAAGGGAGACACCCTGTCGGCCTTCCTCTCCTTTGGAATCAAGTGTTCCAAGTGCGGCAAGCAGGGCCACCGCAGAGCCAACTGCCCAGCGCTCGCCAGGCAAGGGAACAGCAGCCCCAGGCAAGCAGCGTCTCCCACCGACGCAAGGCCCCCCCTCCCTCCTCCTCGGCGACCAAGGAAGCCGGCACCTGCGCCCGCAACACCGGCGAAGACTTCAACCGAGGCTCAGGCGATCCCCTCGGCGCCCCATCCTGCCGAACCGATGGATCTCGCCCAGCCCGCCCCTGCCGCCCTCCCTGCTCTCCTGGCTGCCCCGCGACCCCTCGAGCCTGGCATCCCTTCGCTCGACCACAAGATGGCGGTGGAGAAGATGACCTCACCTCCCTCCACGCCTGCCCGGGGAGAATCCGAACTCAAACAGCTGCTGAAGCACATCGAGGAGACCCCCACCCTTTCCATCGACTGGGACAAGCTGCCCGGCCTTAACTGCAAGGACGCACAGCAGCTCCTCACCTCTGAAACCACCATGAAGAGGATAGCGCCCACGCTGACAGAGGAACAGGTCGCCACCCTCAACAAGTTGCACGAAACCTTCAAGGCCTCGTGCCCAGATTCCAACTCCACCATCCGCAAGACCCTCCAGAAGACCAGGAAGTTCCTGCGAGGCCAACAGCGCCAATGAACTACCGCGTCGCCACCATCAACGCGCGAGGGCTCGCCACTCGGGGGAGGAGCCTTGCCCTTTGTCATCTCCTATGGCAACATCACGTGGACATCGCGTTTGTCCAGGAGACAAACGCATTTCATCTGGGCAGCGGCCAAGACCTCTGCCTCGGCTACAACGCTGTTGTGTTGGCCCATCCCGTAGCCATCTCGGGATCCGGACTCGCCTGCGTCTTCGGGCCAGGCGTAGCCGTGATACAACAGCGCGTCCTGTGGCCGGGCCACATCGCCTTGGCAACCATAGATGTCCACGGCGAGGAGATGACGGCCATCGTCGTTCATCTGACGACGACGGGACCTTCTGGAATAGGTGGACCTCCATCAAGGCGGGGCTGCTAGCGGAGGCCAGATCCCTGCACGACCCACGCCACGCTGCCAGCGACAGCTACGTCTACAGGGCGAGACGTTACATCGCGGCGCAGCTCGAGGCCTCCTCCATCCGGGCCGACTACCCATCGCTGCCGGACCTGGCACGCGCCATCCGCCTCCGACGCCCGGTCAGCGTCATCAGGGACGACGAAGATAACGTCATCGAGGGCCCCGAGCTTCGGCGGAGGGCGTTCGCGACCTTCCGGCCCCGCTTCGCCCGTCCCACCACCGATCCAGCTGCGGGAGCTGCCTTCATCGCCAGCAGCGCGCCCACCACCACCTGCGAGCTGAGTGAGGAGGACCCGCTCCACCGGCCGGACATCAGCCCCAGCGAGATCGCCAACGCCATCGAGCACCTCCCTCGCGGAAAGGCCCCCGGCTGGGACGGCTTGCCGTGCGAACTCCTCGTCGCCTTCAACGAGGACTTCTTCGCAGAAGCTCTGGCCAGGGTGTTCGCGGCTTCACGGCTCCGCGGTGCCCTACCTCCGTCGACGCGGCGCAGCTCCATCTGCCTCGTGCCCAAGGCCCGCGGAGGTCGCGGCCTTGATGGCTACAGGCCTGTCGCGCTGCCCTCGGCCGACTACAGGGTCCTGGCCGCCATCCTTCACCGGCGCCTCAAGCCCCACCTGCGGACCCTTGTGCCGGAATGCCAGACGTACGCCGTCCCCGGGAGGTCCCCGTCCTGGAACATCGCTAAGGTGACGGATGCTGTTGAGGAGGCAACCGCCATGGGCTCGCCGCCGGCCGTTATGGGCATCGACTTGGAGTCCGCCTTCGATTCCCTGGACCGCGGCTTCCTGGAGTCCCTGATGACGTCCCTCCGCCTCCCGCCGGCCTTCATGGGCTGGATTAACATCTTGTACGCCGGGGCGGAGGCAACGATCCGGGCTGGAGGCTTTCACACCACCGCCTTCCCCCTCCTCAACGGCCTAAGGCAGGGCTGCGCCGTGAGTGCCGCTCTCTTTAGTATCGCTACGGGGCCGCTGCTACGTCGCCTGGAATTGACCCTCGGCGTGGGCAACGTCATCGCCTACGCCGACGACATCGTCCTCCTTTTCCATCGCGACGAAGAATTCGAGCGGGTGGCGACCGTCCTCGAAGACTTCAAGCGGGCCTCCGGTATCGCCGTCAACCTCGGGAAGAGCGCGGGCCTTTGGTGCCCCCTCTCGGCGCCTCCTGGTCGACCACCTCCATCAGGGTCCTCGGGCTCGACATCGCCCCCAGGAGCTCCGTAGCCCATCAGGAGCAGCATCTTCTCGCCCTTCTGGAGTCCGCCTGCCGCAGATGGACGCCCTTCACCCGCGGCCTATCCCTCGTCGGACGATCTAGAGCGGCGAACTCGCTGGTGAGCTCCACCATCCAGCATCACCTGCACGGGTACCTGCCATCACCCCCGACCATCGCCAAACTGCAGGCCAGACTAGCGAGGTTCGTCTGGGGGTCCGAGCATACGGCGTGGCTTCCCGCCGCCGTCATGGCGAGGCCCGTAGCCATCGGAGGCCTCGGCCTCCTCGACCTGGCAACCCAACTCCAGCTCGCCTGCCTCAAGGGGGTGCAGGTCGCGCTCCGCGGAGGCAGAAATGCCTTCAGCTGGCTGGTAGAAAGCGGTGAGGCCTGGATTCACCCTCCACCGGACGGCACCCGTCTCCAGCCCCGCCGTCTACGGCTGCTGAAGCTCTGGGAGGAGGCCTCCAACATCCTGAGCCTCAACCACCGGGCGCTCCCCACGGCTCAGCTGCTGGACCTCCCCATCATCGGCGGCTGCCGGTTCCTCCGCCCTCCCGACCTCCTGGCCCCCGCCCGCTGGCGTGGAGCCCGAGTCCGGGACCTTCTCGCGGAGGGCCACCTCATCGCCCGCCCTACGCGCTCCGTCCTGGCTGACGCCGCGACCCTGGGCGCCTTCTGTCGGAGGCTGACTTCCGAGAACGCCGTGGGCTTCGGGGCGGAGTCTGCACCCTCATCTAGCTCTTTAGCTGCGGCCGTGGTGCTGCGAGGGACGGCTACGCCGTTCCTCAACGGCCTCACGACCCGCTCGGCCCGACGGGCCCTGGATCGCCCGCGCCTCGCCGCCACGCCCATCTCAAGGTTTACCTCGAGATGGTCGCCCACCATCGGTCCACCACCATCCAGGATCGACTGGGCCTCGCTGCGGCGCTGCGCCCACTCGGGCCACGAGGCTGACGCGGCCCTCAAGTTGGCCCTCCACGCCCTACCCCATCCGGCCCATCCTGCCTCGGTCGGCCCCTCCTGTCCTGCCTGCGGGTCCATCGACCGCTCCCTCGGCCACCGTTACTGGTGCTGCCGTTCCATCAGGCCTCTCATCAGAGAGGCCTTCAACATCATATGGCGGCCCCCTGACCTGCTGGCTTGGATCTTCGGCGGGTCCGGCCTTGAGGACGACGCCCTTTCCATCTTGGCGTCGGCAAAGTTGCGAATTTATCGCTACTTTGTACAGGTTGGGCTCGGAGAAGCAGTGGAAGACCCGCTCATCGCCTGGTCCAGGACCCTCCAGCGCCGAGGTTTTCTTCCTCCATCTCCCATCACCATCTTTTAAAATATGTTTCATATATGTATATATTTTCTCTTCTCTTCTCATCTTCTCTTTTCTTTTTCTCTCCCTATGATTGAAAATGTATAATATTGTCTAAGATGACAATAAATATTTTTTAATTGTCAAATTGTCACACACACACACACAGACACACACACAGACATTCAATTTTATATATATAGATTTAAGTCGGAAATTTTGAACTTTCTAAGAACATTTCGGTAAAATTGAAAATAGCATCCGTTTGTGTGTGTGTGTTTATGTTTATGAAAAAGGGTCACTCCAAAGGGTTTTGCAATCAATATTAAATAATTAAAATATTAAAAAATAAATTATACCATTAAATCTACATACATATTTTACCTAACATAAACATTTTCATAAAATAGTCAACAGCAACGACCCATAGAGGAAGCGACTTTGTTTACAGCGGCAGCGGTAATTTCTAAACATTGCATCAGACGGGATGGAGTCGACTAGAGAAAGTTTACGCGCCATGATATTTTATGATTATAAAAATAATTTAACTTCTAAAGAATCCGATGAAAGATTGATGAAAACTTTAGATGAAGCTCCTTCTATTAAAACAGTTTTTAATTGGTTTAATGAATTTAAATTAGGAAAAAACGAACCTTGAAGATGAACCTCGTTCAGGTCGACCACCAACAGCAGTGGCCCAATAAAAATTGAGCTGGTAAGATTTTTTACTTAGAGAGGATAGAAGAATTACGTATCAAGAATTAGAGAAAGATGTGGGCATTGGATCGGCAACCATCAACACCATCATTAATGATTATTTAAAATACAGAAAACCTGTTAGTAGATGGGTACCTCACAGCTTGACTAAAGACCAAAAACTTGGTCGCGTTGGAAATGTTGGAAAAAAATGATGAAGGTAAATCAAAGGCTGTTTTAAAATTATTACAGGTGATGAAACTTGGATTCACAATTATAATCCAGAAACAAAACGGCAATCTACTATTTGGTGCTCTTCAAAATCACCTCCTCCTAAGAAAGTTCGCAGAGCTTGAAGTGTTGGAAAACAAATGATCGTTTGTTTTTTTTTAGAAAAAATAGTTTCATTGATATTGTTAAGTTAGAAGATCGAAAGACAGTTAATAGTGACTGGTATACAACAAAATGCCTTCCAGTAATATTCGAAAAAATCAACCAAAGCAGACCAAGAGCTCAACATAGAGGAGTCCTTCTTCACCATGACAATGCAAGACTTCACACCTCAGCCCAAACATTAGACTTTCTAACCAACTCTGGTGTCCAATTAGTCACTCATTCACCATATTTACCAGTCCTAGCACCTTGTGAATTTTTTTATTTCCAAAAGTTAAGTTATTGTTGAAAGGGATAAAATTTGACACTGATGATTAAGCACTGCAATACCGAAAATTCCATCTCCGAAGATGACTTGTGTAAGTAGTTCGATAATTGGTTTTCATGGATGAAATCTTGCGTAGGTGCTAAAGGTGAATTCTTTGGGAAACCCTGAAAATTTGAAAGTTGCAGCTTTAATAAAAATAAGTGATTGAAAAAAACCTTTGGAATGACCCTTGTATATATTGAAATTGTGTTGTTGGAGTTACTTCTTTTTATTTTACCCATCCCTAGTGTAAATATGTGAAATAGTTATAGAATAAAAGCATGTAAATATAGTTAAGAATTTGCATTGTATTTAAGAAAAAATTCTCTCGCTGGCGGACAGTCGCGTGAAAATGCTCTCGCTGGCAGGCAGTCGCGCGAGCAGGCAGTTGCGTGCTAATGATCTCGCTGGGAGACAGTCGCGTGCTTTTCGTTCTAAACATTCTTTAAAAATAAACGAACTGTAAACAACAGAAGAGGTTGTTTTTAATTTAAGCTTCGAGGCGTGAAGTAAAGTGACCCTACGCTCTCAAACCTACATCACTGGTCCCTCGAGCCGGATGACACTTTGGTCACCGGTTAATTTAAAGTCTAAATCCTTGGAAAGTTATTCGAGTTGATCAGTTGGACACGCTCCTTGACGGACGTCCAGGTTGACTGATTTTGAATAGAATAACTGAACTCTGAAAATACCAATTGTTGTCTCATTATGGAAAACAACGGAATTCCCAAGGTTGGTAGTGCTAAGAGTCACCATGAACCATCCCGCCTGAAATACAAGAAGCTAGGCAGTCCATCTAGTACTGAAGCAAAAGCAAAGACGTACTTAGGACAGCTCGCATTCCTCAAGGAGGTTGACCCAGCAGCCTTAACAAAGCAAAAGACGCCTTCAAGAAAGCCAAATTCTTTCAAAGGCGGAAGTTCAACTAAGTCCGTGGTGCTGATGAAGAAGAAGGCTGAAGTTGATGCCGATCGTGAGATTCTGAATAAAATGAAGGGAAAAGATCAACATGAAATCAAGAAGGACGAGACTCAGATGAACCTTGATAGGTAAAAGAGGGAGCTCGCCAGACTCAAAGAACGGGAAGACTTTACCCCAGAACTCCGACACCAAAAGGAAGAACCACAAGTGATGATCACAGAAACCGAGCTGAAGATGAGGCAAGAGATCAGAGCCATGGAAACACTGGGATTTGAGCTCGCCCTTCTTAAAAATGAAAAGGATACAAAGCTTCTAACTATCCAAGAAGGCTCTGATCAAGACTTGTCTTCAGAGGAGGAAGCCGCGGATGGATCACCGCAAGCCGGATTAGGAGCTCAGGAGTGGGTTAACAATTCACCTCCCTCCGTTCCAACTGACCCACGGACACCAGCTACAGACAGCGTCGATAAGCTTGTCGACGTATTCACGGTACAGAGGTGGATTGAGTTCAAAGAAGAATTCAATAGAACCACTAGCGAGTACTACATCAGTGACTCCCAAAATCTAATTCGACTTCGGAAAGCTCTCTCGGGGAAAGCCTACGATCATGTCAGGCATTTAATCCCCTACGCGGCTGAGTTTGAACTAATTATGGAGGCGTTGGAACAACAGTTTGGAAAGCCTAGTTTTTACATCAAGAACCTTCTCAGAACTGCACAAGACTGCCCTCAACTTTCTGTACAAAAGCCTGATATTATTCTAGGTCTAAACATTAGTGTCAAAGGATTAATCTCAAGCTGCATGACGCTCGCACAGCCACAATACCTGGACAGCATCGAGCTCCTGGACACCTTAACGAGGAAGCTTCCTGCGGAAATGAAAGAGCAATGGTATACCTGGATTTTAGCATCGAATAGGCAGGAATCGTTGTTTGAATTATCCAACTGGTTAGACCTCAAAGCAAAACTTGCAATCAGATGGGTAGAGCCAGAGAGACAATGAAGGCAGCTCTCGAAGAGAAGAGATATCGCCCCAAGCGGGGGCCGGGCGTTGTTAACGTCGCTGCTGGTGAAGGTACAAAAACAATTAAGCATTACTCCTGTCAAGCATGCTCAGATCGACACACATTAAGCAAGTGCGACAGGTGGAAAGACCTAGATTTGAATCAAAAGTGGAAGATCATCAAGTGTACGCGACCATCGTTGTGCACTTCATGTCTGCGCCAGGAACGCCATCGATCATGGCAGTGTCTCAAAAATGAGATCTGTGACATTGAAGGATGTAAGAAGATACATCACCGTTCGCTTCACAACTACTCCGCCCCACAAAGATAAAATTCAAGTCAGGAGACTTCACGACTCAGTTCAAGACAGCAAGCTAATCCTACGAGCTGTTCAGTGAACATTACTGTTGTTAAAGGAGAAGCAGTAACAAAAGGATGCGACGGTCCACTGCCGATAATTTCAGTTGTCATCAAAGGTCCCGGAGGAAAACATAGGACTTACGCTTTACTGGACACCGGAGCCAGCCGAACCTCATCTCAAAAGGTTTAGCAGACAGCGTTGGCCTGGAAGGGAAGAATCATCACTATAGCTACGACACAGCCAGTGTAGAAACAGTAATGGAGCCGAACGCTGTGGTGGTCAACTATGAGGTAGCTGAAACATTCCGTGGAGCTCCGTACCTCCCAATGCTAAACGCAGTTACTGTGAGTAGTCTAAAGATGAGACCTTACTCAATTTCAATTGTGAAAATTCGTCGTAAATGGCCACATCTAAACAAATTCAAAGCCCGAGACTTAAAGAACGTTGTTCCTGAGCTGATTATCGGAATAAACAATCTGAGGCTAATCCTTCATCGCGAGCTTGCCTTGGGTCCTCCCGACGCTCCAATTGGATGGAGAATACCGCTGGGGAGGACTGTTGGAGGAAATTTTGATGACCTAATGGAGACACAGGGATGGGTCAATCACACAGTTTCGGAATCAGTTAACGATAATGATCTCCATGAATTCATCATTTTCCACTGAGAACTTTGGAGTCATCCCGAGAACCAGGTGGCAGGGCATGAATCAGGTTGAAGGACGCGCTTACGTCATCCTGCAGAGGACCACAAAAAGGACTGGAGCATGTTGGGAGACCGGTCTTCTTTGGCGTAACGCAGAGGGTACGCTACCCGAGAGCTATCAAATGACTCTTGGAAGGCTTCGACGTACGGAAAGAAAGCTTGAAAAAGATACGTTACTTCTAGCGGCGTATAAAGCGAAGTTTGATGAATATCTGGAGAAAGGGTACATTCGAAAGCTGGAAAGCATTGAGTCACTAAAAGAAGTGAGCGGACGTGGTACATTCCCCATTTTGGCCCCACCACCCAAATAAGCCGGGAAAGCTACGCCTTGTCTTTGATGCTGCAGCAAGATCGAATGGCGTGTCTTTAAACGAAGCTCTTTCAAAAGGATCAGACTTAATTCGCCCACTCACATCAGTCCTGTGGAACTTTAGAGCTCACAATATCGCGCTAATTGGAGACATTACGCACATGTTTCATCGTGTTCGCGTCATCAAAGAAGACCAATGCAGTCATCGTTTTCTATGGAGAAAAATGGATACGTCCATAGAACTGGATCATTACGAAATGCAAGTCTTGATCTTTGGGGCCACTTCCTCACCGTGTTAAGCAATCCACGTGAAGAACGAAAACGCCATGCAGCATGAGCTGGTAAATCTTAAATGTGATCACACGCTTGTGAACGACTTCTACGTTGATGACTGCCTGACGGGTGCAGATTCAGAAGAGAACTGCATGGACTTGAAAAGTGAACTCTCTGAGGTGAATGCAGATGGAGGTTTCTACCTATCCAATTTTAACAGCAACTCCAGAGCATTCATTGAGTCAATCCCAGAAGGGCTTCGTGCAAAAGGGGAGAAATATTTGAACGAGAAGTCCGTCATTCCCGCGGGAAACGTGCTCGGTATGTGGTGGGATTAATGAAAGAAATATTTGGATTCAAATTCGGACTTAATAATGTGCCCCAGAGATCCTGGAAGGAGCGGTAGCTACAAAACGTCAGGCATGCAGTCTCGTGATGAGTGTCTATGATCCCCTTGGCTTGGTCAACCCTTTCAAAATAAAGGGAATAATTATTTTTCAACGAACGTGGATTGCTGGTATTGGATGGGATGAGGAACTTACGCCAGACATCTACGCAGCGTGGAAACTGTGGCTCAGTAAGCTTAAAGAAATTCATCTCGTCCAAGTGCCGCGGTTTTATCATCCAGACCTGCTCAGCAGAAGTATCATTCGACAAGTGGAGGCCCAAACATTCGTTGATGCCAGTCAAAAAGCTTTCTCCGCTGTAACCTACCTGCAAGTGGAAACGAGAAATGGAAACATTACTACAACTCTCTTTGGCTCTAAAGCAAAAGTAGCCCCATTGAAGAAGCTTACCATACCAAATTTGGAGCTGCAAGGCTACGTGCTGGAAACGAGATTCGCTGTCCTTCTTAGCTCCGAACTGCGACTACCGAAAGTGGACAGGGAGTTTTTGAAGCGACTCCAAGACGGCGCTGGCCTGGACTCGCTCTGAAGCAGGACGCTACAAGGACTTTGTGGCTAACAGAGTCGGCGAGATCCAGGAAGCGACAAAAGGAACCGACTTTGTGGGAGATGGGTTCCAAAAAGCGAGAATCCTGCTGATATAGCGACCAGATTTGAAAAATATATTTCATTTGAACCTACGGACATGTGGTACACTGGGCCAGAATTCCTTAAAAGAGCAGAAGAAGAGTGGCCCAGGGAAGCAAAAGGCAAAGACTTTGGAACTATTTTAGTTACTCGGATGCTGAACCTTGGGGACGATTCCAGAGTCAGTCCGTATTCAGAAGTAGAGTGCGGACGGGAATCAGGGAAGCTGATAAGAAAAATTAGTCAACGCCTGTTACCTGAGAAGAAGTTTGAAACATTTGGGGATATCGAAATTTGTGTCATGGTGGTTTGGAAAACAGCCAAACTCGGGAGGACAAGACGCAAAGTAAGAGGCCAAGACTCCACCGTCCTTTGACACAACTCTTGAATCTTGAAGATTTCAGCTCCCTCAACCGATTAGTCTGTCGAGCCGCGGCATATCAAAAGGCCGCCCGATTCTGGTACAAGAAGACCTTCCACAAAAGCGGTGAGTTGAATCCATGGCAGCTTTCCATGGAAAATAATAAAGTACGGCAGCACAAATTCACTATCAGCCCCGAAGAATACAGGTCAGCAGTGACAACACTTGTGCAGTGGGAGCAGACTGAGTCATTTCCAAGAGAAATTGCAGAGCTTGCAAAAGGTAGAATCGTGAAGAAAACGAAAATAGCACGACTTTCTCCATGCCTCATTAATAGGACCATTTGCCTCAAAAGTCGCATTCTCCAAGCCAACAAGGTTCCAGCAGAGCAGAAGACATATGCAATTCTCCCGTCCAATCACCACGTCACGGAGTTACTTATTCAGGCCGAGAACGAGCGATGTGCCCACCAAGGTTCATAAACATTGATGAACAACCTCCGTGGGAGATTCTGGATCATAGATGGAAGGCAGACGGTTTTACAAACAATACGGAAGTGTCCTTGGTGCAGACTTTCTAGGGCTTCACCAGTGATTCCGGAGATGGGCCAACTCCCACACTAAAGACTTGCCGCCTACCAGCGCCCATTCACGTTCACTGGGCTAGACGCCTTTGGGCCATTTACTGTGATTGTCGGAAGGCGACATGAGAAGCGATGGGTTATCATTTTAACGTGCCTCTTCACTCGAGCCATCCATCTGGAAGTGGTGCACGCCTTGAGTACAGAGGAATTCATGATGGGCTTTCCCGGTTTATCGACACTCGGGGAAGGCCTGACACCATCTATAGCGACAACGGGACCAACTTCATGGGAGCAAGTAAGGAGCTCAAGCTTGAGGCAAGTGAAATAGACTTTGAAGTGATGCCTGCCAGTAGAAGTTTCGGCCCCATCAAATGGAACCCACCTGCGGCACCGCACTTTGGAGGAGCTTGGGAGCGTCTCATCAAATCAGTGAAGAAATGTCTGCGCGCGACGCTTAATGAGGTAAATCCAAAGGATATAACTTTACTCATAGCCTTCAGGTGAGCGGAGAACATCATTAACAGCCGCCCATTAACCTACGTCTCTAGTGCTCCTACCGAGGAAGACTCACTCACTCCGAATCATTTTCTTCTTGGGGCTAACAATGCTGGTCCCTCCATTCCGAAGTTAATCGAGGCAAACAATCGCGACTTGAGAGAGCAATGGAAAAGAGCACAGCAGTTGACTAACGAGTTCTGGATCAAATGGACTAGGGAGATACATTCCTAAGCTCATGCCAAGAAGCAAATGGCATCACCAGACGGAGCCGATAATAACTGGAGATCTATTTTTTCTCGTAGATGAGCTACATCCCAGGAACATGTGGAAGCGCGGTTTCGTCTCCTATGTACACTTTGGACCTGACGGCCAAGTACGCGTCGCTACGATCACTACCAAGCATAACGGAAAAGCGGTGATCTACAAGCGACCAGAGACAAAGATATGCCCCCTTGGATTAAGAATGGAACTTGGCTAAAGGAAGCTTGTGAAATAGTTATAGAATATAAAAATGTAAATATAGTTAAGAATTTGCTTGGTAATAAAGAAAAAACCTTGATAATCATTGTGGGTAGATAGCAATTGTTTTTATTCTAAGTGCACCACCTGTCTACACAGACATATAAGTAAGCCAAAGCCATTTTTGGTTACTTGCACTCACGTGTGGGGTTATAGGTTAGCAAGATTTTCCCTGGAGATCAGCAGAGGTATCCGAGATGGCACAAACTCGAGGAAGAGGAAGGGATGAAGTCACAGATGAGGGCTTGATCAGGTGGTGACAAGGTGCAATTTATTTGTAGAAGGAGTGTGACGGGGAGTTGGCGTGAGACAAGCAGTGGGATGCGGTAGTCCTCGAGTTGTCGATCAAATCAATAAGGATCCGCAATTGTCAGCTGAAGTCTGTCCAGGCCGATAAAGAAGTCTGGAATGTCCAAGACTGGTCGATGTAATAACATAAGTCCAACAAATATTTAGTTTGAGGGAAGCAATCGTGTATAAACTTGTTGATGTGTTGAAGAAGTTATTTTTCCACCAAGACAATGCACCTGCACCTAAGTCTACCATTGCATTTTCTCAACAGATTTGGCTTCCTGAGACTGTTTCTTCTGTTTTTATAAGCTGAAACAACACTTTGTTTTTCAACAGTCATGGTTTCAGTGTGGAATACTATTTTTACCTGCTAAAAACTCTCTAAACAAAGAAGGGGGGCATAATGGCCCTGCACTACTTGTGGCAAATGTGTGAGACACTTGACGATGTTAAATAATACCAATAAGCTTCACACCATCTTTAATGGACGGGTCGAGAACATATGGCCATCTTATAAATAAAATTTGTGAAACAACTCTTTGTCACACATATTATGAAATATTTCCCATAGCGCTCCTCGAGTTTTCACCAACAACCTTCATGATTTGTTTCATATTTGCCATTCAAATGTTTGCAATGCACATAAGGGATTGGGGGGAGGGGGATGCCATGTTAAACTTGAAGCAAAAGAGAGCTGGGATATATGACCTGCGCATATAATACCACATATCTTCACTTGTAATACTTTGGCACTCTCAAGGTTCTAGCGCCTAGTTTGGTTACTTCAATTTCCTGGTAGGAATGTGCAAGAGTCGTTAACCACTGAAGCAATTTATTTTGAACAAAAAAAGTTCAATATGCCTTTCCAATTCAGATACTGGTTGTCGAGAGTTTACTAGCAAAAAGTCCACCAACTATTATTATAATTTTATTTAAATATATGTGGTGAGTACTGTCGACTCTTGTAGAATCCTGTCGACTAAATATGTGATGAGGTATCCAGTCGACTTAAACTATGGTGTGAGTCCCTGTCAACTCTCGCTATACTGTGTTGACCGAGAGGAAGAGTCAGGATGGGGAGTTTTCCAGTACCTCTCTGCACCTTGGAAGACCTTTTACAGTTCTCACAAAGTACAGGCAGTCGTGGTCGAGGCAGAGTGGAAAGCTTGGGAATGTCCACACAAAAGACGAAGACACAGTTACACTAAGAAAGTTCCATGAACAGATCAAAGTTGAGCTAGGAGCGAAAGATGGAGATGGAAGAGTTCTTACTGGTCTACATGGTCGATGAGGTGGACCTAGGGTACAACCGACGAGGGCTTACGCAGATGGTGAAGTGACTGTATTTTTGGCTAAGACGGAGGATTTATATACCTTTTCTGAGAAAGGAGTATTGCATTTCAGCAGATGTGAAGAGTGTGGATCGTCTGGCGAAATTCTAAACTGGCGCCGTCCTGACAGTTTCCAATCTATCTTTAGATGCTGTTTTGTGACTTCCATCTATCTCGAATTTAGACGTTTTCGACTTTTTGCTTTAGCTCAACTCTTAATCTATTACAGAGTTTTATTTATTTTATCCTCAGTTTGTACAAAGTACATTGCATATGATGATGTAAACACACATGTCAATCATGCGTATAATCATTTACAGATGTGTTTCTATGATACAACATGAAAATCTTGTTATAAGTTATATACAATATGGGGTTGTTGGTTTAAATTACCATAGATGGGCCCCGGGAGTGAAAGGATTTATCAGGGTTTGAGCGGGTAAAGCCTCTCTAACACAGGTAAGTAATTAAAATTTCTTCTGATTAATTTAAACTGTGAGGGTTAAAAAGGGCTATAACAAGATGATTTGTTAGTTTATATCTGAAAATAATTAAAATAAAACTTGTTCAATTAAAAAGTTATATTATTGTTTATATAAAAAGGTATTTTTTTAGATAGAACAGTTGTTTAAATTAAATACATAATGATATGATTATGTGAAAGAGAATTGAAAATTGTAAGATATTATTAGCGGGCGGTAGAAAGGGTTAGGGGTTGGAGAATATGCAATTGTAAGCATTGCACATGCAACCAAATAATCAGATCCAGGTGCAAAGCGAGGATATAGACTTGAGCGTCTTCCTAGGCAATGTTTCACTTGCGATCCTATATAAGGGTTACAGTGCCTCGTCACAATTTTAGGGTTATTGGGTTAAAAGTTGTTGAAGAAAAGTTGCTTATTAATATGATTGAAAGGGGTGGTAGAGCCATGCGATAAGTAGAATTGTAGCGACAGTAGGTGATTTGACTTGACATGAAATCAAAGGTTGATTGTGGTTCGCTAGAGCTGAAAAAAAAGTTGAAAGTTGAAAAAAGTGAACGCTTTTTGCATGCGTTGGTGATTGTGCTCTGCGGATGATTGAAATTAACTCTTGAAGCGTGTTCAGGCCAGAAGTTAGGATTTTTAAATCTGGGGAACTGTGTTCAAAAAGTTTGTTAAATTTATGAAATAAAAAAAATTGCCAAGCAGTGCTGTCATTTTTCTACAATGAAGTGAAGCAATGGCTGAAAAGATAGTGATGATAAAGTATAGGGAATTGATTTAAAATACAATATAACGCGGCTGATGATTGTAAAACGAAAATTGCAATTATACCGCGAATGTTTCTTTTAAACAAAAATCGAAATTTATTTTAAAGATAAATAACGATTATTTCTAACTTTAAGGATGAAGTATGATAGGATGAATTGTGAAGAGTAATGACAAACGGAAAAATAAAAGTGTCCAGGGATGGGAAATAATCGTTATTTCTCTTTAAAATAAATTTCGATTTTTGTTTAAAAGAAACATTCGCGGGATAATTGCAATTTTGGTTTTATAGGGAATTGGTTAAAGAATATGATTGTTGAAAACGATTGTTGTAGAAGCCCGATAGTTGATGATAAACAATGTCATATAATAAAGCTATTTAAACAAATAAAATATAGTGAATAAAAATATTGAAATATGATTGCGGGTAAAGAAAGTGTAAGTGGACAAAATCTATCATGTAATATATAAAATATATAATAAATAAGAGAATAAAAATGATTTTTGAAACAATTAAATGTTTTGCAATACTAAAATAATATCATAAAAAACAAAATTAAATTTGATTAAAGTTTTTTTTTTTTGAAATTCATGTTGGATTAAAAATTTGATTATATTGTACCAAAGCCGACTTCATAGTGAAATTGCTGGCTCGGCAACCCGGGAGCTGACGTCACTGCCTGTAGAAGTAACCCTTGCAAGGCCGCGTGGGCACGAGACTTATTCCTTCTTCTTCGCTCGTTGTTTACTATTTTAATCTTTTAGATATTTACTTCTTTCTCTTTAAATAGAATAATAAAAACTATCTTTTTGTTTGTTGAGTTGGTCAACCGACTGGCTAATTATTTTCAACACTACATCTGGTGGAGACGCCGGGTAGATTCCCTTCTAGTATTTTAACCTGGACGGCAAGTTGAGAAGAAGCCGACGTTTACAAAGTTTGCCACCACTCTTGGTCGAAATGGTGAACGAAGAAGAAAAGCCGCATGTGCAGCCGGCAGCTTTCACATATCTGCAACAACCAAGAAACCCCCGAATTTCTCCGGAAAAGGTTCTGAACTCGCCCATCTCTGGTTGAAAGATTACAGCCGCGTTGCTGCCTACAATGGAGGGGACGAATCAATGTGCTTGGCCAATGTAGTCTTCTTTCTGGGAGGAGCAGCGAGATGCTGGTTCGACAACGTGGAGGAAAGCATCACGACATGGAATACGTTTAAAGAAGAATTCACCAGAACGTTCGGTGATAAAGAAGACTACGCCAGAAGGATTGAATCGTCCCTCAAGGTAAGAGCGCAAAAGCCAGACGAGTCGGTCGAACTCTACATCCAGGACGTGCTGAACCTCTGTCGACAACTGAACCCGAACATGTCGGAGGAGGAAAGGGTGGGCCACCTCATGAAAGGAGTGGCTGAAAACATTTACCGGGCCCTTCTTGCAATTGAAGTGACAACGACCGGGGAATTCACTCAACACTGCCGGCGTATTGAAAAGCTAAATAAAAATAGAATCAGCAGTGTTAGATTTGAGAGAATCCCCACCGTTTCGGCGATTAATGAAAATGGGTACCACCCTTTAAAGGAAATGATCAGAGAGATCATCAGGGAGGAGCTTCGATCTGCTCCGAATGAACTAGATAATCTTCCTCCTCCGCAGGGATTAGAAGATAGAGTTTGGCAGAGAGTCGAACAAAATCTAGCACCCATTGACAAAGCACCAGTGTTTCACTCCGGAAGGGCGGCCAAGAATTTCCGAAGTGGACAACAAAATGCAGGGGAAGCGGTGAGAAGGAAAACGGACGAATTCCGCACCAGAGAAAACATTCCCATATGCTTTTATTGCAATAGACCGGGACATGTCGCAAAGCATTGTTGGGATCGACGCCGCGACCGTGATGAGAACGAACCAAGTAGGACCCAAAACCGATTTTATTATGGCCGTAGAAGACCCGGATCCATCTATATGGCCGACTTTATGACGCCGCATATGGAACAATCTGATCGGAACAGCTCTCCTCGACGCAATTTACCAAGAAGTTCTTCTCCCTATCCTGGACGCGGGAGACAGATGACAGGACGTCGCTACTCTAGATCGCCAGGCCGGACTCCTAGCCGATCTCCTCATAGAGACGTGCAGGAAAACTAGGAAGCACGGCCTGTAAGGGAGGTAAGGTCGGACATTGTTTAAAGCCTCCACAGACGCGAGCCGACCTAGACGATAACTACATGTGGGTGAGTATCAATGGCCGTCATGTCGAAGCTCTCATTGACACAGGGGCGTCATATTCGGTCGTTTCCAGCAATTTTAGAAAGACGATGAAAGCTATAATGTTTCAGAGCCCGAACATAACTTTAAGGGTCGCAAACAATCGTTTTGTTGCTCCGCTAGGAAAATGTCGCCTAAGAGTAGAAATAAATGGCCTTCAGCGGATCTTCGAATTTCTCGTTCTTCCAAATTGCAGCCACGACGCCATCTTGGGATGGGATTTTCTCGAGTCTTCAAAAGCAGTTATTGACTGTGGTCATTCTGAAATTTCGTTTTCAGAGACGTTAAATGAGGACCAATCCGCGGCACAACTTCACTTAGCATCAGACGACATCATTCCTCTAAAGTGTACAAAGAGGGTATTGACCCGGACGCCTAGCGTAACTGGGATTAAAAATTGCGCAGTTGAAGGTGTGAGGCAACTTTTCTTGGAGAAAGAATTATTTGTACCATCGTCCTACCTTACCATATGGCATGGCCAAGCGTATCTATGGGTGACCAATTTTAGCAAGCATCCGAAAACAATCCCTTCGGGCATGTGCCTAGCCCATTTATTCAGAGTCCAGCCGCAAGAAGTTTGCCCAATCATGGAAAATCATTCGAATAATGAGTCCAAAAGTGCCAAGTCACCCATCAGGATAACCAATTTCGAGTGTCGCGAAGAAAGTGTCGGGAGCTCCGAGCAGCTTATGAGAATGGAACAAATCTCGGCCTGCATTTCTCCTGAGCTTCCTCTGCTTCACAAGACCAAACTTCTGGAGCTTCTTGAAAACTTTTCGGAAGTGTTCGGTCCGATCGATAAAACTACTTCTAGGATAATTACTAAGCACAGGATAAATGCGGGCGACGCCAAACCATCAAAAAAGATGCCGTATCGGGTCTCACCCTCTGAAAGGAAGGTAATTCAAGAAGAAGTTGACAGAATGATGGAAATGGGAGTCGTTCAGCCCTCTGAGAGTCCTTGGGCCTCACCGGTCGTTCTGGTAAGAAAGAAAGACGGATCTGTTCGCTTTTGTGTGGACTACAGAGGTTTGAATAAGATGACGAAAAAAGACGTCTATCCATTGCCACGGGTTGATGACGCTCTTGATTGCTTGAAGGGGCGAATATCTACTCCACAATTGATCTCAAAGCGGGCTACTGGCAAATTGGCATTGATGAAGCTGATCGGGAAAAGACTGCCTTTATTACACCGGACGGTCTTTTTGAGTTTAAGGTCATGCCCTTTGGGCTGTGTAACGCGCCCGCAACTTTCGAAAGGATGATGGATAATCTCCTGAAGGGCCTGCGATGGACGATATGTTTGTGTTACTTGGACGACGTCGTTATATTTGCGGATAATTTTCCAGATCATTTGAGACGACTAGAGGTGGTCCTGAATTGTTTCAAGAGAGCTGGGCTGAAGCTCAATCCCGGAAAGTGTTCTTTTGGAGCCAGCAACATCAAGATCCTTGGACACCAAGTGAATAAGGATGGAATCCGACCGGATGATGATAAGATTAAGGCGGTCAGTCAATTCCCGATCCCTAAGAACTTACAGCAGCTAAGAAGCTTCCTTGGCTTGTCATCTTATTATAGGCGGTTTATTAAGAACTACGCAGATATTGCGCGGCCCCTCAATTCGCTACTATCTAAAGGAACAAAGTTTCAATGGAACACAGACCAAGAGAGAGCATTTCAAAAACTGAAGAATGCCTTGACGTCAAAACCAGTATTGGGACATTTCGATGATGACGCTCCGACTGAACTACACACAGATGCCAGCGGATATGGAATAGGTGCCGTGCTTGCACAAAAGCAAGGGAACGGTGAAAAGGTCATCGCCTATGCTTCGCGTACCCTTTTAAAATCCGAGAAAAACTATTCTACCACGGAGAGGGAATGTCTCGCCATAGTATGGGCAATTGGAAAATTTAGGCCCTATTTGTTTGGACGCCCTTTCAAAGTTATAACTGACCATCATTCTCTGTGCTGGTTGACCAATCTTAAAGATCCGGCAGGGAGATTGGCGAGGTGGGCGTTGAGACTTCAGGAGTACGACGTTTCCATTGTCTACAAGACAGGGCGAATGCACAAGGACGCCGACTGTCTGTCAAGAATTTCCATTGAAAATACGGAAAAGGTTTTCAATAACGACATCCCCACATTATTCCTTTTGAGCGACATCAGTAAAGAACAAGGGAAAGACCCTTACATTACAGGAATAATCAAGGAGATATCTCAGCCGTCACCCGCCAAGAAAGACAACAAGTTCGAGGTTGTCAATGGGATCCTCTATAGAAAGAATTATGACCCGACAGGCCTACCTTTACTGTTAGTAATCCCAAGACACCTTCGAATGGAGATCTTGGGGGACTTGCACGACGCACCTACTGCTGGACATCTGGGTTTTGCAAAAACCTACGACAGAATTAGGAGAAGGTTCTTTTGGCCAGGAATGTACAGAAGCGTGAGAAAGTATGTTGGCCATTGTCAGGACTGCCAGCGTCGCAAGAGTGTGCCACAACTTTCTCCTGGCTATCTGAGACCCATACCACCACCGGACCGACCATTCCAAAAAGTCGGTATAGATTTGCTGGGACGCTTCCCCATATCGCAAGGGAAGAAGAAGTGGATAGTTGTTTGCACCGACTATCTAACTAAATACGCCGTTACCCAAAGTCTAGGTTCGGGGGAAGCCCAAGAAATTGCAAAATTTCTTTTGGAGGAAGTTATTTTGAAGCATGGGGCTCCTCGAGAAATAGTGATGGATCGGGGTCGAAACTTCCAGTCGAGACTCATTCAGGAGCTAACCAAAAACTGTCACATCAAAAAGAAGACAACGACGGCGTATCATCCTCAGACTAACGGCCTGACAGAAAGATTGAACAGGACAATTGCCGACATGTTATCAATTTACATGGACCTCGATCAGAAAAACTGGGATGAGATGCTACCATTCATCACATTTGCCTACAATACAGCGAGGCAAGAATCAACTGGCTTCACGCCATTCTTTCTGGTCCATGGGAGGGAAGCGGAGACGACCCTCGACACTATCTTTCCCTACAGTAGCGCGTCCGAGGGGGTAGAATTTATTCAATTGGTGGCGAGCAGAGCTGAAGAGGCGCGACAAATAGCCCGACATCACATCTTCAAGGCTCAAGAAACCAACAAATTGAATTACGACGCTCGGCATAAAGGAAAAGTCTACCAACCAGGAGATCTAGTGTGGATTTTTACACCTATCCAACGAGTGGGACTGTCTGAGAAACTTCTAAGAAGGTACTTTGGTCCCTACAAGGTCATTAAAAAGATATCGGATGTGACATACGAAGTGGAAGCATTCGGCAAGAGTGACAAAAGACAAAAAGGACGTGACACCGTCCATATCCTCAGGATGAAGCCGTACTATGGCCCATCAAGACAGGAAGATTCGTCAAGTGTGGACAGCTCTACGTCTGGAGAAGAGGAGGAACTGAGATAAAGCTGTGGAACAGCTTCTCATGGGAAAGGGAGTAGTGTACCAAAGCCGACTTCATAGTGAAATTGCTGGCTCGGCAACCCGGGAGCTGACGTCACTGCCTGTAGAAGTAACCCTTGCAAGGCCGCGTGGGCACGAGACTTATTCCTTCTTCTTCGCTCGTTGTTTACTATTTTAATCTTTTAGATATTTCCTTCTTTCTCTTTAAATAGAATAATAAAAACTATATTTTTGTTTGTTGAGTTGGTCAACCGACTGGCTAATTATTTTCAACACTACAATATAATTGAAAGGTAAAAAATAAACAATTAAAATTTAAAGATTTTATACAAAAAATGAATGTAATTAAAGGTTATTAATGATTGGATAAATGATGGGTAGTGGAAAATTGAACAATATTCTCGTTTATCCAAAATCTGATATGTAGAGAACGATTTCTCTTTCGCATTATAAAGTCTAGATTAGGCTCAACCAAGTTGTTTTAATTAGTGATTATTTGTAAAGTTTTTATAAATAATGAGGTCACGTTGGTGATCGCATAATTACGACATACAACTGTTTGGCAGCTTTCATTTTTTCTAGTGGTTGAATAATAGAAATTGTTTAAACGCTGGATTTTCAAGAAGCACAGTGAAATATGAATGTAAAAATAATTGTATTGTACCAATAATAAATTGTGATGCGCTGTGTCGGTTGTATAAATAGAAATTTCAGAAGCGCAATTTATTGGTTGGATTGGTTACTAATATGTTATGTATTGTGATCTCCATTAACATGTAAAATGTTTGATATGTGTGGTGTGGTTAAGGAGTTTGTGATATTCTCGAGAAAAATCTAAATAATTAGTGTGAAACATGTGTTTAAAAAAATGGCGATCATGAAAATAGCGGTCAAGATGATAGCTTTGTGAGGGAGGGAGGACGTGAATATGTAACTGAAATAGATTCGGGGATCCTATTACTGGGGGGTCACTTAGGGGTGTTTGTTATTTTCGTCATTTACTTGGTACTGATTTTCTTCTTTTGTTGAGTTTGGCATATTTCTTGCCTATTTGAAAATATAGTTTTCTCGATGTTCGTAGTTGTTGTGTTTCGAAGTTAGTTTAGACTTAGTAAAAATGGTATTCAGTGATGTCAGGTTTAGATGTGTTGTGAAAGTGCGACTTTCGACGTGGACACGCTTTGAGTGAGATGTGTCACAGGCATGAAGGCGTCTTTGGCCTGAAAAGTGAGAAAAAGTTTTGTGGTGTAGCGCTGTGACACGAAGTGAAAAATTGTGAATGAAAAGGTGTCACGTGAAGTAGTTGCTTGGTAAAAAATCTAACCTGTTTCACCATGAATAACAAATTTACTGAAGTCATGGGGGGTGGGACGAACACATATCGAGAACAATTTTGACTGTTAGTGGATGTGGCACGTTTAATGTGAGAATTTGTTATTGTGGCGACGTTATGGAGCTCGTGTGGCTCGAAATTGGATATGTTTGTGAAGTCGCGCGGTAATAATTGTTGCCAATTGGATAAAGTGATGTGTGAGTGTTGTAACGTTTGTTGAGAGAGATGTATGGTTGATTAATTATGCATTTAAAATGAAGAGACGAGGGAGTGTATCTATGTTAGAATAAAACGCTGTTAATAAGTTTGGCGGGCGGTGACTTAATTTAGCTACTGGCGTGGTAGTTGACGGATCTTTATTTTTAACTTTTTTAGGAAAGATAGTTATTTTTCATAGTTTTGATTTTAAAGATATTGTCTCCTTCGATTTTGAAATTAGGAAATGCATTTTACCTATGTTGATTTATATTTAAAATTTGAATATATTTTTTAAATCGTTGATTATGGTAATTAAAATGATCCTTTTAAAAGGGCAATGTCGTGATAGTGACAAGGATATTTTGAATTGGGACGTTTACATCAAATGGTGAATATGACAATCATTTGGGCTTAAATAACATGAAGTCAAAAGATTCTACGAAGTTTTGTCCTGGAACAAAGTATTCCTGGGTTGCAGACAAGGCTATATCTTTTAAAGGCAACTTGAGAGATTTAGCCATTTTACCATTGACGGGCTCCACATTAAACTCACAAGTCGAAAGGCTCACAATTGAAATTCAAACGGCAATGTCAAGAGCAGGGATGAGACGTGAGATAAGATCTGGTGGTTTGAGGTCTAAACCGTGGTATGATGAGGAATGTTATACGGCTAAGAAAAAAATGAAAGAAAGTCTCAAACTGTATTTATTACAAAATAATGTAGTTAAAAAAGATTTGTTTATCATAAGCAAGAAAGAATATATATCATTAATTAAACTTAAAAAGAACCAATACTTTGATGATATACAGAATGCCCTCTGAAATGCTAGAAACGCTTCTCAATTTTGGAAGATAATAAAATATTTTAATCAAAGAACCACATTTAAAGGCAATATCTCGATGTATGATTGGGGGAATTTTTATCGAAGACTGCTGGCTTCCCCACCTATAATGGACGCGTATATATCACCGGCGCTAACATCTATGGTACAGGATCTGGATGCTGAAATTTCGCTTATGGAGGTCACCACGGAAATTTCCAATCTGGGGAAAGATAAAGCAACGGGACTGGATAACATATCAAATGAAGCAATCAAAGTCTTACCTGACGAATATTTGATTCTATTAACAAATATATATAACAAAATATTGACGACATCCTCGGTTCCATCAGTGTGGACTAGAACAATTATTCATCCTATTTTCAAAAATGGTGACCCAAATATACCATCAAACTATAGAGGAATATCATTGTTATCCAACTTATCAAAGCTCTTTACATCCATATTAAAGACAATATTGAATAATTGGATTGAAAAAATGGGAATCTTAGCGGACAACCAAGCGGGCTTCAGAAGTGGATATTCCTGTCAAGACCATATTTTTACCCTTACTTCACTAATACAGATGACGCTGAGCCGCAAAAGGAGGAAGTTATATGCCTTCTTCGTAGATGTCAAAAAGGCCTTTGATACAGTACCACACTCCCTGCTTTGGAAGAAGTTGACAGTTTACTGTTTAAGTACCCGATTATCAGCCTTATACAAAGCTATTATAATCAAATGTCAGCAACAATAAGATGGAACGGATCACTTACAGAATTTATAAAAATACAAGCTGGTGTTCTACAAGGTGAACCCTTGTCACCTTATCTATTTATCCTTTTTCTAAACGACTTGGTTCCTCTGTACGATGGCGCTGATTTGCCAAGTATTTATTTACCGAATTATGGAAATATACATCTCCTTCTGTTCGCAGACGACATCGTACTTCTCGGAGAATCCGAGATAAATTTACAAAGAAAATATCAATGTACTCAGAAAATACTTCGAAGATAATTTTTTAACGCTGAACCAGAGCAAATCAAAGGTTATGGTGTTTAGAAATGGAGGTCGAAAGGCCCGATCGGATGTTTGGTTCTGGGGACAATTGCCTCTCACTATAACATCTAAATACACGTATCTGGGTTACCAGCTGACAGCGTCAAACTCAAATCAACAGGCGGCAAAGCATTTTTAAAACAAGGCGCTAAATGCTATTAATGCGGTCTGGGCAATAACGACTAAAACAAGAATCAATTCTATCAGATCCTCACTCAAGCTCCTAGACTCAATGGCTCTGTCAACCTTGCTCTACGCAGCTCCAATTTGGGCAAACAACGAAAAAACCTTGGTTGACAGGGTACAATACAATTTTTTACGGAGACTTTTAAATTTACCCAGATATACTCCTGGTTTTATTCTACGTATGGAGTGCGGAAGAACGTCACTGGGAGTTACGGTGCTGAAACTTACACTCGGGTTCTGGCTTAGAATTCTAAAAATGAACAGCAGCCGACTCCCCCATATATGCTTAGCTCAACTATATGAGATATCAAGAAATAGAAATATATATATATTGGACTTGCGGAAAGTTTGGCCAACATACTCAATCAACAGAATTTTCTTGGTTAATTAACTGCAACGATGCAAGGATTATCCGGCAAGAAATACCATTAATAACTAAAATTGCAATAGAACAATCTATCCAAAGTGACCAGGCAAAAGTAGAGAATTCTAAATTCTACCCTCACTATAAGTATTTACACAGTTCATAACTCCGCCTTTTCCGGTCCCAAGCCCGGATGAAAAAGGAGGAGGGGGAGCAGTAACAAGCTCGCTAAAAAAACCTGGGTTCAGCTGGCCCGGCTGATAGTACCCTGTAAGGGCTCCTAATCCAGGAATACAGGATGATCAGCGTTTGTACTCCATGTTAGGAGCGGCTGCACATGGCGTCTGTTCCTCATGTCAGAGGCGGCCATTTTTTTGGAGCTAAGTCGGCCTGCCACTGAGTAGTGCTCCCAGTCTTAATGACAAAGGCAGACGTATTCTACTTCACCCAGTCATGGTGGTTGTCAAACAGACACCATCAAGGGTCACAACTTGATACCCTAATATGATTGAGTGGAGATAAGAAAGAAGAAGAAGAAGACACAGTTCATTCCGAATTGAAAACTATTTACTTAGCAACTTTCCATTCCCGGTAAAACGCTATATCGCACAACAGAGAATACTATATTCGTTTTTCAAGGAAAACCATACAAATATTTTCAGGGAGGGTGATAAGATTTGTGATCTCTGCAAAGAAAATATGGAAACTGAACTATCTCATTATATCTATGAATGCCAAGATATATTAGCGAGGAGAGAAGGACATTCTTTTCAACGGTAGACACCAGCCAACTTAGGTCAATCCAAACGATGTTAACCAGTGCCCAAACAAGTAGACTAGTTGCTCACAGGCCCTATATATTTTTTTACAAGGCAGTAGGTGTAAAGAGGTAGAAAAGAGAACTTGGAAGCTATTGTTCTTACACCTCATAATGATGACGAAACATCGAGGGGCCATCGTGTTGGTCGACGATGAGATTGCGGAGCTGGTGATATGGATGGCTGTGCTGGAGTAAACCTCCTTTTTGTGTCTGGATGCTATATTTATGGCGAACTAAATACCTTAGTCCCTATTTCTGCTCCGTGCTTATGGAATTGAAGACTCGAGGCGATGGCGTCGACCTTTCATATTAAATCTTACTTTTCCTTATTACTAATAATTGTAAATAGTTGCGGAACTACTGGTTTCCTGTGCTGCTCTTTTCCTGTTATTGCACCTTGTACGGAGAATCTGTATAAGACTAACGTCTTAATAAAGGCTTTGTGTGTGTGTGACAATTATTTTAACATTTGATTAACATTTGAGCATTTGATTAAGATATTGCTATTTTGGTATGAAAATAAGATATTATGAAAAACAAAAAAAAAAGGTTTAGAATTATGATGAATTAGAAATTTTATAAAAACAAAAATAAGTTTTGAATTATGATATGATGAGATTTTTTTGACGTGACAACGTCTTAAATTAGGTTGCGGCTGGGAGTCACTTATGAAAAAGTGTAACGCCCGGTAACGTTACGATGAGTCACCGAACGAGAGTGCTGCGCGCGCAGCGCTAGAGAATTAGGCGCATTGAATCGGCGCATGCTTGTCTCTGTCTTTGTCTTTCTCGAACGTTCTTGGCGTTGGAAAAACAAGAAAGCGTCATAATACAAGTTCACACGTGTGGTTAAAGTATCGTCAGCTGTGTCTGTAGTGAAAATGTGGAGTGCTTAGATTCGTCATTTACAACAACTACAACAATAAAGGTAAATAATTGTACACTGATATTTCATTATCGTAAACTATGATTGATTGATTAATTGTTAGATTGACACAAAAGTTGAGAAACTGAGTTTATAGGTTATGTCATACTATTGATAAATGTTGATAGTGTTAAGTAAATTATTAGTTTAAAATTAATTAATTAATTCATTATTATTTTACAAATTTTAAATAGTTTCAAATTTATTTAGCAAAAATTTGAACCTTCGATCTGAATAAATGTTTTGATTTTCGAATTGATTATTTAAAAATACAAATATTAAGAAAAAGTGGCAGATATAAGAAAACTTCATTTAAACTGTGTTGAGCAAGAATTTTAACATCTAATATAAGTAAATGTTTTAATTTTCAACTTCATCATTTACAATTACAAATTTTATTTAATTTCAAATTTATTTAGCAAAAATATGAACCTTCGATCTGAATAAGTGTTTTGATTTTCAAATTGATTCTTTAAAATTAAAAATTCATCCATTCAATTTCAAATGTTCAACAGGAATCACCACTCTCAAAACAATGGAAACGGTGCCTTCAACTTCCAGTACTTCAATGGAGACGGAGGATATCGTGCCGTCAACGTCTGCAGTACCTTTCATAACAGAAAAGGACTCTCCATTGGTTTTCAAACATGGCCGAGATGGAAACGACTCACAGACTACTCGAGATATTCGCAATGAATACTTACGACTTCGTGGACACACTCTAGACACAATTACCAAACAAGCCGTAAAATTCTGTGACGACGCAACCGACGCTGGACAACTTATTGTAACGAACATCAACTGTCAAAATTTAAGTGCCCATGCCGCGGACATTGAAACAGATACAGTGATACCACGATCAGACTATTTAGTATTGACTGAAACGTGGATGCGCGACACTTGTGAACCAACTCCAATCAAGGGTTATGAGTGCGTATCCAGGGAAAATAATCGACCTAACTCAGATACCAACGCGGCTGGTGGAGTGGCGATCTATCGTAAATTATCATCGACATCTACGGCGGAAGTGTTCCAAGTTGCGATTACAGACGTAACTCGTGTCATTAAAACCAAGGGTGACATGTGCATGACTGAAGTTACTTGCTTCGCCGCTAATACTAGCTTCAAGTTTATACTCGGTGCTGTATATATTCATCCAGGAGCTAGTATGCAGGATATTAGAATGTTACTATGGCAAGGACTCGGTCCGTACATTCACAACAGCCAGTACGTGCCACCGTTCGTGCAAATTGATTCTAGTATACCGATTCTTCTGTGTGGTGATTTTAACAAAAACGTAAAGCCTGACAACTCGTTTCTTAATATCATGAAAAATACGTATAATCTTGATTGCGTATCAAACGTTTCTAAGTCAACTACGTTAAAAGGAACAACTATCGACTTGACTTTAGCAAGACACATTACAGCAGAAACACTTCCTTTCATTTCATATTTCTCCTATCATCGTCCTATCCTCAACAAAATCACTCAAATAGGAATTAGTTAAGTTTAAGTTTACATGTACAATGTTTTAGTAAACAAAATATATTTCTATAGTTAAAATTTGTGCAATTCTTATTTTCATTCAATTCCTTGTTCCTATTGTGCAATTTAATTATATTCATATCAATAAATATTCTACCGTTGTCACGTAAAATCTTCGCCCGTAAAACCGACTTTACAGGCAACCATTGTTTTTTTTTTTTTTTTTTAATATAAAAATAATGATTTTTTTTAAGTTGTAGATTTGGATAGTACCAATTTAGGTAAATTTTGGAAAGACATGTAATATTGGTAAATTGGTAAAAATGCGTGATGGGCGATTTTTTTAAAAAGTAAAATTGAGAGTAATAACTTGAAATTTATAATCTGATTAAAAATTAAAGTAAATTTGATAAATGAGAGTGTGAAAATTTCAAAAATTGAATAAAAAATGATATAAAAAGGTAAAAATTGATTTTAAAATACTTAAAGTGAAAATATAAATACAAAATTTATGGAGAATTAAGTTGTGAACCTGAGTATAAAGTTAAAGTAGGTTTCTTTTTTAAACTTACAATTGTGTGATGATTGTTCAGTCAGGAAACTTGGTCTCTAGTTGTTTTCCTGCTGATGTGGAAAGCGCTCCATGTAGAGCTTGTAGAAGCTCGTAGCTTCTGTAAAGTTGATGGCAGCTTGTCGCCTTGAGCATTGTCTCGACGATGTCAGGTCGAAGGTGGAGAACTTGTCACTGGGTTTGCGTCATTCTGCTCCTCGATTTCCACGACTTGCGGGAATTTCGACTGTGGCGTTGGGGTGGTCAGACAGCTTGCTCCTGGCGTTGGCGATCTGTTAGCGGGTCTGCGGAGGTCCCTTGGGACGGCGGGTCTTCCGTAAATATATCTTGTTGGGAAGAGATTGCTTGATCATTTCTTGTTTGGGGGAGATTGCTCAGTCGTATCGTTTGAATGATCGGTTTGTTCCTCCATCTTCGCTCTTTTTCGCTTCTATCTGGACAGGCTTCTTACCTCTTTGTTGTGGTCATTCTTCGTTTTGGTCATCCTGTCGACTATAATGTGGTGATTACTGTCGACTCTTGTAGAATCCTGTCGACTAAATCTGTGATGAGGTATCCAGTCGACTTAAACTATGGTGTGAGTCCCTGTCAACTCTAGCTATACTGTGTTGACCGAGTGGAACAGTCAGGATGGGGAGTTTTCCAGTACCTCTCTGCACCTTGTAAGACCTTTTACAGTTCTCACAAAGTACAGGCAGTCGTGGTCGAGGCAGAGTGGAAAGCTTGGGAATGTCCACACAAAAAACGAAGACACAGTTACACTAAGAAAGTTCCGTGAACAGATCAAAGTTGAGCTAGGAGCGAAAGATGGAGATGGAAGAGTTCTTACTGGTCTACATGGTCGATGAGGTGGACCTGGGGTACAACCGACGAGGGCTTACGCAGATGGTGAAGTGACTGTATTTTTGGCTAAGACGGAGGCTTTATATACCTTTTCTGAGAAAGGGAGTATTGCATTTCAGCAGATGTGAAGACTGTGGATCGTCTGGCGATATTCTAAACTGGCGCCGTCCTGACAGTTTCCAATCTATCTTTAAATGTTGTTTTGTGACTTCCATCTATATCGAATTTAGACGTTTTTGACCCTTTGGTTTAGCTCAAATCTATTACAGAGTTTTATTTATTTTATCCTCAGTTTGTACAAAGTACATTACATATGATGATGTAAACACACATGTCAATCATACGTATAATCATTTACAGATGTGTTTCTATGATACAACATGAAAATCTTGTTATAAGTTATATACAATATGGGGTGTTGGTTTAAATTACCATATTTAATATATATATATATATATATATATTAAAAAACGAAAGAAAAAATTAAAGATAAAAAGATCAGGTGTTAAAATCAATAATAAAAATGGCATATCCTGACCAGGAGCACATGTGCTTTACAGAAGGCAGAGCACCATCTGGTGGAACAGAAATCAACTAAACATTGATTTAGCTTGTTCCCTGATATTTGGCCAACCCAATTTCTTGATAAATCAAGAAAAGCCATCCACGAATTTCTGAATTGATTTCTGTTCCACCAGATGGCGCTCTGCCTTCTGTAAAGCACATGTGCTCCTGGTCAGGATATGCCATTATTATTATTATATATATATATGTTATATTGAAATATTTTATTTAAAAATGTTATATGTTAAAATGTTATTTTATTTAAAGTTATAATTTCATTGATATAAATACTCTGTTTCAATCGACCGCCAGAGGTCACGCCTTCTTTATAAATAATGATTGTTGTTGTTCTTCCCCGCTGGCCGACCCAAAGTTTTTGTAATTATGTAAATAATCTTTTGTTTTATTTATTTATACGCCTTAAGACAGGCATTACTTTTATCCAATTATGTTTTTATATTTCTTAGCTCAATTAAAGCAATTTCTAATCTTCAGTATTTTTATTATTTTCAAGATTTTAACCACGACTGCACCACCATTACAATAATCCTCAACATGAATCAAATATCAAGCAGAAACTCAAAAATCCTTTTTTTAAATTAATATAATATAAGTCGACAGGATTATAACGGTATCAACCATTTTTCGCAGTTTATTTTAACTTTTCAATCCTCACTCATGTTACAATAGTTTACAATCGTTTATTTGCTTATAGTTACATATATTCCTTTTATATCATTCTTAAATATTTTTTCCATTTAAATAGTGCCACTACTTTGAATCATTTTAAAATGCCATATTTTCTTCAAATAATTAGTTCTATATCTTTCCTAAATATATTTCCCATTCCATATACCCTTTAAACATTTGCATTTAAGTTAAACCTTTTCACCATATCATTTTTTTTATAATTCTATATGCAAAGCAGTCGGCTGGGAGGACAACAACAACAAATTAATATATTTCTCACATTCAATTTCTTTATTAAAAATTAGCTAATCTTTAATGTTTTTTCATATTTTTCAATTTTCTTTTTCAATATGTTCAGAATTCCCTATTGCTCATCATATGACCACTATGCCTTATAGCTTCACACATTTCTATCTTATACTTAAAATCCCTAACTTTAGTAATTTTTATATTTTCTTATTTCATCTCATTTCACGTTTTTATTTTCAAAATGTGCATTTTTACCCCCATTGCTTATTTCCTGTGTTTACATCTCAAAGCGTACCTAACTAATATGTAAATTTAGCGCTACCAACATATGTAAATTTCAACTTTTGTTTTTGTCCACCTTGATTCTTTTTCTTCAAATGACCATTCTTTATTGCTACCATTACCTTTTTTTTTTCTTTACATGTTCATTCCTTGTTTTCACATTTTTCCTTTTGTACATAAACTTTTTCTCTACTTATTGCCTTTTTTCATAAATGCCTTTTATCATCAAATGTTTTTAGAATTGCCATATATCTTTTGCCAATTATTTTTCATATTGTTTTCAATGTAATTCATCATTTTTAATTTATATTCTTTTGTAAATATCATGCATTTTTCTTATTTTTAATAATGTCATTTTCTCATGTTTTTCCCAATCTATTGGCTCACAACAAGCCAATATGATCAAGGGATATCATCCTTTTATTTCTAGCTTTTAATAATCATGCATTTTATTTTCTTTCTTCATTCTTATAATGTATCAATTTTCTCATTTATCTTCCCTATCTATTGGTTCACAATAAGCCAATACGATGATGGAACACCAATTTATTTTTTCTCTTGACCACATTTTCACTCTTCACCACAATTTTTTTCAATCATTATTCACAATTATTACATTGTACTTTCCTGTCTATTGGTTACCATATAAAAACCAATATGATAAGTGAATATCGCCTCTCACATTATTTTCTTTCCATTAATCATTTTATCTTTTTTAAAGCTATATTTTTTACCACTTTACTCTTAATTACCCCATATTATTCTCTTCACAGGGGGGAAATGTTATATTGAAATATTTTATTTAAAAATGTTATATGTTAAAATGTTATTTTATTTAAAGTTATAATTTCATTGATATAAATACTCTGTTTCAATCGACCGCCAGAGGTCACGCCTTCTTTATAAATAATGATTGTTGTTGTTCTTCCCCGCTGGCCGACCCAAAGTTTTTGTAATTATGTAAATAATCTTTTGTTCTATTTATTTATACGCCTTAAGACAGGCATTACTTTTATCCAATTATGTTTTTATATTTCTTAGCTCAATTAAAGCAATTTCTAATCTTCAGTATTTTTATTATTTTCAAGATTTTAACCACGACTGCACCACCATTACAATAATCCTCAACATGAATCAAATATCAAGCAGAAACTCAAAAATCCTTTTTTTTAATTAATATAATATAATATATATATATATTTTAATTAGTAAGACTAACTTTTTGTAGGCAAAGAGCCTCTTTCTTTATTTTGAGGAGTTTCAAGCTTTTGAACAAATTTTGCTCTTCAATGGGTGAATACATAAGCAAAAGAAAAGAGGTGTAATTAGCGTGTGCACGCGCGGGCGTGGATCAGACTATATATTACAGATAAATATAAAATGTTATGTTTATTTGTAATATATATAATCTGATCCATGCGCACGCGTGCAAACGCAATAACATTTTTTTTTTTTTTTTATTTCCGTTGATTAGCAAATTTTGATCGAATATTTGCAGCACCTCAAAATAAATAAAGAAACTCTTTGCCCACAAAAGCTAGTTTTCCTTATTTTATTATTGCAATTATTGTGGAAGTTTCTTGTGGAAAGAAAATATTTTTTCTATTCTTAACCAATTTCAATCTATGTATTATTGACCTCCCGTTTCAGGGCTTTACTGCCTTCTTTATCAATGGAATTATTGTCTTAAGAAAATTCTCGAAATTCTCTGGTGCTGAAACGCCGAGTCTATAATAAATAAGTTGAAATATTGGTTAAGGAGATAAAATATATTATTTTAAAAATAAATATTCTGTTTGCTTTTCCTTGAGAGAACGCTATGTACACGTCAACAGTGTAGTTTTTCTTGAAAATAAAGATACTTCGGCCAGTAAATATTTTTATTACCTCGACGTTTCGACAAAAAACTTTTGTTCTCGTCAGGAGCGAACAAAAGCTTTTTGCCGAAACGTCGAGGTAATAAAAAGACTTACTGGCCGAATTATCTTTATTTTCAAGAAATACCGATTAATGTGAAAGTTTCATAATAAATTGATATATATATTTTTTGTGTGTGAAGATAAATGGGATGTTAATATAAAAAGCTATTACGGTACAATACTAGTATATATGCAGAAAGTACATATGGCACGATATATTTATATATATATTATGACAGGATTTCTTAAATATATATTTTCAAAAAAAAAAAATTTGAAAGTTAGTGTTTTTATATACATATTTTTAACACAAAATAGTATCTTTCAAAATATCCATTTTAATATGGAAAATTCAATGCAAATATCAAATTTGTTCAGTTTGAAACCAGATATTTTATAGAAAATCGATATATTATCTCTTTTAGAAAATATCTAAAATTTATTTTCAACAGAACAATTTATATACATTATTTTACATACATACAGGACTACTAAAATCCAAATGCAATGCAGGATTTCATTTAATTGTGCTCTTTTTTAGAACCTAACCTATAGTGGATAATTCACCACGATAAATTTAATATTTTAAAATGTAAATAGAGTTCACAGAGAAAACATCATGAGTTCCCCATAAATATTTTTCTGAATAAAAAAACACCCTAAAATAAAACAATCCTTATTTGCCAGTAATTTTAAATTTCCATTGTCCTGTTACTAAAATAAATTGCACTAAAATGGTTTTCATTTTTTTACGTCTCGGGAATCGCGAAGAGATTTCAATAAATTTCGGCCCCAGACGATATTTATATAGCAGACGACGGGGTATTGAATTATTTCCTCGGAAGATACTCAACCCAGACTGCTATAAAAAGGTAAAACAATGGGGCTCAGCAATAAAATGATCGTTTGGCCAGAATGGCGTTTGAGCTAACATAAAATATCCAAGAACTAACAGTCAATTTTGAGAAAAAGGTTATTAGAATGCTATTTTTTTACTGAATTGCCTTTTCTTCTAAATCACTAAACGTCTTTGCATAAATCTGATTTAGTTGGAAATCTTACAGTATCTTAAGCGACCCCTTTCTTCCATAGTGATATATTGTGACCCTCAAACTATCATTTATAATCATTAGCGGTTATAGTATTTTTAACGTGTGGGTCAAAAGGTTTAGGTGTTAGTTAGTTTAAATGATTGCTTAAATGACCTGGAAAATATGGTGGACTTTTGGTTCCTTTTCCTCTACAAGATGTGCCAGAATAGATAATACCCTTTTCAATTCTTTTTTCTCTCTTAGGATAAATAATTCAAAGTTTCAGTGTCAAATAAAATGGTTTGGAATATTCAAATGGAAATATTTATACAACAAGAAACAACAAGTTTTTCTGTAGATATTATACATTTTTTACATTGTGATCAAGTCACACAGAGCTGCAGTTTCTCAGGCTGTTTGAAGCTGTCTGTTTATGAGATAAAGTCTGTAGAGAACCTATTATATCTATATAATTGAAAAAATAGTGTTTATTAAGGACACTCGTCCCATACAGGATTCTCCCAAATGGGTAAACAGAAGTAAAAAGCAATTATCTATTGAAAGTGAAGATTAAGCTCGACCTTTCTTCAAGTTGGATCCATCATCTGTGTTATTCCTATTGTCTGTGCTGTTTTCCAGAATTTGTGAAAAGCTAATGCATTGAGTTTAATTTTCACTACTTTTGCCATTAGAACATATGGCGAATTGTTTTCATAACCTGTCTTTTGGCGGAGAATTTCTATCTCCCCCTATCTCTTCCTGCAGTGCCGGACAATAAACGTGAAATGTAGAAAGTCGTGGCTATATTCGTTATTGGACAGAATGCACTTTAGATTTTTAGATTTCAATAATAAATGATTATGTTTAAATAAGTGTAAAAATAATTCACATTCTTAGGTAACGCATCGCTTTACAGTCATTGGAATATAACCGGGTAAAAAACGTATACAAACTTAAGCTTAAAAAATCATAGAATTTCATTTTAAAGTTAAATTTCTCATAGTGCTGACATAGAGAGAATATACGATATATTTTAAGAGTGATGAGAGTATATTTAAGAGTTTTTTGTTGAGTTTTTTTTTAAGTCAAGGTCTATATCAACAACCCAAAATAATCCCACAGCTATGAAGAACAATATAATTTACTGATATTCATTAAATAAGTCCAGGTACCCTTGACAAAGTTATGATGATTATGTCCTGCACAGAGCTCATCTGTGCGAAGATGAAAATGGACATCTCTCTCTCTCATTTAATTGATATTATTTTTCAAGTAAAGATCATTTTGCTTTCTAATTTATTGGTCGGTTGTATTTGTCTTTAAAATACCTTACTGATCGATTTCAAACACTAGTTTACGATATTTTAAACTAAATATCAAAAATAGCGGAGACAGTTATAAAAATTTGAAAAATATTTCGAATTCCTTAGTATATGCCAATATGTATTACACAAAAGAAAACTTAATCTAAAAAGTATTTGGAATTAAAATAACGACATTATCTGTTTGTTTTAACCCAAATGAAAAGCAGACTTGGATTGATATGAAAAATGAACATATTAATAAATACACATTGCCAAAAATTAATAAAGTTTTACCTTTTAGCGTGTATATCAGGATTCAAACAATAACTATTGAAATATATTTAATACACAGTGACATTTATTGAAAACACACGAGATAACCAAGTGTGTGTGTAAACAAAATTGACTGTCTTCTTATTCTTCAAAAGAAAAAAAAAACAGAAGACCGGCGATATCGAACACTTTCAGTTTCTTTAAGATTTGTCCATGAATGTATAAAGATATATAAAAGTTTCCATTGACTTCGAAAATCGCTCATTAACAGCAGAGGATGAGAGAAGACCGGCCGGAAGCTAAAATTAGGTGATAGATCCTTGATGTCTAGTGGCGGTGACTGCCATGTTCAGACTACACCATTCAGCCGAATTGGCAGAAATCCAAGTAGAGTTACCAAAAAATGGGGAATATTGCATCACAACCTTTCAATTAAGCACAATAGCACGAGAATATTCAAGAGGAGAAGACAATAGACTGTCAGAACTGCGACCATTGCTAAGGCTTCAATTGACACTGCAGCAAAGGCATTATCTCGTTTATGTTGGTGCGTGGAACGACGATCATGGATGCAGATATAGCGTCAGGTCGTCTTTTTGACGAATTGCGGTTCATCATCCAGTATCATGAAGACCGTGCATGAAGAAGGGATCGCCTGCTTGTCTTATGGGCCCATCATCATCTGGAGTGATGGTGTGGGGTGCCATTGTGTAGACTTAACGGCCACTTTTAGTTTGAATGGCTGGTAATTTGGATTATTGTCGTTACGTTTCTTGAGTATTACTGCCCCTGGCTTTACCCGATCTCTGATGTGATCTTCACACTACCTTTCAACATGACAATGTACGACTTCATGCTGACCGTGCTGTACCTCGATAAATAGAATGTTCGTCTGTAGCCCTGACCAGATCCAGATCTTTCTTTCATTGAAACCATCTGGCCCATGTTTGCTGAGAAACTCAGCCCTTCCAATCAGTTCGATTGACGAACTATGGCATAGATTTGAATGTAATTCTGTACCTGTAACTTCCATCCAAACTGTTCTTGTCTCGATACCCAGCAGAATCAGAACCAATGCTAGTTACATTGTGTTTTCAATAAATATGGTTTTAAAAATAAAAGACGATTCTCTGAGGTAAGAGTTTCTTTTTTTTTATCACGATGATACAAACTTTTGGGCGTAACAGCCCTTTGAATTATGGCATTAGAAAGTTTTAATACCGTAATTATATATACCTGTCAATGGGCTGTTACGCCCGAAACTTGTATTATCGTGATAAAAAAAAAACTCTTACCTGATCGAATTGTCTTTTATTTCCAAGTTTATACCGAAGGGATTTTATAATATTAAGAAATATGATTTTGCTATGTGAATTCTTTGTTGGTGTAGCATTTTTAAAATGGCCAACAAAGTATATATACAACTTTACGGAAATTAAAACCACCTCTATAAAAAATAAAATGATTACAACCACAAACAAAGGGATAGGTTATATATAGTTTATAAATTTTTCGAATTGGATTTTCTTTACCAACTCGTATAAAAGTTAATAAAAGAAACGTATTGTGTAAGGAATTATATTTTATATACAATGTTACGCGGTCCCCACACACTGTTCGTGTTACTTGTCTGATCAGGATGGCACAAAGATGATACACGTGAGTTCCTAAGGGATGCAGCAAAAGTTAACGCTTTATTACACGTCGCACTGAACAGAAGGAGTACAATAAGTGAGAATTGGCTTCAAATTCCCCGTCAGAAGAATTCATGGCTTCCCCGTTAGAATAATTCTTGGCGGCATGGATATCACGCTTGTAAAACGTCTCACTCCACAATGTACACGTCCAGCCTGGACTACACCGGCTTGTAGGCCGCTCCGATATCAGGCTCTCCTGGCACCGTCTTTGAAGAGTTTTCCGTGTCATATAGAAAGTGTCAGATCTATGATTTAGGCCTGCCATCATATTAGGAAACAAGGTTTAGTAGATCTTTGAAAATATATTATTAATAAATATATTAATTTTTTAAATGAATGTTTTTTGACGCCATCCAGATGATAGAGCGATGTGACAGAAAAGGTATTTCACGGCGCAAACGAAACCATAGTGATCGTCTGCAATATTTACATCTCCTCTGAGAACTATTTTAAAAAGAGGAAGGTCACCTGTCAGACAAACTATGCGCAATCTATTGATAATCTCTCAGCAGTTTGAGGCAGAATGCCCACAATGGTGTTGGGTTTGGCCTTGTCAGTAATGGATGGACTTTAATTTCAAGAGATGCATAAGGTCGCTAGGTCTAACGTGGAGACTGCACCCCGATCTCCCCGCCGCTGTCCGGGTGGAGCCTCTTTAAGGCGGGTGTGTGGCGCGAGAAGGCGCCGTCCCCGTCCGGCCCGGGTACAGTAAAAAAAAAAAGATTAATAAAGGATTCATGAACCCTTCAGAATTATGTAGATATTACTACACACACATCCAATTCGAGGTATGCAGAAGTCATAGTTGTCCACTAGCAATCTCTCATATGCAATATTTCGGCAAAATATACACATGGTATATTTGTTTTAAATATATATCATTAAATATATATCATTAAATAATTTCATATTCACCTATCTCAACATACAGTACACACTCATAGACCAAATTAAGGAAATTTTTACCTTTTAGCATGTATATCGGACTTCAGACAATAACTCTGAAAGATATTTGATAACCAAGTGTGAACAAAATTGCCTCTGGTTTCTTTTTTTTTTTTTAATAGACAACCGGCGATATCGGAGACTTTTCAATCTCCTAAGTTTTGTCCATGAATTTAAGCTATATATGTATTTAGTTATGTTGCCTACCCTGGCTTTAGTATTTGTTGTCTTGTCCTTTAAGACGAAGAGCTGTGCTTAAAGCAAATATACTCGTGAAACTTCTACAATAACAGAGAAGCATCATTTCATAGTTTCGTTAAACACCTTCACTGAGAGAAAACCTTCAACTACAGACTTATATATGCAGAAAGAACATACAATAGCTATTAGCAGTTTGGTGGATAAAATTGGCCGAATCGCTGTGAAGGTTCACCACTGATAAGCCAAGTCTTCCCAATTCCCCATTTCATATTCAGATAGTTAATCGCAGAAAATCGTCCTCTATAGAGTGATTTTAGTTAAAGAGTGCGTGACGTTGTATAATATTTACCCCCATCCTTGGACACGTATTTTTCCGTTTATCATTACTCTCACAATTCATCCTTTCATACTTCATCCCTGAGGTTAGAAATAATCATTATTTCTCTTTAAAATAAATTTCGATTTTTCGTTCAAAAGAAACACATGCATTATAATTGACAAATGTCGTTTTACAATCATAAGCCGCATTATATTGTATTATCCTAGTTTATTGTATAGTCTTTCCCCCTAATAAGCTTGTGAGATGGATCACCTACAGCAAACGACTTACTGTGCATTTCAAAAGGAAACAAAAATTTAAAGATGGACAGTCAGTCTATCGAAATATTAAACTTCTGCCTGCAGGAATCCAATATCGTAATCGTAGTGCTGACATGGTCAGTTGAAGACCAGAATGTAAATGATCCAGATGACACTGTCGCACTATTAATTTCGTGATAAAATGATCTCTTGGCAATATTATTGGATGCTTTTAATCAAATTGCAGATTTGAATGACGTAATCTTCCTCCAACCCGTAATAGTCCAGATTCATCAATAAGGATTCAAAGATAAAATTCTTGAGTTAGTTGGTAAAGATTTATTCTGTTTGCAACAGGTAATTTCAGATTGAAATTCAGAACATTGAATGAAACGATTGATATTGTGAATTGAACTTGTTAATTCGCTTGAAGATAGATGTCCTTTCTTTCTTTCATTGAAAGAACATTGGACATTGAATACAATTCTATTAATCCATGCTGTAATTCTAACAAGTTCGTTAAAATTTGAGTATTTTAAAATGAAGTCTGGGAAAAGAAGATTAGTGGAATGAAAAACAGAAAAAGGTTTTCGCCTTTCACCTGAAATTTCTTTCGGAAAATCATATTGAGTTTGAATTGGATCTTCCAAGTTCACATCCGAGTGCTAAGTTGGTCCTCGCCACCAAAGAAAGTGATCCACCAGCTCTGAAGGAGTTATACCTCTGGAAGCGCAGTCTGCAGGATTATCTTTCGAAATAACATAAGGCCAGAAAGAATGTAAAGTCAATCTTTGAACTTCTGCAATCCTATTTCCGACAAATGGTTTCCAATGTCTAGATTCAGATTTAATCCAGCCGAGAACAATTTTGGAATCAGTCCATAAAAATACTCTATCAATTTGTAAGCATAAAGAATTGCGAAAAGTATCATATAAAGTTGAGAGAAGAAGAGCAACGCACAGCTCCAGCCGTGGTATGGAAATCCTTTTCAGAGGAGCTACCCTCGTCTTGGAAGCAATCAGAGAAACTTTCACTTGGCCCGTTTTGAAATGAGATCTTATATAAAATACTGCCGCATATGCAACTTCTGAAGAGTCACAAAAACCATGAAGTTAAACAGAAAGTAAAGATCCCACATGCACGAGAAGTATCTTGGAATTTGAATTTTATTCAATACAGATAATTCCTTTTCGATTCTCTTCCATTGAGAGCAGAAAGTATCAGGCAAGGGATGATCCCAATTCAACTTCTGTTTCCAAAGTGATTGAAGCAAAATTTTAAGACGAATAATAACCCGTGACAGCCAGCCTATAGGATCAAAGATTCTGGAGATGTGAGACAACAAATGTCTTTTAGAATTCGTTTGTTCTGGAATGTCATTAACAAGAATCTGAAAAATGTCCAAGGAAGGATTCCAACAAATACCAAGTATTTTGACACATGAATCACCCTCAAATTTCCAAATATTATGCCTCTCTTCAACCTGTTCTGAAAATCCAGAAAGGACCTCCGGGACGTTTGATCTCCATTTCCAAAGAGAAAATCCGGCTGAAGAAAGAAGATTATTGACTTCACGAATAGGACATGTAGCTTCTTCAATTGTATCTGCACCAGAAAACAAGTCATCAACATTAAAATAGGTTTGTACTATTTTTGAGGCCACTGGGAAAGTTGACACCTTGTCCCTTGCAAGTTGATGTAGGGTACGCATGGCGAGATATGGCGCACAAGACAATCCATATGTCACAGTCAGAAGTCTATACTCCAATAAAGGTTCTGATGGGTTTTTATTTATAAAATTCTCTGGAAATCACAATCCCTAGAATCGATTCTTACTTGGCGATACATTTTCTCTATATCTCCTGAAAAAGCTATTGGGCATGTTCGAAATCTTATCAGAATGTTGAAGATACCCTGTTGTAGTTTTGGTCCTACATGAAGAAATTCATTTAGAGATTTGCGATTGCTTGTTTTGCAAGATGCATCAAAAACAACCCTCAATTTAGTGATAGTGCTTTGCTCCTTAAAAACACAATGATGAGGTATATAATAACATTGTCCTGGAGATGTATCCAGCTCATCACTGGGAATAAGATCCATATGATTGATTAAAAGATATTCGTCCATGAAATCACAATATTGTTTTAGGATACTTGGAGATTTTTGTAATTTTCTTTCAAGTGATAGAAATCGTTTCAGAGCATTGATCCTAGATTCGCCAAGAGTTAGATATGTTCTAAATGGCAGCCCAACAGGGTACCTTCCATCTTCCAGAATTTTGAGGTTATTAATATATATTTCTTCACACGAAATTTCTTCTCTGGTTAAAGATTTGGCAGAGGGTACTGACTCCAGCTCCCAGAATATTTAGAGAAAATAATCTTGTTCCTCCGAAATCTTCTTCCTCCGTTTCACCTGACAGTAATATTTTACCTGTAAGTAACCATCCCAATTTGGATCCACACGCAGTGGGTCCAGATAAATTTTGGAATCTAACATTCCCTTTAAATAAGCATGGAGCAAGCTCTGCTCCTATTACTAAATCAATCTGGCTAGATTTGTCAAAATTGGGGACAGCCAGCAGACATTTTTCAAATAAGGCCAATTATCCTTTTCTATAAAGAAATTGGGCAATTCTGATGTGATCTTATCAATGACTATAGGATTGGCGTTGAATATTAGGTTTGAGAAATGTGGGCTAAATTGGAGAGAGACCTCACCCATTGATTGTTTTACAAGTTTGTTTCCCAAACCAAAAACTGTAGTTTTACATTCAGCAAGAGGAAGATTTAATTTCTTTCGACAACTATTTGTTATAAGACACCTTTGACAGCCTGTATCTAAGATGGCTCTACATGTTTGGAAAACCCCGTTTTCCGATTTGACCTTTATTAAAGTTGTAGAGAGTAATATCCGATCATGACTTTTGTTGTCTGCAAAACATGAGACACTGGCATGGGTCAATGTAGATAGGTCCGCAACAGGACTTAACATTTCCGGTTTGAACTGATGCAAAAGAGTATGATGTCTCTTATTACATGATTTGCAATTTTGCGTGAAGACGCATGATGATACTCTATGGTTAGATCTTAGACAGTTGTAACATAGACGATTTTCTTTTACAAATGTCCATCTTTCAGGTAACATCATACCATTAAACTTAGGACATTTTAACAAATAATGTTCACCTTCACATAAGACGCATGACTTGACTCTGCTATCTATACTAGAGTCAGAGGCAAATGTTGCTGAAGGAGAATGAGTGGAATTATTCATTTTGTAGAATTGTTTTGAATTTTCTTTATTCTGAAAACTCCCGAGACTTCCAGCAAATCTTTCCAGGAAAGAAATCATCTTTTCATACGATGGATATTCTTTCTCAAGCAAACTCATATCCCATTCCTTTCTTATTGAGCGATCAAGTTATGATTGAATTATATGAATTGAATTCATATCCGATAAATTATTACGTTCCAATCCGAGGATAGAGAGATTCTGAATGCATTCGTTACAAGTGTCCAGGAGATCAAGTACATCTTTAGTGATTCTTGTTTTACATTTTTTAGATCATACAAATTTTGAATTTGTTTAAAAGCCAATCCACTTTTTTTGTCGAATCTATTGACCAAGGTTTGCCAGGCAATAGGATAATTTTCATCAGAAATATTGATCGCCCTAATAAATCTAGCGGAATTTCCTTTTAGTGCAGAATTCAAATATTGAAGTTTTTGATAATTTCCCAGTGTTGGATTTTGATCAATAGATCTAATAAAAATATCCTTAAAACTCAGCCAACCTGAAATATCACCACTAAAGGTGGGCAATTGAAATTTGGGAAGTTCAAAATTCGTTTCACCAGAAAATGTATTTTTATTCAAATTTTCCAGCGATCTATTTATTTTTATCAAAAAAGGATTGATTTTAGACTTTGCCTCAAAGGATACCTTAAATTTTTCTTTATCATTAATGCCTTTATATTTTACTAATTTCACATATTGATTATCAAAGCTAGCTTTTAAATTTAATAAGTCTACTTTATTTTGCATAAGTGCGTATTTATCATTGCCTTCTAAATTATATTCTACATCTGCTTTATCAATTCTAAACTTTTATTCAGAGATTGAAAAATTAAAATTTCTGTTTCCATATTTCAAATATTAGTATTAAAAACCTTACCTTTCTTAATTTCTATGGCTTCTAAGAACTTTCTATTTCTTCTACATTTTTCCCGGGTTTCGGCACCAAAAAATGTTAGCACGTTTACTTTGAAGTTTCTTCTAGAAAGAACGAGCTGACTCAATTCGATTTAATTCGATTTATTTCAAACAACAAAAGAGAATTACATTACGATTTAGTTGTATTTATAACACGAAATAAAATAGAAAATGAAAAAAAATGATGATAAGTAGCAATGAAATTATATGAATATTAATTATAATTAAATAATAAAATACAATAATAATAATAATAATAAAATCTAACAGCAAGCAAAACACCTCTTGGGAGATTTTGAGGATTCCATTAGATTCCGTGTGGATCTCATGGAATAAAGTCCGCCCTAGACTGACGAGGGCCATTAGCCCGAAACCATGGTCTCTAGGTGGACGCTTATCAGTTTGCCAAAGTTGGTGTTGTGGCTTTGTCACCGACCCGATGCCGCTAGTTGCGGCGACGGTCAATAGATGGCGTCAGATTCTGACGTTTATTTTGAAGGGAGAGGCGAACATTGTTTCCATGGATTAATTTCCTCCCGGAAAATTTTCCATCTATGTTTTGCCAATAGATTTGGCCCAGCCACACTGCCAGCAAAACACCTCTTTGGTAGATTGTGAGGATTCCATTAGATCCCGTGTGGATTTCATGGAATAAAGTCCGCCCTAGACTGACGAGGGCCATTAGCCCGAAATCATGGTCTCTAGGTGGACGCTTATCAGTTTGCCAAAGTTGGTGTTGTGGCTTTGTCACCGACCTGATGCCGCTAGTTGCGGCGACGGTCAATAGATGGCGTCAGATTCTGACGTTTATTTTGAAGGGAGAGGCGACCATTGCTTCTATATATATATATATATATATATATATATATAATAAAAATGGCATATCCTGACCATAAGCACATGTGCTTTACAGAAGGCAGAGCGCCATCTGGTGAAACAGAAATCAACTAAACATTGATTTAGCCTGTTCCCTGATATTTGGCCAACCCAATTTCTTGATAAATCAAGAAAAGCCATCCACGAACGCGTTTCGCGCCTTTTGGCGCTCGTCAGCGTGGACTAGGCTGTACCACTGCGACCAAAAATATTTTATCAAGAAATTGGGTTGGCCAAATATCAGGGAACAGGCTAAATCAATGTTTAGTTGATTTCTGTTCCACCAGATGGCGCTCTGCCTTCTGTAAAGCACATGTGCTCATGGTCAGGATATGCCATTTTTATTATTGATTTCAACACCTGATCTTTTTATCTTTTATTTTTTTCTTTCGTTTTTTCATATATATATATATATGTTGTAATATATTTCAATGTATACTTAATATTTCCATATGTAATATAGTTATAGTGTAACAAACAAAACTGTAGACACAATCCAACTCGCCAATTTGTCCATCATCTAATACAAAACGAAATAATTAAATTAGATTGAGTGACAGCCGGCGCCCAGACAAGAGAAAGGTCACCGATTATACCGTTATATTTATTCCTTCTTTAATGTCTCGAATAATCTCACTGAAGAATTCAGGTCGCTACTTCCAACAGTTTTACCAACCAGCCAGATGTATGAAAATTTGTACACCTGCAATGTTAGTTAAACCAAGCAAATGTTCAAAATGTAAGACTTCATGTGGTCTGGAAAAATATTAAAATTATATTATAAAATTTGAAAGGCAATTCGGAAATTTGTCCGCTCCCGAACACTCTGATAACCAGAAGTGTGAAAATTTTCAACCTGAATTGTCATCAGGTTCGAATAAATGTACACAATTTCAGACTTCTACGTACTAATTGATCACAAAATTTGTAGACTAACAGAAATTAGATAAGTTAAATAAAATATGTATATTTTAAATCGTTATCACTGGGGATTAGGCCTTAAATAGACGGAGGTCTGCGCGCGGTTGATTGGTCAATTTCTTGTAGAAAGCGGAAAGAGACTCAAGCAAAAGCCTAACTGAAATATGTTTATTTACTCTTGTGGTTTGGGAGAACCCTAAATTTATTGTGAACTATATTAAAAAGTTACAGACACACAACGGATTATTGTTGAGGGATAATTGGTACATATTTAATATGGATTATGATTATTCAATTGATTAATTTCAGCTATAAGTAATGTGGAAGAAATTAATTGGAATGGGGAATTATTTATAACGGTGTCGTGAAATGTCTGGTCTTATATGATTATATATATAAATATATATATAATGAATATAAATATATGTGTGTGCGTAGTAATATTGAAATCAGATTACGGAATTATTACAGATAAATTGCTATATTTATTGACTTTTTTGGCAGTTTTTTGCTTATAATCCAAAGGAGATTTTAAATAGGACTATGAAAATTCATAATTATAATTCGTTTGAGGTCTTGAACAATCGCTAAATAATCAATTTGCAACTCCCAAAGGTTTCCGACTTGACTTCGTGCAACCTATAATATTTAAAAATAAATACATAAATATGTTCATTCCCGGCCATTCTGACCACCCAGAAGTTTGAAAATTCTTACACTTGCATTGTTCATTTAAATGAGAGAGTGTTAAGAGTTTCATATTTCTGTGTAATCTAGAAGCATATTAAAATAAAATTTAAAAATTTGAAAGGCAATTTGGAAATTGGTTCGTTCCTGGCCATCCTGATTTGTTGACAGACATGGAAGCAAGTTAAATAAATGCTTTTAAAAAGAAGCTACTTGTTCAGCCGTCAAAATAGATGCAAAAAAACAGTGAAACTGTGTGCAGGAGGATGATATTCATCTACCAAAAATCAAATCTCCCTTTAAATATGTGAAGTGGTGTTAAGTCAATATGCTGAGTGTCATCTATCGAAACAAATATCAACTGAACGTTGTTTTATTTTTAAAGTTTTGGCCAGTAAGCCTTGGCCTTGGTAAGCTTGCAGCTAGCCTTCGCCACTGACGGAAGCCAACAGACTGAAACGTGGGTAATTTATTTATCAAGAACAGGTTTTTGACAAAAATGAGTAAAATATAATCATTCAGTTATTTAAAATTTATTTCTATATATGATACCATATTTGTAACCTGCAGTCAAATGGTCAGTTAAAAAAAGATATTCCCTCATAAATAGATTAATCTATATACGACCTCTCATAACACATTATATAGAATTTGACAGTTTCAATTTAATAATATGAAAAAATAGTACTGATAGCGTACTGGGATAAGGTGCATAAATTATGAAAAAAGAAAGTGGCATCTCCTTATCGTTTATTCCGATAGATGGCGCCAGCCATCAGCAACTTTGAGTTGCACGATAAGGAGATACCCCTTTCATTTTTCATAATTTAATAATAGTTACAAGACAGAAATTATAAAAATTAACTATGAAGATTAATCTCTATCTTTTTATAAATAGAAATAATTTAAGAGAAGAAAACATTTAACCTCGCAAGTTTCTTTTAAACATACTACTGCCATTACTGCGATGAAAAATATATTGGAAGGGCATGGGTCATCAGTGGTGAACCTTCCCAGCGGTTTCGCAATTTTTCATCGCAGTAAGAACAGTAGATGTTAGTTTTATGTTTAAAAGAAAATTGTGTGCTTAAATGTTTGCTCCCTAACATAAATATGGGGTGTTTTATTGCCCTATAATAATTTTTTTTTCAGATTTTAAACATATATAGGTATGTGTATCATTTATTTATTGTGTAAACATTTTTATAAGTATCATTCATAACATTTATATGAACATTTACAAAATGTTTAAACATAGCAAACATTTACAAACATTTTAAACCTAACAAACATTTATATAATTATATATAGCATTTTTACCTCAAATATATTTTTTAAATTCTTAATAGAACATTTTTTAAAATTCAATTTCATATTCTCTAATTTGTGGAATGTGTGGGAGTATATTTTCTTTCAAAAATATTGCATATTTATTTAGAGAGAAGATCAACTTAATGTGTTAAAAACCTAGAATATGGAAATAATTATTTAAATAACTGAGCGAAATATTGTATATTTTAATCCAGAAAATGATTTTAGGGTAAATATGAATATTTATTCTATCTTTTCAAACCTTATATATAACTAATTCACTGAAGTTTAGGATATTTCCAGGTTTTTATTTTTAGAATTCATATCCAAAATTCCAAGCAAAGATGTTAAACTATCAATATGGCTAAGTCGTTATCTTTATCTTTATTTATATAGCAACTATATCAGATCACCTTTCTACCTGGCAATATGCAGATTTTTCCCTATTGTTTCGTGCAAGTTGGAATCAGATAATGCTAATATTTTTATCAAAATTATTTTTAGAAGAGATAATATTTCAATAGAGAGGAAAGATCAATGAACCCAATCTATTTGAGAGAGAGAGATAAGCTTAGAAAAAATGGATATTTGTCTTAAAAAAGAGGGTTCTATTTTTTGTTCGAAACAAATGATACCGACGAGCCAGTAGTATTGTAATGTATGAGGTGAAAGGTCATCCCTCCCAAAATACCAACAAACGGTGATTTAACTGCCATTGTACAAACTGTCTCCTTGCAGGGTTGCCAAGCTTTAATATTGACACTCCTTCCTCTGTGAATTATCAACGGTGCTAAAATTATCAACTACAATCCAGGGTTAGCAACTCTATTTGTATAATATTAAAAAGGTTTTCTGTAAAATAATATGTATATTTTAATGAATTATTCTGAATATTAAAGTTAAAATTCTGATTGTTTGAAGTTTCTTATTAATAAAAGTGGACAATGCTAAAAAATGTTAAGGCCCAAATGACTGGTCTGTCAACTTTATTCAAATTTACAAAGTTGTTGAATATTACATTGATAAAAAAAATATTTAATAAATATGATATCACCATGAGAGAAAAAGATAGCAAGATTCACTTTAAAAATATTAAGCCATATTTTTTGGTGATTTTTTTTTTCATTTCAACATCAGCATAATACATATGTTTAAAGGTTTTTATTTAAGTTGCTTCCATGTCTGTTTGTTCACAAATATTTTAATCAATTTTTAGTTTACTTCTAGAGCACGTAGAAATCTGAAATTTTGTACACTTGTTAGAACCTGATGACAAAGAAAGTTGACAAATTTGCATACTTCGGGGATGTCAGGGTGGCCAGAAACGAACCAATTTCCAAAATGCCTTACAAAATAAAAATTTAACTTTGATATGCTTTCAGATCACCTAGAAGTATGAAACTTCTAACACTCGCTCATTCCAATGAATAACGCAAGTGTACAAATTTCCAGATTTCCGAGTGGTCGGATTGGCCGGTAATTAACAAATTTCTATATTTATTTTTAAATCTTATGTGTGGCACGAAGTTGGAAACTGTTGGAAGTTACGAATTGATTTTTTAAGCAATTGTTCAAGACCCCAAACGAGTTAGAAATCCGAATATTCAGATTCCTATATAAAACCTCCTAAAAGCTGCCAAAAGTAAAAAAAAAAATAATAATAATTTATTGTTACAATTCAGTAATCTCATTTCAATATAAAGACGCATTTTTATTTCAATATCGTCACGCAATATAATCACAAATATTAATTTCTATTCATTATATTTATAGCAAATAAACTTTACTGGCAATGTGTTTCTTTTTTAAAATAGCATCATAAATTATCTCTATACAGACCTTATTGCAAAAATAAAGGTTATTGAATGAGAGGGCTTGGCTTGAAAGAAAATTGGCGCAGCAGTTTCTGTAGCTCATTGAGTGGCAGATAACACGAATAGTCAACCTTCAAAGAAGAAACCCTGGTTCTTAGGGCTATTAAAGCTAGCCAAATTTTCTCGCGGGTAAACTTCTGAAATGCCTCAGATTGCCAATTGACTCTTTCTGTCACATGCAAGCCACCCCACTATACACCCAATGTTCAACTCTGCTGTGTCAGAGGTGACAGTGGTATTTTGAGAAATGAACTAGCAGACCAAAGAGCTAAGCCCACTGCACTTTCTAACTTAAACACTGTCTTTGAAAATCTATTCATAAGGCTTTGACCACAAAAAAAATCTCAGATCACACAGAATCTGTCGATAGACTTATACAATGCTTTTATACAACAGTAATCTCATATTATTTACGTCAAGAATATTGATCTCCATGCTTCCAAGAATAAGGCATTGAGTACATTTCAACAACCTTCCTAACTGGCCATTGCCACGCTCAAGTATACTCCACGAAATTTTGAAAGAGGATCGATTTACACTAACTGCTAGAATGAAGACCAAACAGAGGATCATCTTACTCTTCATCTGCTCAGATTTCTGATAACAAAGATATCAAACAGCCACTCTCCTATCTTCTTCTTATATATAAAAGTCAATGTCTGTTTTCTGTTTCCTGTTAAACTCAAAAACTACTGACACAATTGGTACCAAATTTTACATGTCGCTTATTATAAACCTGAATAAATTTTTCGGCTACATTTTGATTAGTATTTTTGACTATTTATTTTTTTTTTATTTGAAGAACTTTTTTTTAAGCGGAGTATATACGAGGCGAAGTACCAACACAAGGCCAATTGAGTGACAATGAGCGTTGTGCATTTTTTTTTCAAGTTGCTTGCATACCTTTTTTAAATATCTTTTTATACGAGTGTTATTTTTTTTTTGACAAAAGTATTGAGTATTTAGAGAGAAATTTATATTACTAAGTTACGGTAAGTAATTTTAACAAAATTAGCGTTACTGTATGTAAATAATGGCTTTCTTATTTTTTATTAATTTTTGTTCTGGCCTTTGCTTTTTTTTATCTCTTTTTTTTTAATCGTTTAAAATGCAGTCGCAGTCATTAGAAAACATATGTTTGCCTAATTTCCATGTGCTATTTTATTTTTTACAGAAAAATATTCACATACCAGTATTTTGGATTATTTTTTTATAAACCTTTATTATTATTGTTAGCACGTTTTCTTTGAAGTTTCTTCTCGAAAGAACGAGCTGACTCAATTCGATTCAATTCGATTTATTTCAAACAACAAAAGATAATTATATTACGATTTAATGCGATTTAGTTGTTTTTATAACACAAAAGAAAAAAAAAGAAGAAAAAATAAACAACAACAAAAAATGATGACAAGAAACAATAAAATTCTATGAATAAGAATTATAATTAATTAATAAAATACAATAATAATAATAATAATAAAACCTAACATACTCCACCCCGGTGGACTAACTTTGTCCTCAGCAAAAGGTAATGGTACTATTTTAGAGACAGTTCTAGTAAGACGTTCTTGGTGCTTGGTCTTCACCTCGACGACTCGAACTTTTCCGTCCGCTCCCGGAAAGACTTTGGTGATGCAACCAAGGCTCCGATACATTGCTGGTGGTGATATGGCATCCTTGAGCAAGATGAGGTCACCTCCCTTAATGTTGGGTGAGGATTTGTGCCATTTTAGGCGTTGTTGCAAATTGTTAAGGTATTCTCGATTCCAACGTTTCCAAAATACATTTTTAATTTTTTGATTTAGGCTCCAGCGATCGAGGTAGTTTATCGGAACATCATCATCATCATTAGATTCTTGAGGGGCAGTTAAGGGTCTCCTGATTAAGAAATGTCCTGGTGTAAGAGGATTAAAATCGTCTGAATCTGACCTTAGAGGACAAATAGGTCGCGAATTTAAACAAGCTTCTATTTGAGTTGCCAGAGTACTCAGCTTTTCGAATGTGAGTATCTGAGACTTTAGCATCTGAAAAGATGAAATTTGAAAGATTTTATTCCAGCCTCCCAGATACCTCCGAAATTTGGGGCGGAAGGAGGTATAAAATTCCAGTTTATTCGTTCATTAGATATGAATTTTTGAATTGTTGAAGCTTTCAATATATCAAACTGCTCTCGGAGAATGTTGTTAGCTCCCCTGAAGTTGGTCCCGTTATCACTAAATATATCAGAAGGTTTTCCTCGACGAGAAATAAACCGCTTGAGAGCTGCGATGAAAGCCGCTGAAGATAGGTCTGATATAAATTCTATATGAATTTTGTTTTTTGCAGAAACATACAAATAAAGCAACATATGATTTTAATTTTACTTTAGATCTTTTGATGTTTGGTTTCATCAAAAACGATCCTGCAAAGTCGATTCCAGTTTTAGTGAACGGATTTGATTTCACAATTCGGTGCATAGGCTGATCTCCCATGATTTGCTTGGTAACTTGGCGTTTTGCCCTGAAACACACCATGCATTGGTGGATTATTTTCTTGACCAAATATCTGCCTGCAGGAATCCAATATCGTAATCGTAGTGCTGACATGGTCAGTTGAAGACCAGAATGTGAATGATCCAGATGACACTGTCGCACTATTAATTTCGTGATAAAATGATCTCTTGGCAATATTATTGGATGCTTTTCATCAAATTGCAGATTTGAATGACGTAATCTTCCACCAACCCGTAATAGTCCAGATTCATCAATGAAAGGATTCAAAGATAAAAGCCTTTAGTTAGTTTGTAAAGATTTCTTTTGTTTGCAACAGGTAATTTCTGATTGAAATTCAGAAGAATTGAAGATAGATGTCCTTTCTTTCTTTCATTGAAAGAACATTGGATATTGAATACAAATCTATAAATCCATGCTGTAATTCTAACAAGTTCGTTGATATTTGAGTATTTGAAAATGAAGTCTGGGAAAAGAAGATTAGTGGAATAAAAAACAGAGAAAGTTTTTCGTCTTTCACCTGAAATTTCTTTCGGAAATTCATTTTGACTTTGAATTGGATCTTCAAAGTTCACATCCGAAAGCCAAGTTGGTCCTCGCCACCAAAGAGAGTGATCCACCAGCTCTGAAGGAGTTATACCTCTGGAAGAGCAGTCTGCAAGATTATCTTTCGAAATGACATAATGCCAGGGAGAATGTAAAGTCAATCTTTGAACTTCAGCAATCCTATTTCCGACAAATGGTTTCCAATGTCTGGATTCAGATTTAATAAGCCGAGAACAATTTTGGAATCAGTCCATAAAAATACTCTATCAATTTGTAAGCATAAAGATTTGTGAATAGTATCATTTAAAGTTGCGAGAAGAAGAGCAGCGCCAGCTCCAGCCGTGGTATGGAAATCATTTTCAGAGGAGCTACCCTCGTCTTGGAATAAATCAGAGAAACTTTCACTTGGCCCGATTTTAAATGAGATCTTATATAAATACTGCCGCATATGCAACTTCTGAAGAGTCACAAAAACCATGAAGTTAAACAAAAAGTAAAGATCCCATGCACGAGAAGTATCTTGGAATTTGAATTTTATTCAATACAGATAATTCCTTTTCGATTCTCTTCCATTGAGAGCAGAAAGTATCAGGCAAGGGATCATCCCAATTCAACTTCTGTTTCCAAAGTGATTGAAGCAAAATTTTAAGACGAATAATAACCGGGGACAGCCAGCATATAGGTTAAAGATTCTGGAGATGTGGGACAACAAATGTCTTTTAGACTTCGTTTGTTCTGGTATGTCATTAACAAGAATCTGAAAAATGTCCAAAGAAGGATTCCAACAAATACCAAGTATTTTGACACATGAATCACTCTCAAAATCCCGAAGATTATGCCTCTCTTCAACCTGTTCTGAAAATCCAGAAAGGACCTCCGGGACGTTTGATCTCCATTTCCTAAGAGAAAATCCGGCTGAAGAAAGAAGATTATTGACTTCACGAATATGACATGTAGCTTCTTCAATTGTGTCTGCACCAGAAAACAAGTCATCAACATAAAAATCGGTTTGTACTACTTTTGAGGCCACTGGGAAAGTTGACACCTTGTCCCCTGCAAGTTGATGTAGGGTACGCATGGCGAGATATGGCGCACAAGACAATCCATATGTCACAGTCAGTAGTCTATAATCCAATAAAGGTTCTGATAGGTTTTTCTCCATAATATTCTCTGGAAATCACAATCCCTAGAATCGATTCTTACTTGGCGATACATTTTCTCTATATCTCCTGAAAAAGCTATTGGGCGTGTTCGAAATCTTATCAGAATGTTGAAGATATCCTGTTGTAGTTTTGGTCCTACATGAAGAAAGTCATTTAAAGATTTGCCATTGCTAGTTTTGCAAGATACATCAAAAACAACTTTCAATTTAGTGGTAGTGCTTTGCTCCTTAAAACCATAATGATGAGGTATATAATAACATTGTCCTGAGGGTGTATCCAGCTCATCACTGGGAATAAGCTCCATATGATTGATTAAAAGATTTTCGTCCATGAAATCACAATATTGTTTTAGGATACTTGGAGATTTTTGTAATTTTCTTTCAAGTGATAGAAATCGTTTCAGAGCATTGATCCTAGATTCGCCAAGAGTTGGCAATGTTCTAAATGGCAGCCCAACAGAGTACCTTCCATCTTCCAGAATTTTGAGGTTATTAATATATATTTGTTCACACGAAATTTCTTCTCTGGTTAAAGATTTGGCAGAGGGTACTGACTTCAGTTCCCAGAATATTTTGAGAAAATCATCTTGTTCCTCCGACGCGAACATAGTTATATCTTGATTGGAATTTTCACCTGACAGTAATATTTTACCTGTAAGTAACCATCCCAATTTGGATCCGCACGCAGTGGTTACAGATAAATTTTAGAATCTAACCTTCCCGTTAAATAAGCAGGGAGCAAGCTCTGCTCCTATCACTACATCAATCTGGCTAGATTTGTCAAAATTGGAGTCAGCCAACAGAAGATTTTTCAAATAAGGCCAATTATCCTTTTCTATAAAGAAATTGGGCAATTCTGATGTGATCTTATCAATGACTATAGGATTGGCGTTGAATATTAGGTTTGAGAAATGTGGGCTAAATTGGAGAGAGACCTCACCCATTGATTGTTCTACAAGTTTGTTTCCCAAACCAAAAACTGTAGTTTTACATTCAGCAAGAGGAAGATTTAATTTCTTTCGAAAACTATTTGTTTTAAGACACCTTTGAGGGCCTGTATCTATGAGGGCTCTACATATTTGAAGAACCTCGCTTTCCGATTTATCCTTTATTAAAGCCGTAGAGAGTAATATCCGATCATGACTTTTGTTGTCTGCAAAACATGAGACACTGCAATGGGTCAATGGAGATATGTCCGCAACAGCACTTAACATTTCCGGTTTGAACTGATGCAAAAGAGTATGATGTCTCTTATTACATGATTTGCAATTTTGCGTGAAGACGCATGACGATACTCTATGGTTAGATCTTAGACAGTTGTAACCTAGACGATTATCTTTTACAAATGTCCATCTTTCAGGTAACATCATACCATTAAACTTAGGACATTTTAACAAAAAATGTTCACCTTTACATAAGACGCATGACTTGACTCTGCTATCTATACTAGAGTCAGATGTAAATGTTGCTGAATGAGAATGACTGGATTTATTCATTTTGTATAATTGTTTCGAATTTTCTTTATTCTGAAAACTTCCGAGACTTGCATCAAATCTTTCCAGGAAAGAAATCATCTTTTCATACGATGGATATTCTTTCTCAAGCAAACTCATCTCCCATTCCTTTCTTATTGAGCGATCAAGTTTTGATTGAATTATATGAATTAAAATCATAGCCGATAAATTATTACATTCCAATCCGAGGATAGAGAGATTCTAAATGCTTTCGTTACAAGTGTACAGGAGATCAAGTAAATATTTAGTCGATTCTTGTTTTACATTTTTTAGATCATACAAATTTTGAATTTGTTTAAAGGCCAATTCACTTTTTTTGTCGAATCAATTGACCAAGGTTTGCCAGGCAATAGGATAATTTTCATCAGAAATATTGAACGCCCTAATAAGTCTAGCGGCATTTCCTTTTAGTGCAAAATTTAAATATTGAAGTTTTTGAAAAATTTTCCCAGTGTTGGATTTTGATCAATAGATCTAATAAAAATTTCCTTAAAACTCAGCCAATCTGAACTATCACCACTAAAGGTGGGCAATTGAAATTTGGGAAATTCTAAATGCGTTTCACCAGAAAATGTATTTTTATTTAAATTTCCCAGCGATCTATTTATTTTTATAAAAATATAATTGATTTTAGACTTTGCCTCGAAGGATACCTTAAATTTTTCTTCAGCATTAATGCCTTTATATTTTACTAATTTCGCATATTGATTATCAAAGCTAGCTTTTAAATTTAACAAGTCTTCTTTATTTTGCATAAGTGCGTATTCATCATTGCCTTCTAAATTATATTCTACATCTGCTTTTATCAATTCTAAACTTTTAATCAGAGATTCAAAAATTAAGATTTCTGTTTCCATATTTTAAAGATTAGTATTCAAAACCTACCTTTCTTTATTTCGATGGCTTCTAAGAACTTTCTATTTCTTCTACTTCTTTCCCGGGTTTCGGCACCAAAAAATGTTAGCATGTTTTCTTTGAAGTTTCTTCTAGAAAGAACGATCTGACTCAATTCGATTCAATTCGATTTATTTCAAACAACAAAAGAGAGTCACATTACTATTTAATGCGATTTAGTTTATTTATAACACAAAAGAAAACGGAAGAAGAAAAAAAAACAACAAAAAAATGATGATAAGAAACAATAAAATTCTATGAATATGAATTATAATTAATTAATAAAATACAATAATAAAAAATAATAATAAAACCTAACAATTATTATTTATACTGAGAAAATGGGCATCGCAATCAAGATCCATCGTACTCAATCACTTACGCAATTTCAAGGGTTAACCGGGGGTTGGGTGGAAAAGCTGCCATCTATGGTTTATGTGTTACTTCTGTATTGCTATTACTCGTATATGGCATGATGTACTTTCAGTATGAAGGATATTGCACTCGGGGGAATTCTCGGGCGAAGTCGGGTCATTCGTCTTGTGAATTATAAATTTAACCTTTAATCAATGGAAAATATCCCTGGGAAATAAATCTGATCGATATTACTATCTTGGACTTCCACAGTCATTGTAAATAAAACCAAAACCATTCAAGTCTCTGACTAGTGGTTTGAGAGATCTTTTGAAGGCCTAAGGAACCAGGATTAATTACAAATATGTCGTGATAAGTTTATCCTTTCAGATGACTGTAGTGCATTATGTTTAGTTGTTCCATGATTGTTGTGGTAGGCAGTTTATATGCAGTTGTGATGGCCACAATGGTCAGAGTGGTTTCAGGCGTGAATGAATTGCAAAAAAGGACGAGGCATGTTGGTTGTCAGCTCAGAGAGGAAGAAAGCGAGAGAGCGGGTAGCTGGCACCGATCGAAAGGCGTCTAATCTATTTCAGAGCCAAAGGGGATTTTGCTGGTAATCCGACTATATTTTTCGGACCGACTGTGTAATCCTCCTTTCTCCTGCCTGGGCGCTGGCTGCCTCTCAAAGTTTATTATCCCGTTTTGTGTTACATGATGGCCAAACTGGCGAGTTGGATTGTGTCTACAATTTTGGCTGTTACACTATAACTATATTACATATGGATATCAAGTATGTTGAAATATATCACAAGTTTATTTCTCGTTTGATGAAAATTAGCTTATGGTGATTGTAGATGAAAACATAAGGTAATTATGATGGGTGAAATAATTTGTGTAAAAGTGGTTTGATATGATGTGGTTATAACTAGTCAAATATGCGGTTGTAGAATAATAATATTAGATATGCTTTTCTGAATCATAATAATTATTAATAATAAAAAGGAGGTGTTGACAAATTATAATTGATAATAATATTAAGTCTAATGTGTAATCATTGATAAGATCACATCAGAATTATCCTTTTCTATAAAGAAATTGGGCAATTCTGATGTGATCTTATCAATGACTATAGGATTGGCGTTGAATATTAGGTTTGAGAAATGTGGGCTAAATTGGAGAGAGACCTCACCCATTGATTGTTCTACAAGTTTGTTTCCCAAACCAAAAACTGTAGTTTTACATTCAGCAAGAGGAAGATTTAATTTCTTTCGAAAACTATTTGTTTTAAGACACCTTTGAGGGCCTGTATCTATGAGGGCTCTACATATTTGAAGAACCTCGCTTTCCGATTTATCCTTCATTAAAGCCGTAGAGAGTAATATCCGATCATGTCTTTTGTTGTCTGCAAAACATGAGACACTGCAATGGGTCAATGGAGATATGTCCGCAACAGCACTTAACATTTCCGGTTTGAACTGATGCAAAAGAGTATGATGTCTCTTATTACATGATTTGCAATTTTGCGTGAAGACGCATGACGATACTCTATGGTTAGATCTTAGACAGTTGTAACCTAGACGATTATCTTTTACAAATGTCCATCTTTCAGGTAACATCATACCATTAAACTTAGGACATTTTAACAAAAAATGTTCACCTTTACATAAGACGCATGACTTGACTCTGCTATCTATACTAGAGTCAGATGTAAATGTTGCTGAATGAGAATGACTGGATTTATTCATTTTGTATAATTGTTTCGAATTTTCTTTATTCTGAAAACTTCCGAGACTTCCATCAAATCTTTCCAGGAAAGAAATCATCTTTTCATACGATGGATATTCTTTCTCAAGCAAACTCATCTCCCATTCCTTTCTTATTGAGCGATAAAGTTTTGATTGAATTATATGAATTAAAATCATAGCCGATAAATTATTACATTCCAATCCGAGGATAGAGAGATTCTAAATGCTTTCGTTACAAGTGTACAGGAGATCAAGTAAATATTTAGTCGATTCTTGTTTTACATTTTTTAGATCATACAAATTTTGAATTTGTTTAAAGGCCAATTCACTTTTTTTGTCGAATCAATTGACCAAGGTTTGCCAGGCAATAGGATAATTTTCATCAGAAATATTGAACGCCCTAATAAGTCTAGCGGCATTTCCTTTTAGTGCAAAATTTAAATATTGAAGTTTTTGAAAAATTTTCCCAGTGTTGGATTTTGATCAATAGATCTAATAAAAATTTCCTTAAAACTCAGCCAATCTGAACTATCACCACTAAAGGTGGGCAATTGAAATTTGGGAAATTCTAAATGCGTTTCACCAGAAAATGTATTTTTATTTAAATTTCCCAGCGATCTATTTATTTTTATAAAAATATAATTGATTTTAGACTTTGCCTCGAAGGATACCTTAAATTTTTCTTCAGCATTAATGCCTTTATATTTTACTAATTTCGCATATTGATTATCAAAGCTAGCTTTTAAATTTAACAAGTCTTCTTTATTTTGCATAAGTGCGTATTCATCATTGCCTTCTAAATTATATTCTACATCTGCTTTTATCAATTCTAAACTTTTAATCAGAGATTCAAAAATTAAGATTTCTGTTTCCATATTTTAAAGATTAGTATTCAAAACCTACCTTTCTTTATTTCGATGGCTTCTAAGAACTTTCTATTTCTTCTACTTCTTTCCCGGGTTTCGGCACCAAAAAATGTTAGCATGTTTTCTTTGAAGTTTCTTCTAGAAAGAACGATCTGACTCAATTCGATTCAATTCGATTTATTTCAAACAACAAAAGAGAGTCACATTACTATTTAATGCGATTTAGTTTATTTATAACACAAAAGAAAACAGAAGAAGAAAAAAAAACAACAAAAAAATGATGATAAGAAACAATAAAATTCTATGAATATGAATATAATTAATTAATAAAATACAATAATAAAAAATAATAATAAAACCTAACAATTATTATTTATACTGAGAAAATGGGCATCGCAATCAAGATCCATCGTACTCAATCACTTACGCAATTTCAAGGGTTAACCGGGGGTTGGGTGGAAAAGCTGCCATCTATGGTTTATGTGTTACTTCTGTATTGCTATTACTCGTATATGGCATGATGTACTTTCAGTATGAAGGATATTGCACTCGGGGGAATTCTCGGGCGAAGTCGGGTCATTCGTCTTGTGAATTATAAATTTAACCTTTAATCAATGGAAAATATCCCTGGGAAATAAATCTGATCGATATTACTATCTTGGACTTCCACAGTCATTGTAAATAAAACCAAAACCATTCAAGTCTCTGACTAGTGGTTTGAGAGATCTTTTGAAGGCCTAAGGAACCAGGATTAATTACAAATATGTCGTGATAAGTTTATCCTTTCAGATGACTGTAGTGCATTATGTTTAGTTGTTCCATGATTGTTGTGGTAGGCAGTTTATATGCAGTTGTGATGGCCACAATGGTCAGAGTGGTTTCAGGCGTGAATGAATTGCACAAAAGGACGAGGCATGTTGGTTGTCAGCTCAGAGAGGAAGAAAGCGAGAGAGCGGGTAGCTGGCACCGATCGAAAGGCGTCTAATCTATTTCAGAGCCAAAGGGGATTTTGCTGGTAATCCGACTATATTTTTCGGACCGACTGTGTAATCCTCCTTTCTCCTGCCTGGGCGCTGGCTGCCTCTCAAAGTTTATTATCCCGTTTTGTGTTACATGATGGCCAAACTGGCGAGGTGGATTGTGTCTACAATTTTGGCTGTTACACTATAACTATATTACAAATGGATATCAAGTATGTTGAAATATATCACAAGTTTATTTCTCGTTTGATGAAAATTAGCTTATGGTGATTGTAGATGAAAACATAAGGTAATTATGATGGGTGAAATAATTTGTGTAAAAGTGGTTTGATATGATGTGGTTATAACTAGTCAAATATGCGGTTGTAGAATAATAATATTAGATATGCTTTTCTGAATCATAATAATTATTAATAATAAAAAGGAGGTGTTGACAAATTATAATTGATAATAATATTAAGTCTAATGTGTAAATTAAATGAAAAAGGATAAAATAAAAAGTAAAGACATAAAGATAAAAATTTAAGTGATTATAATCACAATATAATTATTTAATTATAAAGGCATACATTGAATCAAAATATAATTTATTTTACCAATATTTCAGTTGGCTAAACGCCAACCTTTATCAAGGTGTTATAACATTTTAAAATATGTTTAAAATATGTCAACAACAAACTCAGCGCCACATAACGTCAACAGAATTAAGTTTTGAAAATATTTTGTTATATTCAATGAAGAAAACATTTTATATATATATTTATATTATAGACAAATAAATTTTGTGAAATATTGGTGTGAATATTTTGAAAATTAACAATAACGCTTATTTCATATTTATAATTATTTGTACTATGTGTAAAAAGATTTTTCGTATAAAAAATAAAATAAAATAACAAAATATATATAAAAGAAATGTTAAACTAAATATTTTTTATCGGAAACACAAAGCTCAAAAAATGTTTGAAAAGTTGGTTAAAATAAAATATTAAAATAAATTTAAATGTAAAATTGTGAAATTTGAAATAAAATATAAGTGGAAATGGGAAAATATTTTAAAAATGATATCACACAAATAAAACTTTGAAGACATTATTGACCTATCAATATATATTGATATATATATCATAAATACAGGGTGATCCAAAAGTCCCGCACAACTTTAAAAATTAATAACTCCGCGAATATTTGCGCTAGAGCAATGCGGTAAACAACATTGTGTTCAGGATGCAATGGGATTTTTTATGGCAAATAATGAAAAATTCGAAATTGATTTTAGTTGCAACTTTATTCGCTAGATGGCGCTCTACCAGAATCAGCTATTCAGCGGCCAAATTGTTTGATAAATTGAAAAATATAACTAAACGACACGTATTTTTCCCTTTTGAAAAAGTTAGAAGAAATGGTTAACGATTTTTAAATACAATCTGAGATATGTAAAATAGGTATATGCAAATTAAAACATGTAGCAAAAAAAAAAATGATATTTTAGATGCGGTTTGCTGGAATCCTCCCAGCTATTTATATTTCGAAAATAATAAATTTCTAATTTTTTAAATTCAACTCTCTCTCAGTATAGATTATATTTATTTTAATTCATTTGAAAAATATTTATCTATCTCTGATGATTTATTTTACTCTGGAATGTCGTTGTTGTTTTTGTCGTGTCCAATAAAGAGCCTCAGATGTCTCCATGCATCTCTATCACAGCAGCATTGTCCACTATCTTGGGTGTGTAAAGCAGCTGCTCTGGGTCTATGTCAATTTTCGGCAAGGCTGCGGCCATTGCTGGCTATGAGAATATATGGGTAGGTGTAAGTTCCAAACCAGGACAATTGTTGCATGCCCTATAGGTTCTTGTGCCATCTGGATGTATTGTCATTCTTTATAATGTTTTGTTCTAAATCTTGTTATAGTTTTGTCATTTTTCTCTCGGAGTTTATTTCACATTTTGATCTTTTCTTATTTTTGTTTAATTATCTTGTATTTTGAAAAAGCATTAGCGTCAAATAATGACATTTGTTCTTTCCTTTAGCTCAACTTTCTGGCTTCCTTTGCAAATTCAACTGCCATTTCATTACCCCCGATCCAAACACTGTTGTCTAATATTGTTGTCGTACTGAAGTGTTGAAGATCTTTCATTGAGCCTTTCTTTTTGTGTCCAGTTTAAATAGGTTCTATGGGATATGTGTTCGGTTTCTTTAGTTTTTTAGCTATTGGTGAATTTTATTGTTTTTAATTGTCTTCTGCTTTCAAGTAGGTCTAGACCACATTCTCTCTGAATTTTCTAATTGTTGGTATTTGAAACAGAACCAGTGATTAATTTGGCCGCTTTTGCTTGAACACTGTCTAGTCTTCCTTTTAGTGATGAACTTGAGGGAGCCCAGACGGGTGTTGCATATTCCATTATTGGCCTTATTAAGGTGATATATGTTGTTCTGAGAATTTTGGGTTTTGCTCTCCAATTTGTTCCACATAGCCTTCTCAGAATGTTTAGGTTTCTGGTAGCTCTATTTGAGGTGCTAATTATGTGTTCTGTAAATCGCAATTCCTCATCAAGTATCACACCTAGGTAATTTGGAAAACAATTTTTATCAATTATATGGTTGTTTATGCTCATTTTGGAGTTGAATTCGTGCCCATTTTGCTGTCAGTGAAGGAGCCCTATATGTTTGTGTTTATTGGGTTTTTTGCCATTTTGAGTTTCATTGCCCACTTCTCATTGATGTGTTCAGTATTTTTCTGATATTTCTATACTGCTACTTGTGTGCCATATGGCTATATAATCTGCATAACAGGCAACTTTTGTGTCTTCAGTGAGGTAAGGATGGATGTTGTTAAGGTTGTGTCGTAATTAGATGTACAACAACTCAAACTTGACCATGACTCTATTTTTAGCTCTTATTCTTTTCGTTTGGACAACAAAAAATGTCCAATTTATATACACTTATATTCTTACATAATGAGACTTTAAAAGAAACGCATTGCCAGTAAATGTATTTGTGTAAAATTTTAACGATAAATGGCAAATAAATTTAATTTACTTTAAAGAATGCAAATAATCTTCATCTATTTACATACGCAACACATCTCCCCCCTTAATAATACTCCAGTCGGTCTGGGGGTTTCCTTGCTCTCTGAGGTCTAGGACTGCGGACGGGCACTTGCACAGCGGCAGGCTCCGGTTTAGGAATGCAAGAGGGCACGTGCACAGCAACAGGCCCTGGTCTAGGAGTGCAAGAGGGTACGTGCACAGAAGCAGTCTCCTCCTTGTTTTCTGATGTAACCTCTGGAACCTCCTCTTCACTTTATTTCTGACTTCCACCTACAGGCTTCTCTCCTGATATTCGAGGAAGTATCAAATTTCTTTTCTCCACTTGTTTCTTTCTCACAGGTCGCAATTGATTGATATGCCTCTTATACACGACGCCCTCGCAACTAATAAGGTAGTGACGGTATCTCAATAATTTCAAAATGGTACCTTTTTACCGTTTAGGTCCAGTTGCATAGTTGCGGAAATAAACCTCGCAAACTGTAGTAAACTGCTCCTTCTTTCTTACGGCCTCATGAAATACCTCTCGCGGATTTCCCATCTTGGTATTAAATTCGAGAATCTTGATCTTAAACTTCTCTTCATTAGCAGGTCGGCGGGGGAATTCCTTTATTACAGTTTGGGGGAATGCTCTATAAGCAAATAGGAATCTTTGTAGATTCGTCTCTAAATCATCCTTCCCATTATTCTTTCTCAAAAGGTTTTAAACTCTCTTACATATCTCTGTCTATGCCTGGCCACCAGAAAATACCGTCTGGCAATTATCTTCATTTTAACAATCCACATGTGTATTTCATGCAAGTCATTTAAAATTGAAGATCTTAATTTTTGGGGAATTACCACTCTTTCACGCCATTGAAGACAACCAAACTCCAAACTTAATTCCTCATTGATTTTATAATGAGGAGCTAGTGGATTTTTTCTCGGTACCCTTGTGAATTTCCAGTTGCCTTCTCTAACATTCCTTAATACTATAGACAGTATTTTATCTTGGTACGTCTCATATGCCACCTTCATAAAAGAGAACGGTACCTCATTCAACCTCCTGAGAAGAAGTACCTGGTCTTCATCAAGAGACTCCCTGACACTCGATTCTAAAGGAAGACGTGACAATGCGTCAAAATTGGAATTATCACTACTTTTTCGAAACTCCTCAGTATAATTAAATGCAGCTAATTTTAAGGACCATCTTTTGATTCTGGATGATGCACATATGTGAATTGGTTTATGAGGTGAAAATATATGAATTAAGGGTCGGTTGTCTGTGACCAATTCAAATTTTCGTCCCAATAAGCATTGTCTGAATTTCTCAACGCCAAAAGTTATGCTCAACGCTTTCTTTTCTAGTTGAGAGAAACGTTTTTCCGCTTCAGTTAAAGTTCTAGAAGCAAAGCTATAGGGCATTCTTCCTTTCTATCATTTCTATGACTCAGAATTACGCCTAGTCCATAGTCCATTAATAATGATTTACATTTTTTAAATAACATTCGATATTCTTTCGTCCAATTCCATCTACAATTTTTATTCAAAAGTTGATAGAATAGCGCTAAAATGTTTGCTATATTCTTTATGAATCTATAATAATAAATTAAGAGTCCTATGAAAGATCTTAATTGCGAAACATTGTTTAGGTTCACGCGTCTCTATCACTGCTTTAATTTTATTTTTTAAGGGATCCAGTCCATATTTATCCATTTTAAACCCTAAATATTCCACCGATTTCTTTTTAAATTTACATTTATATCTGTTTAACTTCAAACCTTTTTCTAGCAATCATCTAAACAATAGATCCAACTTTTGTTCATGATCTTCAAAGTCTTTTCCTGCAACCAAAATATCATCTATGTAGAAGGCCACTCCTGGCAAATCAACAAATAGACCTTCCATAATCCTCTGAAATTTATTTGGTGCTACCGCTACGTCATATGTGTAGGCGCCATCCCGACCAGAGAGCCACAGATAAACAGATTATAAACGCACAGAATATAGAATCCGAGCTCCCCAGTAGAAGGAATACCCGGAAGACGACGGTACTCTCTGTTATATTTGTTGTTCACTATTATGATTTTGTTCTAATAAACACTACTAAATTATTTCATTGGATCCTCTCTTTCTTTTTCCCAGTAAGAAACGCCTACGGAAGCCAACAGAAATTCAGAAGTGGGATAGTCCTGAAGAAAATTGAAGATTCACTGGAATAATTTGGAAACGAGAAGGACGTGGCGCGGTGACCGATCAACGTAAGAGGAGTTGCATGGTATGTACGAAATTTAATTACCTATTCCTAAAAGTATTATTACAAGTCACCTCGGTAAAATATTATTGCAAAATCATCTCGATAAGAAAGTATTTTAAAGTAAAGTGAAGTATTTTAAAGTAAGCATTTTAAAGTAAAGTGAAGTATTTTAAAATAAGCATTTTAAAGTAAAGTGAAGTATTTTAAAGTGAAGTATTTTAAAGAAAGTATTTTAAAGTAAAGTGAAGTATTTTAAAATAAGCATTTTAAAGTAAAGTGAAGTATTTTAAAGTGAAGTATTTTAAAGAAAGTATTTTAAAGTAAAGTGAAGTATTTTAAAGTAAGCATTTTAAAGTAAAGTGAAGTATTTTAAAGTGAAGTATTTTAAAGAAAGTATTTTAAAGAAAGCATTTTAAAGTAAAGTGAAGTATTTTAAAGAAAGTATTTTAAAGTAAAGTGAAGTATTTTAAAGAAAGTATTTTAAAGTAAAGTACAGTATTCTAAAGAAAGTATTTTAAAGTAAAGTAAAGTATTCTAAAGAAAGTATTTTTAAAGTAAATTGAAGAAACAAATAAAAAGTATTATCGCAAAGTATCGCGGTAAAAAAAAGAAAAAAAAAAAACTTTGCCTTGTTTATTTTTCCTTTTGAAAAAAAAAAACATGACTTATTTAGCGAAAGTAAGGAAATGCGATTTGAGCAAGTTGGCGTATGAACTCGGCGAGGTAGTACCGCCAGAGAGCAGGATCGTCGACTTAAAACACCTTATTTTGAATAGCCAATCCTACGAAGAAGAATTCGCAAAACAACTGTTGGAGACTCTGATCGAGGAACGGGAACAAACAGCACAAACAGAGCAAGCAGAACGTATAGAACGGGAACGAAAAGAACAAATGGTAATGGAATTCGAGCTTGAGAAGCTGCGCATCCAGACTACACGCGGAAACAACGATACGTCTCGAAGTACCAGCAATGACGCACATTACGAGATACGTAAACTGATGCCCAAGTACGAGTCGAAGGACAATGATTTGAGTTTTTACCTAATTCTTTTCGAAAGACAGGCAAAGCGACTAGGATTGGATGAAGACCAATGGGCGTTCAGCCTCCTAGGATTGCTACCTTACGAAATGACTCAATTAATCGCTCGGGAAACAGAAGAACAAAGCGGCGATTATAGGTTCGTGAAAAGGTTGCTCCTAAAACGGTACAAGTTGAGCCCCGAACAATTCAGACAAAAATTCGAGAAGCACGAGAGATCTCAAAAGGGTTCCTGGAGAGACTTCGCTTTCGAATTGCGAGGATATTTCAACGAATGGATCGAAGGAATGAACGTGGAAAATTTCGACGCCCTAAAGGATTTGTCCGTCACTAACCAGCTAAAGAAAAAAGTTCCAAATGTGCTGCGTAATCATCTCATTGACGATTGGACCAAGTTAAACAACCCAGATGAGTTGGCGGATAAACTGGACGAGTACGAAAATGTTCGCACCGAGATGGGACCTCCGCATTGGAATGCGAAACACCTCATACCACCGTCGTTTCAGCAGAAATCTGCGAGATTCCCCAACCAAAGCGAAGTTAAAGAGACTAAACAAGGAACGAATGTTTCGGGTCAAGACGCTGCAAGGAACGAAATCAGTGAAACGTACCCTAACACCTTGAGGAGAATGGTCAACCGTACGATCAGAAACGACAAGGGAGAACCGAAGTGCTTCAACTGCAATCAGTTTGGACACATTGCCAGAGACTGCCCAGCACCCAGGACTACGTTGACATGCCGAGGATGCGGTCAAACGGGACACAAGGAAAGGAATTGCACAAGACCCAAAGAAGGACTAAAAGTAGCCAACCTGGAAGTCGAAGGACTGGAGACTGTCCCGCCAGATGTATATTTGAAGGATGTCAAGATCGACAACAAGGAAACCGTGAAGGCAATGATAGACACCGGGAGCAGCAGTTGTCTAATGAGAGAATCGGTCGCAAGGAGGATCAGCGTCGACATCGAACCAGACTCGACTAGTCTGTACGGCATCGGTAACCAGACTGCACCAGCTGCCAGGACCGTTGGGAAGACGACAGTCGACCTGGAGATTGATGGCATCGTCGGAAGGGAAATCACTGTATTCATTGTCAACGATGATGCCCAACCCTATGACCTATTAATTGGAAGAACATGGACAGATCTGCCCTACGTATCCTTCGCCAGAATTGGTAAAAACTTGCATATTGGCTATTCATCCGAATTTCCGTTTACTAATCTGCAAGAAGAAATCAAGTCGCGTCGCATCGAACTGAGAGCAACCGAAACTGTTCAGTTGGAGAGCGACTCCATTAACTTTACAAGTGCAATCACAGACGAGGTAAAGGACGGATATGTATTGTTCACAGGAGTAGATGACGCCTGTGTCGATTCCCTATTGGAAGTGGTCGATGGAAAGACGACCGTACCCATCATCTCAGCTGGCAAGGGCAAGTTGAGAGTAAGGAAGAACCAATGTGTAGGGCGAGTTGAACTACTAAACCTTGATGATATTGTTGTTAACCTGGACGTCGCAGAGGATTCGTTTCAGACTAAAAATGAAGAGAAGAGGGAAGGACAAGACCAAATGAAACGTAAGCGCCCCATACTGCCTGAGGACATCAACGTCAATCATTCTCTGACTTCGAAAGAGAGACAAGAAATCCTAGATGTAGTAAACGAGTATAGAGACTGTTTCGCTCTTGGCATGGAGGAATTAGGGTGCACCGATGTCACCAAGATGGACATTAAGGAGGTTGATGGAAGCAAGCCAGTCTGTCTGAGACCGTATAAGACGACTGCAAGTGAACGCGAAGCAATCAGGGAGATTGTCAGAGAGTGGAAGGACAATGGAATAGTCACGGAAACTAGATCACCCTACGCTAGTCCCGTCCTACTTGTGAGGAAGAAAACTGGAGATCATCGTCTGGTGGTAGATTATAGGAGACTCAACATTCAAACAGTTAAGGACAAGTTCCCATTACCAAGGATAGACGACCTTCTGGAAGGCCTAAGGAATGCGAAATTCTTCACCACTCTGGATCTGGCGCATGGATATCTGCAGATACCACTGACCGATAAGGCAAAATTAAAGACAGCATTCATCACCCCAGATGATACAGGTCAATTCGAAAGGATGATTTTTGGACTCGCCAACGCACCAGCTGAATTCCAAAGACTGATGCACACTGTCCTAGGTCCGCTGCTGAACAAGAAGGCATTCTGCTATCTCGACGACGTGATTATCCCGGCAAAGGATTGGCGGGAGATGATCGAAAGGTTGAGGGAAGTCCTCGAAAGAATAAGATCAGCGAAGTTGACACTGAAACCCTCCAAATGTGAGTTCGGAAGGAGGGAAGTTGAGTTCTTAGGGTATGTCATCAGTACAGGCGGACTTAAGCCAGGCCCAAGAAAGATCAAGGCGATAGAAGAATTTCCAGAACCCAAGAATGTCCACGACATACGACGCTTTCTGGGACTGACGAACTTCTTCAGACGATTTGTAAAGGACTTCGCGAGGAAAGCAGAACCGCTAAGCAGACTTACGAAGAAAGGTTCACAATTTGAATGGAAGGAAGAACAGCGAAGGTCATTTGGAGGACTACGAAAGGATCTGGTCGAATATCCGGTACTAGCTCATTACAACCCTGAACTCAAGACAGAAGTACATTGCGATGCGAGTGCTGAGGGATTAGCAGGAATGGTGCTACAGATGGACGAAGACTGCAAATGGCGCTTGGTCTACTGTGTGAGCAAGAAGACAACAGAGGCCGAGAAGATGTACCACTCAAGCAAATTGGAGCTGATGGCGATAGTGTGGACCTTGGATCGACTACGTCAGTTCCTCGTAGGAATCAAGTTTACAGTGGTTACAGATTGCCAAGCACTGGTCTACATGAACGCGAAGAAGACTACAAATCCTCAGATAGCGCGATGGTACAATCTGATTCAGGAATACGATTTCGAAATTCGACATAAACCAGGGGAGAAGATGGCCCACGTAGACGGAATGAGTAGAGCTCCAGTCGACGACCCTAGAGACACGATGGAGGAAATCGCGGAGAAAAACCTTGAAATGTGCCTCACAATCACACTGGAAGAACAAATCTTGATGATTCAGCATTCCGACCCTGAATTGAGAGACCTGATCCAGATCTTTCGAAAGGACCCGTGTGATAGGACAGTAGGAGAACAAAATAGAATTAATGACTCAGCTACAGAAGAAAGTCCGGACGAGGAGCCAGAAGTAGAGATACCCCCCGACGCAACCCACGACGTTCCTGCAACGCAAGGTTCAATCGAGGACGATTGAAATCCAGGAATGGCCGAATGTAGGCGCCATCCCGACCAGAGAGCCACAGATAAACAGATTATAAACGCACAGAATATAGAATCCGAGCTCCCCAGTAGAAGGAATACCCGGAAGACGACGGTACTCTCTGTTATATTTGTTGTTCACTATTATGATTTTGTTCTAATAAACACTACTAAATTATTTCATTGGATCCTCTCTTTCTTTTTCCCAGTAAGAAACGCCTACGGAAGCCAACATATGGTAGTCTTTTATAAGAAAACAACCTCTTTGTTGTGTTTATATCAACAACAGCTTTGGCTTCTTCCGCTAACATTACTTGTAAGTAAGCCTGTGATAGGTCTAGAGTCGAAAGTACGGTGCTTGTAGATAATTTTGAAAAGATTTCATCGATCGATGGAAGGGGATACCTATCAATTCTATTGGTTTATTAGCTGTACATCTAAAATCACCACATATCCTTACACTACCATCCTTTTTGAATACTGGTACTATTGGAGCGGTCCAATATGCATGAACTATAGGTTATAAAATGCAAGAATTTACTAAACGATCAATTTCATTCTCTACTTTGTTTTTTAGAGAGAAAGGTAAACTTCTGGCCTTACAAAACACAGGAGTCACATCCTTTTTTAAATTGGAATTTATTTTAACATCCTTTAGACAGCCCAAATCTTTGTTAAACAAATCTGCATATCTATCAATCAAACTATTTTTATTAGATTAATTATTAAAATTTTTAATGCTAAACAATCTAGATTAATCAAGGTTTAACTGTTTAAGCCATTCTCTTTCTAACAAAATTACCTGGATTTTTCATTTACAACTATTAATCGTAAATATTGGTTGGTTTCTTTTACAAAAACATTTCTTTGCCCTATAATCTCTATTGATTTACCACAAAAGAATTTTAATCTTAAATTTGTTGGAAATAATTTTTACCTTGCCAATAAATCTTATAAATATCTTTAGGTATTAGCGTAACTGGACTTCCTGTATCTATTGTAAAGCACAAAGAATAATCATCTACTGTTAAATTTATTGTGGCATCAGTTTTGCCCTGTACAGAATATATAGAGTCCTCTTGTACAAATCTACATCCCCACATTTTTTACTAGCTTTGCAGACCCTACTTAAATGACCCAGGTTTTTACATTTTAAAACAAGTCTTTGTTCTATGAGGACAAACAGAAGCCACGTGTGAATGTCTTTCACCACATCTATAACACATTATTTCTCCCCTTTGCCTGAAATGCCTATGCTGCACCATACTATTATTGTACTCACCCTTTTATCTTTTCCATTCACAGGGGATATTTTGGCCACTAATTTATCTTGTGATTCTCTTGTATTTATCACCGCCAGTTTGAACTAGATTGCCACTGCAAAACTTTATCCAGGGTGACATCGTCGTTTTCTTGTAGTAGCTTCTTTTGCAGGCTTTCCAACTTGAATCCAGTCACAAAACGGTCTCGCATCATGGTTCCCAGCATATCGCCGAAATTACAATTTATTGCTAAATGTTTCAATTCTCTAAGATATTCCGAAATTGATTCTCCTTCCTGTTGAATTCTCTTTAGAAATCTGCATCACTGTGGTATCACTTTCTTCTTTGTATCCAAATGCAGCTTAATTCTTTGAATGATAGTATCATAGGGTTGATCTTTCATTAGACCAGAAGGAAAATGTCGTTTCCCTGCTTCAAAGTTTCAGAATCTGGTAGCGAGGTAAAAATCAGAACTTTAATCTCCTCCTTCAGATGCCAAAAAGAGAGCCTCAAATATTTGTACGAAAAGATCGAAGTGTCCTCCACTGGGCTAAAGCATCTAAAAGGTACTATTAACTTTGAACTTGTCATGCTGATCTTTTCTACTCCTTTGTTTTCTTGATTCAGATAGTTTAAAAGATGTAATCTTAACCCATTTTCTTATTTTTCCTCTCCATAATCCGAGAGTCAGATTTGTTTAAAAGATGTAGTTGTTATACTTGCATAGACGCCGTTTTCCTCAGCTTTTTACTGGCTCTGTAGATCGCACATCCTCGTCGCCACTTTTGTTGTGTCGTAATTAGACGTACAAGAGCTCAAACTTGACCATGGCCAACAACAAATGTCCAATTTATATATACATATATTTTTACATAATGAGGCTTTAAATAATGCAAATAATATTAATCTATTTACATAAACAACAGTTAATATATAGCGAGTAGAGTAGAGGACTGAGCACAGATCCCTGAGGTACACCAGCCTATGTTCTTCGGTCCTTGGAAAATATTCCATTGACCCGAAACTTTATCCTTCTTCCCCTTAAGAAGTCTGCAATCCAGATTAAGGTTTTTTCTCTTACTCCGATGTTGTGCAGCCTTTCAAATAATTTCTACACTCGATCAAAAGTTGAGGTCATATCCAGGAATACGGCCGTTGTCTTCTTTGGCGGTTTTTCCTAGAAATCTATTATTGATTGACAGAAGTAGAACAGTTTATCAGTTGTACAGTGTCTGGATCTTTAGGCAGTTTGGTAGAAGTTTATTTTATTATTGATAGTGAGCCAGACTATGAGCATAGAGTGGATAATTCATTCTGTTATTTTACAAAGTATGCTGGTAAGAGCAATTGGCCGATAGTTCTTGCATTCCTTGGCATCTTTGTTTGGTTTCAGTATTGGCACTATAATTGATATCTTCCAATTCTTTGGTAGTTTACCAGTTTGCCATGAAATTTTCAGTATTCGTAGGAGTTGATTTTTAGCTTTGTCTCCAAAGTGTTTAATCATTTGACCAAAGATTAGAGCATCTCCAGGTGACATCTTGGATTTAACTTTCCTATTGATGAGTTTAGCCATTCAGTGTGGAGTCTCTCGAGTAAATATCTTGTTGATGGTAATTTATTTCTTGTTTAACTAACCTTTTTACACTATTTTTTAGAGTCCTGCCTTTATTCGTATGGAAGACCATCGACATGCAAGTCAGTGGCTGTTACGGTTTTGCAGAATGCTGAAGCTATTGAAACGTTATCCACGTATGGAGAAGTAAGTGCTAGACAAGTTTCTCGACAAACGGGGATTTCGTACGGAACAGTTTGGAGAGAACACACATTTAGAATTTTTCTATAAAAATACCCTAACAAAATTCAAAGTTTTCACGAGTTGAAAGTCAGCGATTTTGAGAAGCGTCAAGAATTCGCTGCATGGGTTTTCCGGCAAAATGATATTGATGAAAACTGGCTGTCAAATGTTCTAAGAACAGATGATGCTCACTTTTATCTAAAGGGAGAATTTAACATTCAAACCTGCCTCATTTTGGCAACAGAAAACCCTAGCATTTTTACAGAAATACCACTTCATCAGCACAGAGTTACAGTTTTGTGTGGGTTCACTTCTTCCTTTATTTTTGGGTAATTTTCTTTGAAAATATCAATGGAAGAACCTTTAAAACCGTAAGCGAAATAACATTCATGCAAGATGGAGGACCTCCTCATATCTCCCGCGGTGCCAAACAATTGCTGAAGGATACGTTCGGTGAAATTCGTTGATAAGTCGCCACTTTATATACCAGTGGCCTCCAAAATCACCAGACTTGACGATAACAATCTCGGTTATGGGGGTCCATTAAGTCGCGTTTTTATCGATGCCGGCCTACCACATTGGCCATGTTGAAGGCTTCTATCAGATGGCACGTTTTATGAATTTCAACTATTTAATTGTGACCATTCTGTCATCTATCGTCTGCAGGCGGTGTTTGAGAATGAAGGGCGCCACATTGAGCAAGGATTGTGACCTAATACAAGAGAGAAGGCAGTTACCTCATGTGTTATATTTTGCAGCTCTTTGTTTTGGGTTATGGGAATAATAAATGCTGTCCTCACATCTTGACTCTTTTTTTTTTCTGTGAACAGTAATTTTTTGTTTGTCATTTTCCCACATCTTATATTATGTCGTGCAGGCCAAAGTGTTATAACTTCTCGAATAATACTGGTATACACAATTTTAACCCTTATGTTTAGTTTATTGCTTTTCGCTAATTAAAAAAAATAGCATAAAGAATATTGTCTGTATCCCCCCCCCCCCCCCCCCCCCCCAACTTTAGAAATTTTGCGCAAAAAATAATCCAAAATGATTTTCCTAGCACGTTTTTCAACGCAAAAGGCCGATTTAAAAATGATTTTTTTTAGGGGATACATTTTCAAAATTATGTACAGTATAATAAACAATGATAACATTTGACAAACCCATACGATATTTGGAATAAAGTACGACAAATATATTTTGTCACTCCCCTCTATATTTCATCTTTGGATCATGACAAATATCCAGTTAAATAGTCAAGTGTCGCCAATTAGTCAATACACTATACATGCATGGTAAACGGTTTGCGGATTTCGACAAATTAGAAAGAGGGAATCATATATCGCCGCAACTCTTTTTTATTAACGCGATTAAGGAAGCTTTCGGGCAAGCCCTTCTTCAGCTAATTATAGTGTACAAACAAGGAGAGATTATATATCGTTTTTAATATAAAATAAAGTAAAAGAAAAGAAAGTTACCACGCCCCTATGGCCACGCGGTGCTATTAAAACGAGGGCGATAGGGGCGTGGTAACTTTCTTTTCTTTTACTTTATTTTATATTAAAAACGATATATAATCTCTTCTTGTTTGTACTCTATAATTAGCTGAAGAAGGGCTTGCCCGAAAGCTTCCTTAATCGCGTTAATAAAAAAGAGTTGCGGCGATAATACTATACATTCCTTATAGCACGAAATCCTATTAGTAGTGCCATCATAATTTTTGGCACTATATCAACATTTCAAAAATCGTGAATTGATATCAGTAGTTATTTTCAAACATTCAATCTATTTCACAAAACTCCATCTAAAATATAAATATTTTTGCTACATGTTTTAATTTGCATATACCTATTTTACATATCTCAGATTGTATTTAAAAATCGTTAACCATTTCTTCTAACTTTTGGCGAAATGGTGTTTTATTAATTTATCATTTGCTATTATTTGGGTTCTTTCCTGGTATTGAAAAAGGAACAATACTTGTCGTTCGGGTATATTTTTCAATTTATCAAACAATTTGGCCGCTTAATAGCTGATTCTGGTAGAGCGCCATCTAGCGAATAAAGTTGTAACTAAAATCAATTTCGAATTTTTCATTATTTGCCATAAAAATCCTATTTCATCCTGAACACAATGGTGTTTACCGCATTTCTCTAGCGCAAATATTCGCGGAGTTATTAATTTTTAAAGTTGTGCGGGACTTTTGGATCACCCTGTATATATGGTAATTTAAACCAACAACCCCATATTGTATATTTTAATGTTGCATAGTAGAAACACATCTGTAAATGGTTAAATGCATGATTGACATGTGTCATTACATCATCATATATAATGTACTTTATACAAACTGAGGATAAATTAATAAAACTCTGTAATAGATTAAGAGTTGAGCTAAGCAAGAGATAGAAGTCATAACGTCTAAAATCTAGATAGATTTAGAATTCCCACAACAAGGTATAAAGATAGATTGGAAGCTGTCGGGACGGCGCCAGTTTAGAATGTCCCAAGACGACCCACACTCTTCACACCTGGTGAAATGCAAAAACCCCTTTCTCAGAAAAGGTATATAAAACCCCCGTCCTAGCTAAAAATACAGTCACTTCACCATCTGCGTCAGCTCTCGTCGGTTGTACGCCAGGTCCACCTCATCCACTATGTAGTCAGTAAGAACGTTTCTATCTCCATCTTTCGCTCCTAGCTAAACTTTTATCTGTTCACGGAACTTTCTTAGTGCAACTGTGTCTACGTTTTTTGTGTGGACATTCCCAAGCTTTCCACTCTGCCTCGACCACGACTGCCTGTACTCTGTGAGAACTTTTAACGGTCTTACAAGGTACAGAGAGGTACTGGAAAACTCCCCGTCCTGACTGTTCCTTTCGGTTAACACAGCATAGTTTAAGTCGACTGGATACCTCACCACAGTTTTAGTCGACAAGATTCTACGAGAGGCTACCAGGACTTCATTACATTACATATATATATATATATATTAAAAATGGGGAAGGCATCTCCTGACCACGAGCACATGTGCTTTTTAGATGGCAGAGCGCCATCTAGTGGAGCAAAAATAAACTAAACGTTTATTTAGCTTGCTCCGTGATATTTGGCCAAACAAATTTATTGATAAATCAAGAAAAGTCCTCCAAGAACGTGTTTCGCGCTGTTGGCGCTCGTCAGCGTGGAGTTGGCTATAACCACTGCGACCAAAAATATTTTTGGTCCCAGAGGCTTCTTGAGAAATCAAAAAATGGGTATTTAAGGCCAAATTTGCGTAAAGACGGAGCAAGCTAAATAAACGTTTAGTTTATTTTTGCTCCACTAGATGGCGCTCTGCCATCTAAAAAGCGCATGTGCTTGTGGTCAGGAGATGCCTTCCTTATTTTTAATATCAACACCTGACCCACTTTTATTTTTTTCTATTGTTTTTTCATATATATATATTGTTGCATCATGATTAATGCCCGTATTTTTGAAATTATTTATATTATTTTTTATTCAACTTTATTAACATCATGAAACGCGATATCCCAAACTCAGGGATATTTGCGTCAATACATTTCACTTGCATTACAGCAATTCGGCTATATACACTACTGTTCAATTAATTATTTTACATAAATCAACCAAAGAAAATTGTCCAAAGAGAAAAACAAACAACAAAGCAAAACACACAGAGCAAGCATCGCAGTTCTTTTTTTTTCTAAGATTCCTTCTCTTTTTTCCAATTCAAGAGAAAGTTGTATATGTATTTACAAAATTGATCAAAATTTTTATACTTTTCTTTTTTGTCTACAAATTCATCAAGCTGTCCAATACGACCAAATCTATTTTCCCTAAAATCCCGGAAAATTGGGCACTCCAGAAGTAGATGTCTCGCGTCTTGAATTTCACCTCCGCAGAAGCATCCTGGTTCCTTCACGGCGCCGATAGTTGCCAAAAATTTCCCAAAATTGCCATGATCTGTAATGAATTGGATATTATAAAAATTTGGACGGAAAAATCTTGGAATTCCTAATACGAAAAAGCTTCTAAAAATTTCATTAGTGTTCTCAAAAATTTCATTCATTTTTGCGTGTAAGAAATATTTGACTATACTTGGAGCATGGGGTTCGTAAGTAATTAGATCTTCAATGGACAGTTGAGCTAGATCAAATTTGATTATTCTGGATTCTATATAGTCTGTTAGGAGTGGAATTTTTGCCAAGCTATGCACACAGTTTGATATATTTAAAATTTAAATTAAATATTAATTTATTTTTATTCAAAACAGATTATTTAGATTATCATCATTCCATTTTATAGTTGCTTTTCTTTTGTAATATTTTATTGTACATATATCTTTATTGCTTATTGGAGCGAGAGAGGACCTAGAGGAAGACTGCGGATCGCGACCTACGAGGAAGACAAGAATAAATAACCGCAATAACTATAAAAGGTAATTTAATTATATTTAATTTTATTTATTTACTTTTATTTATTCACTCGACTATGGAAACCCTATCGGGAAACGTGTATAACACCAAGAAGGAAGAAACCAAGGTCGACGACCCTGCAAAGCTGCAACTTGGTGCAACAATTGGTAGAGATGCTGGTTCCGACCCAGTTGCTTTGAACCTGTTAGAGGTGATCATCTTTATATTAAATGTAAAATACTTTAATATTTGTAAATTCTACTGTTTAAAATATTTGTATTTTTATATTTAATTGTAAAAATTTGTAAATTTATATATGTAAATTCTTGTGCCAGATTAATCAATAATAGAGGATTTGCATATGTCTTGTTAGTTAAAAAGAAGATGATAGTTTTGTTTTGGCAGAGAAGCTTGATGCTCTCAGGTTAGTTTTTTCCTTATTGTAAATATGTTTGTATAATATCTTAAAAGTCTCTGCTTTAATTTTATTATTAAAATAAACATAATTTCTTCATAAAAGTATATTTATTTTTTCCTCTTTAAAAACTTCAAGAATTAATAGAAAATATTAAAAAGGTACCATCTCTATCCTCCTTGCACCCAACAGAACCCAATATAGAAATTCCGAAGTATGACGGGACAGAAGACCCTCGCCTATGGATAGAATCCCTCGAAGAGATTGGTTTCCTCTACCATTGGGCAGACTATATAATTGCCCGTTATACCGCCATGAACATGACGGGAAGCGCTAAAACCTGGTTGGCTTTACACAAAGATAGTTTCACGAGAGCTGGGAAAATATTAAAATCCGCTTCATTCAGGATTTTTTTCTGGACGCGAATAAGGAAGAACTTGAAATGAAGCTCAACAGAATGCAACACTGGAATGAACCAGCAATCAGATTCGCAGAAGACATCCTAGTGTTGTGCAACAAGGTTTACCCCGCAATGGAAGAAGAAACAAAAATCCAACATGTTATTGGAGGACTGAAAAAAAAAGTACTCATTCGCGCTCTACCTGAACCCTCCTAAAACCGATGAACTTCTTGCCGTGTGCAAGAAAATGGATTCTTTTGAAAAGAAGTATCGGGAACGTGTGAAGAAATCCAGAAACCTATATAACGGTCCATGCTATTCTAGACCCCAACAACAATCGAGGTACGTGCCGCCGACTGCCACACGAAACTACCAGACCACTTCCAGGCCCCAAGCCCCTGTTTCCAATAATTACAAGAACGACTCCCCTCCTACTCCCAGGCAGTATCGAAACAACTTGCCCCAGCCCTCTACCCCTTGGCGTCCTTATAATCCAAACTTTGTGCCGAAACCAAACCTTCAGAGAAACACCTACAATAAAAGTCAAGAAGTGAGCAAAAATAGGACGGAAGATGGAAGACCAATCTGCTTAAAGTGTAACAAGCCAGGGCACGTGGCCCGTTATTGTAGGGTCAAGTTTATAAGAATCCTAGAAGAGGATCCAACAGCTACCCAAGAGAAGATCGAAGAGAAATGCCAAATGAATGAAATATCATATAAATCAGGACCTCGGCTTTATGCTGATGTATGTCATAGCACACAGACAAATATTCCTACCTGGAATAGATATTCCGTTTTGGAAGATTTAAAATAAGTGTCGCGCCTGAATATGTCAATCAAAGCAAGTCGATCATAAATGGAATCGAAAAGTTGGTCCCTAAATACCAATTGAAAATTCATGTGGACAAGATAGGGACTTTTGAAGCTTTGGTTGATACAGGCGCTGACCTCTCAGTGGTCGACCTCTGAAACGGCCCTCGATACAGGCAATGGTATAAGTAAACTCGCAAAAACTTGTGCAGGACCCGATGGTAAAAAATTAGACATAGTAGGAAGTATATTGTTAAATATAAAAATTGATGACAAAGCATTATCGCACAAATTTGTGATCTTGAAAACGCATTTACGGACATTAATATTTGTAAGAGATTTCCTTAAGAAAATGAACGCGAAAATAGATTACAAAAAAAAGTAATAATAAAATACGATCTGACGAATAATCATGACATAAGCAATTATGAACTGAAAAAATAAAAATCGATGAAGATACTGTTATACCTGAACTGTCTATTAGATTAATTAAGGCCTCAATAGAAGCAGAGGATGGCGAATATGTCTTCGAAGAGAACAACAGAATGATTCAAACAAATGGCCATCGATTGGCAAGAAGTTTGCTTACTGTCACGGATAGGAAAACTCATATCTGGATAACGAACCCTTATCCTCGACCTTTAAAATTCATGAAAGATCAAACATTGGCTTATGGAAGCCTTCCTGCAGGGGTAAAGTTTATAGAGAAGTTAGAGCAAATTAATAATGATGATATCCAATTTCAGATAAACAAAAATGTATCACCTAAAGAACAAGAGGAGTTAAAACAAATTTTGATTAAGTATGCTGATTTGTTTTCGCTGAGGTTAGACAGGACCAATTTGGCAAAACACCGGATAAATATAGAAGATGCAAAACCGATAAAGCACAAGCCATATAGAGTGAGCCCCAAAGAGCGGGACATTATAAAAGATCAAATTGATGAAATGCTCAAAGAAGGCATAATTAGATCATCTTCAAGTCCCTGTAATACTGGTCAAGAAGAGAGATGGTAAGTTCAGATTTTGTGTAGACTATAGAAAGTTGTATGAGGTAACAGTGAAGGAGGTTTATCCAATCCCAAGAATTGATGACGTAATGGATACTCTCCAAGGATCGAAGTACTTCTCAGCAATAGACCTTAGATCGGGATATTGGCAAGTCGAAATTGAAGAGAAAGACAAGGAGAAGACAGCTTTCATTACGACCCACGGATTATATGAATTCAACGTCATGCCCTTTGGACTATGCAACGCCCCTGCTACTTTTGAGAGGAATATGGACAATGTGTGCTTGGAAATCTAAGATAACAGATTTGCCTTTGTTATCTGGACGACGTTATTATATACAGCTCAGACTTTCCAACCCATCTTAAAAGACTTGAAGCTGTCTCAAAATGTTTTAGTGAATCAAATTTGAAACTGAACGACAAGAAATGCAAATTTGCTTTTGAAGAACTTGAGATTCTTGGTCATATAACCAACCAACAGGGTATAAAACCGGGCGAATATAATATCAAAGCCGTTAGGGATTTTCCTCAGCCTAAGAAGGTCAAAGAAGTAGAATCATTCCTAGGAATGTGTTCCTATTATAGAAAATTCATTAAAGATTTCTTATTAATTGCTGACCCATTGACAAGACTCATCAGGAAAAATGTGCAATTTACCTAGACAGAAAATCAAGAGGAAGCATTTCAAAACCTTAAAAAAGCTCTGATAAATCCGCCAATTTTGGGTCACTTTGATCCAATTGCAGCCACCTACATTCACACAGACGCCTCTAACATCGGCTCAGGTGCAACACTGGTCTAAATTATCTGTGGGGAAGAGATGATGATATCATATTTGAGTCGAACTCTAAGTAAATCTGAGCAAAATTACTCAACCACCGAAAAGGAATGTTTAGCTGTGGTGTGGGCGATATCAAAATTACGACCTTACCTATATGGAAGACACTTCAAGATAATTAAAGACCATCACGCATTGTGCTGGCTGAAAAATCTTAAAGATCCAACAGGTAGACTTGCAACGTGGGCACTGAAAATTCAGGAATACTATTTTGACATAATACACAAATCGGGTAAAAAACATTTGGATGCTGATAGCTTATCTAGAGGACCCCTACCTGAAACGGATTGGGTCGAAGATTATGAACGACTATTTTTGAATCAGATAATAAATGAAGAGGATGAATTCATAGAAAATGTTAAGAAAAGCCTTAAAGGAAGCAAACGAGCAATCACATAGAATTTTAAAGAGGAAAATGGATATCTATATAAGAAAACCCCAAACCCTGAAGGCAGAGCATGGTTGCTCGTAGTGCCGAAGAAGAGAAGGAAAGAAATCATGAGGGAATTCCACAACCATATGCTCAATGGCCATCTGGGCGTCGCCAGAACCAGATACCGTTTGAAGAAATATTATTATTGGGCTTCCATGCTGAAAGATGTTTCAGAATTTGTAAAGACGTGCCATCTTTGCGAAAGTCGGTAAGGTTCAAATCAGTCGCCCTCTGGACTTTTGCAACCCATTCCCCCAGCTAACTACCCTTTTGAAAGAATCGGGATTGACTTTGTTGGTCCCTTGCCATCAACGAAAAGAAAAAGGAAGTGTACAATTGTGTTGACTGATTATTATACCAGGTACGCTGAAACAAAGGCAGTATCAGAAGCAACAGTAAAAGAAGTCTCTACATTTTCAATCGAACAAATGTTTTTACTTCACGGGGCCCCAAGGTTTCTTATTAGCGACAGAGGTTCACTGTTCACTAGGTTCACTGTGCAAAGTTAAACACTGCTTCACGACGAGCTACCACTTCCAGACTAACGGACTGATGGAACGGCTAAATATAACTCTAATCAACATGATAAGCATGTATGTAAATACAGACCAGAAGAACTGGGACGAAATCCTCCCTTTCATCACCCACGCGTACAATACCTCGATTCAAGAAACCACAGGCTACTCTCCATTTTTCCTGTTGTTTAGGAGGAAACCCATGTCCCTCTTAGACGACGATAATATTCCAATTGACAGTAACATGAACGATTACGACGAATATATAGAAAATTACTTAGATAAAATAGCAAGGACGAGACAGGTAGTCATTAACAACATAGAGAAGACTGAGGAAAGAATGAAAATAAACTATGACAAAAAACACAACGAGAGAATCTATGAACCAGGACATTTAGTGGCAGTTTGGACACTAGTCAGGAAAATCGGAAAATATGAAAAACTATTGAGAAAATATTTTGGCCCATATCGAATATTAAAGAAGCTGTCCAACGTAAATTACTTAATTGAACCGAAAGATAATCCTGGCCAAGACCCATTGATTATCCATGTCTTAAGACTCAAACCCTATTTTGAAAGAATTGATGAGGACACTCACGAGGACGTGACGACCTCTGGAGAGGGGGAAGTGTTGCATCATGATTAATGCGCGCATTTTTGAAATTATTTATAATATTATTTTTAATATATTTGAAATTTAAATTACATATCTATTTATTTTTATTTATAACAGATTATTTAGATTATCATCATTCCTTTTTATAGTTTCATTTTTTTGTAATATTTTATTGTACATATATCTTTATTGCTTTATGGAGCGAGAGAGGACCTAGAGGAAGACAAGACTAAATAAACGAAATAACTTTAAAAGGTATTTTTTTTGTTTAATTATATTTATTCACTTTTATTTATTTTCTCGGCTATGGAGACCCGCTCGGGAAACGTGTATAACACCAAGAAGGAAGAAACCAAGGTCGACGACCCTGCAAAGCTGCAATTTGGTGCAACAATATATATATATATGGTAATTTAAAACAACAACCTCATATTGTGTAGATAACTTATAACAAGATTGTCATGTTGTATATAGAGACACATCTATAAATAATTATGCGCATGATTAATCTGTGTCATTGCATCGCTATATGTAATGTAATTTGTACAAAGTGGATAAATAAATAAAATCTGTAATAGATTTAAGAGTTGAGCTAAAGCAGAGATCGAGCATAGAATTGCCAAAACAACAGAGTCTAAAGATGGGAGTCATAAATCAGGTAGATTCACAGTTCCCACGACAGGCCACCCACACTGTCACATGTGGTGGAATGCAGAGACCCCTCTCACACCTGGACAGGTAAAAGCGCCCTTTCTCAAACGCCCCTGTCACATGAGGTCACCCCGTCTTTAACCTATAAATCATCACCTTACAGTCTCTTGACAGTTCAGTCAGCTCAGTTCAGTCAGCTCAGTACAGTTCAGTCAGCTCAGTTCAGTCAGCTCAGTACAGTTCAGTCAGCTCAGTACAGTTCAGTCAGTTGAGTTTAGTTCACCCTTAGCGTCAGCTCACGTCGGTCGTATGTTATGTCGATCTCATTCAACATGTAGTTAGGAAGAACTCGTCTATCTCCATCTTTTCGCTCCTAGCTCAGCTTTTATCTGTTTACGGAACTTTCTTAGTGCAACTGTGTCTTCGTTTTTTGTGTATGGATATCCCCAGCTTTCCACTCTGCCTCGACCACGACTGCCTGTATTTTGTGAGAACTTTTAAAGGTCTTCCAAGGTGCAGAGAGGTACTGGAAAACTCTACATCCTGACTGTTCCTCTCGGTCAACACAGTACAACAAGAGCTACCAGGACTTCAACATTATTTCATTTAAGTCGACAGGATCTCATCACAGATAAGTCGATAATGCAGATAAGCAACTCATCATCACATTTAAGTCGACAGGATAACCAAAACGAAGGATACCAAACGAAGAAAGCTAGATAGTCCAGATAGAAGCGAGAAAGTGCAAAGATGGAGGAACAAACCGACCATTCCAACGAAACGACAAAGCAATCTCTTCCCCAAAAAGAGGTATTTACGGAAGAAACGCCGCCCCAACGGACTTCCGCATACCCGCTAACCGATCGCCAACGTCGGGAGCAAGCTGACCGCGCCAACGACAGCCCCGATATTCCCGCAAGTCATGGAAACCGAGCAGCGATGTGGCCCAAACCCTGTGACAAGTTCCACACCTTCGACTTGACATCGTCGAGACAATGTTCAAAGCGACAAGCTGCCATCATCTTTACAGAAGCTACAAGCTTCTACAAGATCTACATGGAGCGACATCCCCGACAGCACTAAGTCTCCTGACTGAACTTTCATCCAAATTGTAAGTTTTTAAAAACCTACCTTAACCTTATCCTCAACTTCACAACTTGATTCAACTTAAATTTTGTATTTATATTTTCACTTTAAGCATTTTAAAATCAATTTTTACCTTTTTTTTATACCATTTTTTAATTCAATTTTTAAAACTTTCACATTCTCATTGATCAAATTTACTTTAATTTTTAATCAGATTATAAATTTCAAGTTATTACTATCAATTTTACTTAAAAAAAAAAAAATTCGCCCTTCACGCATTTTTACTAATTTACTAATCTTACATGCCTTTCCTAAATTTACCTAAAATGGCATTATCTAAAGCTACGACTTGAAAAAAAAAATCATTATTATTATTTTTAAAAAATCTCATTCATCATAATTCTCAACTTATTTTTGTTTTACTTATTAGTTATCTTTATACCAAAAGACCAATATCTTTATCAATTCTTAAAATTTGGTAATGTTCACCATTTTAAGTAAGCGCCCAATTCAAATTATTTGTAACCCTCACGACATTACCTTTTTACAAAAAAAAAATCATTTTAAATACCATAATCAACAATTTAAAAATTATATTCAAATTTTAAATATAAATTAATCACAGCCTGCCAAAACGATTACAATCGTTAATATTCGAGGATAAATACACTCCCTCATCTTTCCTTTTACATGCCTATTTAATTATCAACAAATCTCTCTCAACAAACGTTACAACACTCACACATCACTTTATCCAATTGGCAACAATTTTTAGTGCGCGACTTAACACACAAATCCAAATCTTGAGCCACACAAGCCTCCACTTAGCTCTATATCGTCGCCACAATAAAATAATTTCACAGTAAGCGTGCCACATCCACTAACAGTCAAATATTCTCTCGATGTGTTTCATACAACAACCACCCATGACTTTATTAAATTTGTTATTCATGGTGAAACAGGTTAGATTTGTACCAAACTAAGACTTCACGTGACACCTTTTTATTCACATTTCTCACTTCGTGTCACAGTGCCACACCACAAAACTTTTTCACTTTTCAGGCCAAAGACGCCCTTCACGCCTGTGACACCACAATTCACCCCAAAGCGTGTATACGTCGAAAGTCGCACTTTCACCACACATCTAAACCTGACATCACCTAATAACATTTTTTCTAAGTCTAAACTAAATTCGAAACACAACAACTACGAACACCGAGAAAATCATATCTTTCAATTATAGCAGAAAATTGCCAACTCAACAAAAGGAGAAAGTCAGTTTAAAGTAAATCTCAAACATAGCAAGCCATCCCACATGTATGACCACCCCAAAAATAGAATTTCCGTGAAAAAAAAAAGGAAGTGGACGCTCTTTATGACGTCACTCCCCTGGTCAATGTTATCTTTTGAGAATATCTTTGGACATGCCCTCTCTTCCCCCTCAAGGCAGATCTTCTTGACCGCTAGCTTCATGACGCCATTTTGAACACATGTGTCACACTACTCATTTAGATTTCCTCGAGAATCTCACAAATCTCACCAACGAGATATCACAACACAACATACTTTAAACATTTTACATTTTAATTGATAACACCAATTAAAACAATTTGGTTAAGTCTTATATAGACTTTTTAACGCGAAAGAGAAATCATTCTCTACAAACCAGCATTGAGGACAAACGAAAAGATCATTTCACATATTCCCAGTTTCAAAATCATAGAAACACCGATGTTACCAAAGGGATATAATCTAGTCACACACCACAACTGTAACTTTTCGTCAAAAGAGACAATTTTTGTTCAATTTTACACTACTTAAAATTTATCCAATCATTAATAACCTTCAATTATATTATAAATTATGTATAAAATCTTGAATAATTATTCTTATTCTTACCTTTCAATTATATAAACAAATTTTTAATCCAACATTTAAAAAAAAAAAAACCTTTAATCAAGTTTACTTTTATTTTTCATGATATTATTTTAGTATTGTAAAACATCTAATTGTTTCAAAAATTATTTTTATTTTATTATTTATTATATATTTTATATATTACAGGTTTAATTTTGTCCACTTACACTTTTCGTACCCGCAATCATATTTCTATATTTCTATTCACTATATTTTATTTGTTTAAATACCTTTATTATCTGACAAAGTTTATCATCCACTATCGGGCATCTACAACAATCGTTTTCAACAATCATATTCTTTAACCAATCCCCTATATTTTTCATCACTATCTTTTCAGTCATTGCGTCACGTCAATGTAGAAAAACGACAGCACTGCTTGACAATTTATTTTTTGATTTCGTAATTCAACAAACGCCTTGAACACAGTTCCCCAGACTTACAAATCCAAACTTCTGGTCTGAACAAGCTTCAAGAGTTTATTTCATGTTACCCTATACAGGATCACAGGTGAAACATTGCCTAGGAAGACACTCAAGTCCATATCCTCGCTTTGCACCTGGACCTAAGTATTTGATTGCATGTGTAAATCTCACAATTGCTTATTCTTTAACTACTAACCCTGTCCAACGCCCACCAATATTCTCTTAGAATGTGAATTTTTATGTCATCATTTTATTTTAATCATCTTTTTTGTTAATCAAACAAAATGTCATTTTTATTTCACTTTTATATATCCAACAAATATCATCTTGTTATAGCCTTTTTAACCCTCACAGTTTAAATTAATTAAAATAAATTTTAATTACCTACCTGTGTTAGAGAGGCTTTACCCGCCTAAACCCGGATAAACCCTTTCACTCCCGGGGCCCATCTATGGTAATTTAAAACAACAACCTCATATTGTGTAGATAACTTATAACAAGATTGTCATGTTGTATATAGAGACACATCTATAAATAATTATGCGCATGATTAATCTGTGTCATTGCATCGCTATATGTAATGTAATTTGTACAAAGTGGATAAATAAATAAAATCTGTAATAGATTTAAGAGTTGAGCTAAAGCAGAGATCGAGCATAGAATTGCCAAAACAACAGAGTCTAAAGATGGGAGTCATAAATCAGGTAGATTCACAGTTCCCACGACAGGCCACCCACACTGTCACATGTGGTGGAATGCAGAGACCCCTCTCACACCTGGACAGGTAAAAGCGCCCTTTCTCAAACGCCCCTGTCACATGAGGTCACCCCGTCTTTAACCTATAAATCATCACCTTACAGTCTCTTGACAGTTCAGTCAGCTCAGTACAGTTCAGTCAGTTGAGTTTAGTTCACCCTTAGCGTCAGCTCACGTCGGTCGTATGTTATGTCGATCTCATCCAACATGTAGTTAGGAAGAACTCGTCTATCTCCATCTTTTCGCTCCTAGCTCAGCTTTTATCTGTTTACGTAACTTTCTTAGTGCAACTGTGTCTTCGTTTTTTGTGTATGGATATCCCCAGCTTTCCACTCTGCCTCGACCACGACTGCCTGTATTTTGTGAGAACTTTTAAAGGTCTTCCAAGGTGCAGAGAGGTACTGGAAAACTCTACATCCTGACTGTTCCTCTCGGTCAACACAGTACAACAAGAACTACCAGGACTTCAACATTATTTCATTTAAGTCGACAGGATCTCATCACAGATAAGTCGATAATGCAGATAAGCAACTCATCATCACATATATATATATATATATATATTATATATATATGTAGTAAACCCGATGTGGAATGTGCTGGGCAGTCGTGGTAGTGGGTGCGTGATGGGATTCCCGCACTGGGACAGCAAAGAGACAGAGGCAGGTCTAGATGGTAACTCCAAGAAGGTAGAGGTAGACCACGGACGAAGTCAGTTGGACCACGGGCGACACGGATGCCCTACATCGCGGATAGGGGTGAGTGAAAGAACCGACCGTATAACGGCGTCGCTCTGAAACAACTACTATCTATCTATCTAACTATCAGACGAAACTTTCTAACGACCCCTATATATAGCAACCCTCAACCGTCTACCCTGGCCTTGACTCTCATTGGCTGCTGGTCAAGCTGTTTGTTTGCTCAGGCGTAACGGCGCGCCTCGGTGTCTAGCCTTTCATCTTAGGTTTTGGTTTCGATAGATTGGTTTTGGTTGCAATAGTCTGACCTTGGCCGGCCACCGGGTCTACCTCCCTCTTTGCTTTATTGTGATATCCATCTTACAAGGTTGATACATAGTTTTATATAGGGATGGGATTACAATAAATATTAGAAGGTTGTGAACGGTTTCATTCAAAATATACTACAGAATGCGTCCCCGGTGATGAAGGTTTGGTTGGGGGAATGACATGTAATGAGTGATGACCTAACAAACCTATTATAAAAAAAAAGAAATAATTTGCATACAAATTAGTTAAAATTATTAAAAAGTTACAAGTTAAACAGAGAAATATGTTGTAATGGTGGTGGGTCAATGAAATATAAATCAAGGTTATAAAAAATAAAAAGGCACAAAATGAATGATAAAAGATTAAGGGAAAGTATATAATACAAAATGATAAATATGGTAAAATGATTCGTACAAGTAAAAATATCTTATTGCATAAAATAAGAGCGGAGAAAAGTTAGTTTATTGGTTGAACATATAATGTGACGCTAAGGTTGAAAAGGGAAAAGGAGTATCTGAGCATGTTTCTGCAAAGTAGTATCCCAAGCATTCTGCAATGCAATGCGAACTTGTTTAAGTGAGGCATTGTTTTCATTAACAGAAGGTCCAAGATATTCCGTCTGCATCATTAGCTCAGACAGTGAAGAGGTGGGAAGATTGATGGAGGTTAAAAAGGGAGAGGTAGAGGTGAGAGGGATTCCTGTTGTCCATAATGATTGTGCCCGGTTGAATTATGAAAAAAAAAATTGAAAAGTTGACAAATGGTGAATTGATATGATGAGTCGGGCGATGATAAAAAAATAAAAAGATCGCGCTGGAAATCCTGAACTCATTATTGGGAGTGGTATAACGAGGAAGGATTGTTCCAGTCGGATTAATCAATGAAAAAAAAAATGTTTGGCGAACTGGAATCCCTTGGAAGGTTGGAGGTCTGAAGGATGCGGAAAAGGAGAGGTGGGTGTAAGAGCTTTATTGCTGTCAATTTTGATTGTGTCCGGCTTGTATGAAAAGAAAAAGTTGAAAAATGAAAAAATGATGAGCCGGACGATGAGAGAAGAAAAAAAATAAAAAATTCTAACTAGGTCTCCTGAGCTCACTGTTGGGAAATGTACAGCGAGGAAGGGTTTTCTAGTTAGGTTAATCAATAAAAAAAAAGAAAATGGCTGACGAACAATAAACTCTTGATGGATGTAAAAGGTTGGGAGGAAAGGTTCATGGGATAGAGTTAGAGGCTGTAAGGGAAGCGTCAAAAATAACATTTTGAAAATCTATTAACAAAGATAAAATGATAAATGTTTTATCTGTTTAAGAAATATTATAAATATTGTTAGGTGTAGGTTTTTTAAAATGGTGCCTAAAATAGTTGAAGTTGTAAAATGCTAGGTCTAAAAAATAAAAATATTAAAGGTAATAATATATAAAGGGTTGATTGGTAATTGATGGCATTAATTTTGATGGTTAATAAACAAAATGATATTATTGATTAATATTGAAATGTTTTATCTACATCTGTAAGTTAAAAAACAACGTCTAACACCACAAAACTAGTAAAACTATAAGTCTATTTACAAATTAATGAGAGGAAAGCTAGTAAACCTATTAAATGGGAAATAATTTGGGGCACAAAAAATTAGTTACTAGAATAAAAATAAAGATAAAGGGGAGTAGTGGTGACACATTGATATAATATTATAAAATTACAGAAAATAAATAAGAGGAGTACATAGGAAGGATAAATCTGAAGTAAACACACACAATAGCGAAAGTAAATATTTGGGAAAGTTGGTATACTAGTTACAGTTTTTTGTTACTTAAGGTGCCTTGAGTATTTACAACATAGTTTCAGGGATGTAATACAGGAAGGAGGAGAAGTAGAGATAATAAAAGTAAAATAAAATATAAAAGAAAATTGGCTTAAGCAAAAGGTTTGCGATAGGTAATGACGCAGTGAGGAATAGAGGAAGAAGGTCTGAATTGGTTTCTGCAAAGGACATCTCAGGAGTCCTGCCCTGCAATACGAGCTTAGAAGCGAAGTATTGTTTTCAGGGTTCAGCAATCAGGATGCTCTGTAAGTAGCATTAGATCAGATGGGCAAAAGGCGTGAAGATCGAAGGAGAGGTAGTTAATGGGAGAATATGGGGAAGAAAATTTTTCTGAGAGAGGTTAAAAAGAGATGGTGTCTCAAGAGCTGCGCTGCTGTCGGTGATTGAGCTCGACCAGATGAAAAATAAAAGTAAACGAAAAATGAGTGGGCGCATCGTGCTGATTGCCTGGGTCGAGCGTTAGAGAAAAAAATATCTCGCAGGTTATCCAAGCTCTCCGTGTGGTGTTAACATGGGGAGGAAGAGTGTACCAGGTCGATGAATCATTAAAAATATATATAAAAAAAGTTGACGAGCAGGAGTCTCAGGAACCGTTGAAGAGGTTAGAGGATGGAAGGTAGATTGTGAAAACAGGGCTCGACTGTTGCCATTGATTGATTGAACCCGAGTTTGAGGAAAAAAGAATGAAATAAAGAATGCTGGGACGGCGACCTGGGTGTAAATTAAAAAAAAAAAAAAATCGGCAAACAGGAACTCTGCGATGGGCGAGGGGTGGTTAGAATGAAGGCATAGAAGGCCAATGGAAAATGATCAAGAGACGAGAGAAGTATGGAAGGCAGAGTTGGAAGGATCAAGATATAGGTTGGCTAATGGTTTTAACTGTTTAGGGATGGAAGGAAAAGAAATATCTTAATGTAAAAAAAATATCCTAAAATATATGGATTGATTTTAGAGATGATGGAGACCTCTTCATTATAATATTGTAATTTATAGTTGTATTTGTAATTGTGGGGGAAAATGGGAGGCACATTATGAGATGAGATGATTTAAAATTGATACTTATAAAAATACAAATCTAGGACTAGTTTTTAAAACTTTCAAAATATTGAGAAATAGCAATTTGAAATAGCAATAGGTTAAGTAAAATAAAGAGCATAATAAATTTAATTATTAATACTATGGCCATAAATAATGTATTAAAAAAAACACACAAATAAGTTTAGAAAATATGATTCGAGTAATTAAAATACAATATGATTTTTTATGTAAAATTGAAATTAATGTATTTAAATTTAAAAGTTGCGTAAAATAAAGTAAAAATTGGTAAATGAGGGTGTACAAGGTTTAAAATTTGAATTGAAATGCTATAAAAATGGTAAAATAATGAACTTGATGGATTTATAATAATAATGTTATTGCTATTAAAATGGTATCGAATAATTAATTCAGAGCAAACGGAGATAGTGTTACATTAAATAGTTCTGTAGAGAAATTTCTCCTACCAGATGGATGTCTTGAATGGGGCTTGTGGAGTGGGCTGCGATGAGGCTTGGTGGTGACTTTTTGCGATGGTTGCCATGGGACATCGTCGATGTTGGTTGGCGGGGCAATGCCAGGATTTCTCGATGAGTCTCGTCTGCCTGTTCGAGCCGATGGATGAAGATGTTTGTGGCGCAGGAGATGTTGATGGGGGCGATGGTGAACTCCTCGGTGCGAGGCGCAGCAAGTTCTCGCATGGCGTCTTTTAGGCGGCTTACTCGGTCTTCGCAGTGGGGCTGCATGTTGGTGAGGGCATCCGCGAAGTACTCGTTTCCGGCCTCCGTCATCCTCTGCATGTTGCTGTCCTCAGTCATCCTGTCGACTTTAACGGGTTCTGTAGTAAACCCGATGTGGAATGTGCTGGGCAGTCGTGGTAGTGGGTGCGTGATGGGATTCCCGCACTGGGACAGCAAAGAGACAGAGGCAGGTCTAGATGGTAACTCCAAGAAGGTACTGGTAGACCACGGACGAAGTCAGTCGGACCACGGGCGTCACGGATGCCCTACATCGCGGATAGGGGTGAGTGAAAGATCCGACCGTATAACGGCGTCGCTCTGAAACAACTACTAACTATCTATCTATCTAACTATCAGACGAAACTTTCTAACGACCCCTATATATAGCAACCCTCAACCGTCTACCCTGGCCTTGACTCTCATTGGCTGCTGGTCAAGCTGTTTGTTTGCTCAGGCGTAACGGCGCGCCTCGGTGTCTAGCCTTCCATCTTAGGTTTTGGTTTCGATAGATTGGTTTTGGTTGCAATAGTCTGACCTTGGCCGGCCACCGGGTCTACCTCCCTCTTTGCTTTATTGTGATATCCATCTTACAAGGTTGATACATAGTTTTATATAGGGATGGGATTACAATAAATATTAGAAGGTTGTGAACGGTTTCATTCAAAATATACTACAGAATGCGTCCCCGGTGATGAAGGTTTGGTTGGGGGAATGACATGTAATGAGTGATGACCTAACAAACCTATTATAAAAAAAAAGAAATAATTTGCATACAAATTAGTTAAAATTATTAAAAAGTTACAAGTTAAACAGAGAAATATGTTGTAATGGTGGTGGGTCAATGAAATATAAATCAAGGTTATAAAAAATAAAAAGGCACAAAATGAATGATAAAAGATTAAGGGAAAGTATATAATACAAAATGATAAATATGGTAAAATGATTCGTACAAGTAAAAATATCTTATTGCATAAAATAAGAGCGGAGAAAAGTTAGTTTATTGGTTGAACATATAATGTGACGCTAAGGTTGAAAATATATACTAGCGGATGTGTACCCGGCTTCGCCCGGGTTTTATCCGAGTGAAAGTTTGCCTAACGAATATTATTGATAATAATATTCCGGAACACACAGAATATTATGATAATAATGATAATGATATTTGTTACATTATTTATTCATATAATATATAAAATATATTTTTCGAGCAAACATATATACTCTCTTTACTGAATAGATTTAAAAAAATATATATATAAATGAAAATATCTAGAGATATACTACATGATCTTAGCCAAAAGGCCGAGAAACGATATTTTATATATAGAGATGACCTGGCTTCGTGTGTCTTCTGCTCGAGTGAATGTTTCGCTGGTAGAATTTTGTTCCTGCCTACTAAAAATTATTATCTGGCTTTACCCGTGGTCTGCTTTAGTGAATATTCCCCTAAATAATTTTGTTTATTTGAATAAAGCATGATACAGCAATATTGTCATCATCATTTCTGACTAAAAATTATTGTTGCTCAGTACTTGGTTAATTATAATTTTTCTTGGTTAAAAGTGCGGCAAAAATTCTTCCAGATTTAACTCTGTCCTGTTCAAATTTCAGCGAGATTAGTTACATATTGTTGCGCCGGGTTGCGGCTTGGCAGACTCTTCAGCCTTGATTCTCTCCTGTGCTGGGTCTTGCATCTTACCAGAGCGTGTTTCAACCATCCTACAAATTTATATAAGGGAATAATGAGATAAGTCTACTTTAAGTAGCCTCCAGAATAATTTATTTATTTTCTCACATCAAAGAGAGCAGTGAAGTCACACGTGTACCTAAATACAAATGATAATAATCTGAATAATCTGTTTTAAATAAATATCATAGAATATTTTATATAAAAATAAATAAATATATAATTTAAATTTCAAATATATTAAAAATAATATAATAAATACGCCATTAATCATGATGTAACACTTCCCCCTCTCCAGAGGTCGTCACGTCCTCGTGATTGACCTCATCAATTCTTTCAAAATAGGGTTTGATTCTTGAGACATGGACAATCAATGGGTCTTGGCCAGGATTATCTTTTGGTTCAATCAAGTAATTTACGTTGGACAGCTTCTTTAATATTCTATATGGGCCAAAATATTTTCTCAGTAGTTTCTCACATTTTCCTATTTTCCTAATTGGGGTCCAAACTGCTACTAATTCTCCTGGTTCGTAGCTTCTTTCCATGTGTTTCTTGTCATAGTTCTTTTTCATTCTTTCTTGAGTCTTTATTGTGTTGTTAATAACTAATTTTATTGTTCTGTTTATTTTGTCTAAGTGATGTTTTATGTATTCATCATAATCATCCTTGTCAATGTCCACCGAGATATTCCTGTCGTCCAAAAGAGACGTGGATTCTCTTCCAAACATCAGTAAAAAGGGAGAATATCCTGTGGTTTTCTGAATTGTAGTATTGTAAGCGTGAGTGATGAATGGGAGTATTTCGTCTCAATTCTTCTGATCAGTGTTCACATACATACTGAGCATATTGATCAATGTTCTATTTAACCGCTCTGTCAATCCATTAGTCTGGGGATGTTAGCTCGTTGTGAAGCAATGTTTAATCTTGCACGTTTTCATCACCTCTTTCATTAAATTACTGGTAAATTGAGAGCCTCTGTCACTAATAAGATATTGTGGGGCTCCGTGCCGGAGAAAAATATCCTCATCTAGAAATTTAGAAACTTCTTTCACTGTTGCTTCCGAGACTGCTCTTGTTTCTGCATATCTAGTGTAGTAGTCCGTCAGCACGATTATCCATTTTTTTCCTGTTTTTCGTAGATGGCAGTGGACCAACAAAGTCAATTCCAATTCTTTCGAAAGGAAAGTTGGCTGGGGGATGGGCTGTAGTAGTCCAGAAGGTAATTGGTTTGAGCCTTTCCTACTTTGGCAAAGGTGACACGTCTTAACGAATTCTGAGACATCCTTTAGCATGGATGGCCAAAAGTATTTACTCTTTATTCGGTACATGGTTCTGGCGACGCCCAGATGGCCATTCGACATATGATTGTGATATTCTTTCATAATTTCTCTCTTTTTCTTCTCTGGAACCACAAGCAACCACGCCCTGCCTTCAGGGTTCGGGTTTTTCTTAAAGAGGCATCCATCTTCTTCTTTAAAGTTTTGCGCAATTGATCGCCTGCTTCCATTAAGGTTTTTCTTAACACTTTCGATAAATTTATCCTCTTCGTCTGTTATTTGATTTAAAAATAGCCTTTCAAAATCTTCATCCCAATCAGTTTCTGGTAAGGGTCCCCTAGATAAGCCATCGGCGTCCAGATGCTTCTTTCCCGATTTATGTATTATATCGAAGTCATATTCTTGAATTTTCAACGCCCATCTTGCCAATCGACCTTTTGGATCCTTCAAGTTTTTGAGCCAGCATAAGGCGTGATGGTCTGTTACTATTTAAAGTGTCTTCCATAAAGGTAGGGTCGTAATTTTGACATTGACCAGACAACGGCCAGACATTCTTTTTCAGTGGTTGAATAATTTTCTCCGCTTTACTCAGGGTACGACTCAAATATGAGATCACCTTCTCTTCACCACCGATGTCTTGGACAAGAGTTGCACCTATGCCGATGTTGGACGCATCAGTATGAATATTGTTGCACCAGGTTGCGGCTTGGCAGACTCTTCAGCCTGGATTCTCTCCTGTGCTGGGTCTTGCATCTTACCAGAGCGTGTTTCAACCATCCTACAAATTTATAAAAGGGAATAACGAGATAAGTCTTCTTTAAGTAGCCACCAGAATCCTTTTTTTATTTTCTCACATCAAAGAGAGCAGTGAAGTCACACGTGTACCTAAATACAAATGATGACAATCTAAATAATCTGTGTTTTAAATAAATATCATAGAATATTTTATATAAAAATAAATAAATATATAATTTAAATTTCAAATATATTAAAAATAATATAAGAAATACGCCATTAATCATGATGTAACACTTCCCCCTCTCCAGAGGTCGTCACGTCCTCGTGAGTTACCTCATCAATTCTCTCAAAATAGGGTTTGAGTCTTGAGACATGGACAATCAATGGGTCTTGGCCAGGATTATCTTTTTGCTCAATTAAGTAATTTACGTTAGACAGCTTCTTTAATATTCTATATGGGCCAAAATATTTTCTCAGTAGTTTCTCACACTTTCCTATTTTCCTAATTGGTGTCCAAACTGCTACTAATTCTCCTGGTTCGTAGCTTCTTTCCATGTGTTTCTTGTCATAGTTCTTTTTCATTCTTTCTTGAGTCTTTATTGTGTTGTTAATAACTAATTTTCTTGTTCTGTTTATTTTGTCTAAGTGATGTTTTATGTATTCATCATAATCATCTTTGTCAATATCCACCGAGATATTCCTGTCGTCCAAAAGAGACGTGGGTTCTCTTCCAAACATCAGGAAAAAGGGAGAATATCCTGTGGTTTCCTGAATTGTAGTATTGTAAGCGTGAGTGATGAATGGGAGTATTTCGTCCCAATTTTTCTGATCAGTGTTCACATACATACTGAGCATATTGATCAATGTTCTATTTAACCGCTCTGTCAATCCATTAGTCTGGGGATGATAGCTCGTTGTGAAGCAATGTTCAATCTTGCACGTTTTCATCACCTCTTTCATTAAATTACTGGTAAATTGAGAGCCTCTGTCACTAATAAGATATTGTGGGGCTCCGTGCCGAAGAAAAATATCCTCTACTAGAAATTTAGAAACTTCTTTCACTGTTGCTTCCGAGACTGCTCTTGTTTCTGCATATCTAGTGTAGTAGTCCGTCAGCACGATTATCCATTTTTTCCTGTTTTTCGTAGATGGTAGTGGACCAACAAAGTCAATTCCAATTCTTTCGAAAGGAAAGTTGGCTGGGGGGATGGGCTGTAGTAGTCCAGAAGGTAATTGGTTTGAGCCTTTCCTACTTTGGCAAAGGTGACACGTCTTAACGAATTCTGAGACATCCTTTAGCATGGATGGCCAAAAGTATTTACTCTTTATTCGGTACATGGTTCTGGCGACGCCCAGATGGCCATTCGACATATGATTGTGATATTCTTTCATAATTTCTCTCTTTTTATTCTCTGGAACCACAAGCAACCACGCCTGCCTTCAGGGTTCGGGTTTTTCTTAAAGAGGCATCCATCTTCTTCTTTAAAGTTTTGCGCAATTGATCGCCTGCTTCCATTAAGGTTTTTCTTAACACTTTCGATAAATTTATCCTCTTCGTCTGTTATTTGATTTAAAAATAGCCTTTCAAAATCCTCATCCCAATCAGTTTCTGGTAAGGGCCCCCTAGATAAGCCATCGGCGTCCAGATGCTTCTTTCCCGATTTATGTATTATATCGAAGTCATATTCTTGAATTTTCAATGCCCATCTTGCCAATCGACCTGTTGGATCCTTCAAGTTTTTGAGCCAGCATAAGGCGTGATGGTCTGTTACTATTTTAAAGTGTCTTCCATAAAGGTAGGGTCGTAATTTTGACATTGACCAGACAACGGCCAGACATTCTTTTTCAGTGGTTGAATAATTTTGCTCCGCTTTACTTAGGGTACGACTCAAATATGAGATCACCTTCTCTTCACCACCGATGTCTTGGACAAGTGTTGCACCTATGCCGATGTTGGACGCATCAGTATGAACATAAGTAGGTGCATTTGGATTGAAGTGACCTAAAATTGGTGGACTTAATAGTGCTGTTTTTAGGGTTTGAAACGCTTCCTCTTGTCTTTCTGTCCAGGTAAATGATACACTTTTTTTATAAGGTTGGTCAAAGGGTCAGCAATTTTTGAAAAGTCTTTGATAAATTTTCTATAATATGAACACATTCCCAAAAAGGATTGTACTTCTTTGACCTTTTTGGGCCGAGGAAAATTTCTGACAGCTTTGATGTTATGTTCCGCGGGTTTTATACCATGTTTGCTCGTTATATAGCCGAGAATCTCCAATTCTTCAAAAGCAAATCGGCATTTTTTGTCGTTTAACCTTAAATTAGATTCACGAAAACATCTAAAAACAGCTTCAAGTCTTTTGAGGTGCGTTGGAAAATCCGGGCTATATATGATAACATCATCCAGATAACACAAACAAATTTGCCATCTCAGATTTCCAAGCATATTCTACATATTTCTCTCAAAGGTAGCAGGCGCTTTACAAAGTCCAAAAGGCATCACGTTGAATTCATATAATCCATGCGCTGTAGTGAAAGCTGTTTTCTCTTTGTCTCTTTCTTCGACTTCAACTTGCCAATATCCAGATCTGAGGTCTATTGCTGAGAAGTGTGTAGATCCTTGGAGAGTATCCATAACTTCGACTATTCTAGGGATCGGATAGACATATTTTACTGTCACATTATTCAGTTTTCTGTAGTCCACACAAAATCTGTATTTACCATCTCGCTTCTTGACCAATATTACTGGAAAAGACCAGGGGCTAGAAGATGGCCTAATTATGCCTTCTGTAAGCATCTCGTCAATTTGCTCTTTTATAATATCTCGTTCTTTAGCACTTACCCGGTAAGGCTTGTGTTTAATTGGCTTCGCGTCTTCTGTGTCTATCCGATGTTTTGCCAAATTGGTTCTCCCTAATCTCGATGAAAAAAGATCTCCATACCTTTCTAAAACTTGTTTTAACTCCTTCTGTTCCTTTGGTGAAAGATTTTCGTTTATTTGGAATCTAGGTTCTTCGTTCTTTTCTACCTCTCTTTCTCGACTCACATTTATTTTCGCTGGACTACTTCCAAAAGCCAATGTTTGGTTTTTCATTATTTTTAACGGTCGAGGATACGGATTAGTTATCCAGATGTGTGTTTCCCTATTTATAACATTGATCAAGCTTCTTGCTAGACGAAGTCCATTTGTTTGAAACATTTTGCTGCTCTCCTCGATAATATATTCTCCATCCTCTGTTTCTACCAATGCCTTGATCAATTTCATGGAACATTCCGGTACAATGGAATCCTTGGCACTCTTTATTTTCAACATTTCAAAATTGATTTCGTCATGATTATTCGTCAAATCATATTTTATAGTTTCTTGCTTACAATCTATTTTTGCGTTCATTTTCTTAAGGAAATCTCTCCCAAGAATTAATGTCCGTAAATGCGTTTTCAATATCACAAAGTTGTGTGATAATGTTTCGTCATCAATTTTTATATTTAAAAATATACTTCCTACCATGTCCAATTTTTTTCCATCGGGTCCTGCACAAATTTTTGTGAGTTTACTTATACCATGGCCTGTATCGAGGGCCGTTCTGAGGTCGACCACTGAGAGGTCAGCACCTGTATCAACCAAAGCTTCAAAAGTCCCTATCTTGTCCACATTAATTTTTAATTTGTATTTAGGGTCCAACTTCTTGATTCCGTTTATGGTCGACTTGCTTTGATTGACAGATTCAGGCGCGACGCTTAGTTTAAATCTTCCAACACGGAATATCTATTCCGGGTAGGAATATTTGTCTATGTGCTATGACATACATCAGCATAAAGCCGAGGTCCTGATTTCTCTGATATTTCATTCATTTGGCATTTTTCTTCGACCTTCTCTTGGGTATCTGCTGGATCCTCTTCTAGGATTCTTATAAACTTGACCCTACAATAACGGGCCACGTGCCCTGGCTTGTTACATTTAAAGCAGATTGGTCTTCCATCTTCCGTCCTATTTTTGCTCACTTCTTGGCTTTTATTGTAAGTGTTTCTCTGAAGGTTTGGTTTCGGCACAAAGTTAGGATTATAAGGACGTCTAGGGGTAGAGGGCTGGGGAAAGTTGTTTCGATACTGTCTGGGGGTAGGAGGGGAGTCGTTCCTGTAATTATTGGAAACAGGGGCTTGGGGCCTGGAAGTGGTCTGGTAGTTTCGTGCGGCAGTCGGCGGCACGTACCTCAATTGTTGTTGGGGTCTAGAATAGCGTGGACCGTTATATAGGTTTCTGGATTTCTCCACACGTTCCCGATACTTCTTTTCAAAAGAATCCATTTTCTTGCACACGACAAGAAGGTCATCGGTCGTTTTAGGAGGGTTCAGGTAGAGCGCGAATGAGTACTCTTTTTTCAGTCCTCCAATAACATGTTCAATTTTTGTTTCTTCTTCCATTGCGGGGTCAACCTTGTTGCACAACACTAGAATGTCTTCCGCGAACCTGATTGCTGGTTCATTCCAGTGTTGCATTCTGTTGAGCTTCATTCTAAGTTCTTCTTTATTCGCGTCCAAAGAAAAATCCTGAATGAGGCGGATTTTAATATTTTCCCAGCTCGTGAAACTAGCTTTGTGTAAATTCAACCAGGTTTTAGCGCTTCCCGTCATGTTCATGGCGGCATAACGAGAGATAATGTAGTCTGCCCAATGGTACAAGAAGCCAATTTCTTCAAGAGATTCAATCCATGGGCGAGGGTCTTCCGTTCCATCATACTTGGGGATGTCGATGTTGGGATTCAGGACAACTGGGTCGGAACTAGCATCTCTACCAATTGTTGCACCAGGTTGCGGCTTGGCAGACTCTTCAGCCTGGATTCTCTCCTGTGCTGGGTCTTGCATCTTACCAGAGCGTGTTTCAACCATCCTACAAATTTATAAAAGGGAATAACGAGATAAGTCTTCTTTAAGTAGCCACCAGAATCCTTTTTTTATTTTCTCACATCAAAGAGAGCAGTGAAGTCACACGTGTACCTAAATACAAATGATGACAATCTAAATAATCTGTGTTTTAAATAAATATCATAGAATATTTTATATAAAAATAAATAAATATATAATTTACATTTCAAATATATTAAAAATAATATAAGAAATACGCCATTAATCATGATGTAACAATATAAGTAGGCGCATTTGGATTGAAGTGCCCTAAGATTGGTGGACTTAATAGTGCTGTTTTTAGGGTTTGAAACGCTTCCTCTTGCCTTTCTGTCCAGGTAAATGATACACTTTATTTAATAAGGTTGGTCAAAGGGTCAGCAATTTTTGAGAAATCTTTGATAAATTTTCTATAATATGAGCACATTCCCAAAAATGATTGTACTTCTTTGACCTTTGTGGGCCGAGGAAAATTTCTGATAGCTTTGATGTTATGTTCCGCGGGTTTTATACCATGTTTGCTCGTTATATAGCCGAGAATCTCCAATTCTTCAAAAAAAATCGGCATTTTTTTGTTTAATCTTAAATTAGATTCACGAAAACATCTAAAAACAGCTTCGAGTCTTTTGAGGTGCGTTGGAAAATCCGGGCTATATATGATAACATCATCCAGATAACACAAACAAATTTGCCATCTCAGATTTCCAAGCATATTCTCCATATTTCTCTCAAAGGTAGCAGGCGCGTTACAAAGTCCAAAAGGCATCACGTTGAATTCATATAACCCATGTGCCGTAGTGAAAGCCGTCTTCTCTTTGTCTCTCTCTTCAATTTCGACTTGCCAATATCCCGATTTGAGATCTATTGCTGAGAAGTACTTGGATCCTTGGAGAGAATACATTACATCATCAATTCTTGGGATTGGATAAACATCCTTCACTGTTACTTCATTTAATTTCCTGTAATCCACACAAAATCTGTATTTGCCATCTCGTTTTTTCACCAATATAACGGGAAAGGACCAGGGACTTGAAGATGGTCTAATTATTCCTTCTTCAAGCATCTCGTCTATTTGATCCTTTATGATGGTTCGTTCCTTAGTACTTACCCTGTAAGGCTTGTGCTTTCTCAGTTTTGCGTCTTCTGTATGAATCTGATGTTTTGCCAAATTGGTCCTGCCTAACCTCGATGAAAACAAATCAGTATACTTGGCCAAGATTTGTTTTAACCTTTCTTGTTCTTTAAATGATACATTTTTGTTTATTTGAAATTGTATTTCGTCATTTTCATTCTGCTTCTCTATATTCTCTATAAAATTTACCTCTGCAGGAAGACTTCCATAAGCCAATGTTTGGTCTTTCATGATTTTTAAAGGTCGAGGATAAGGGTTCGTTATCCAGATATGAGTTTTCTTATCCGTGACAGTAAGCAAACTTCTTGCCAATCAAAGACCATTTGTTTGAGTCATTTTGTTGTTCTCTTCGATGACATATTCCCCATCCTCTACTTCTATTGAGGCCCTAATCAATTTAATAGATAGTTTAGGTATAACGGTATCTGTAGTGCTCTTTATTTTTTTTAGATCATAATTGCTTACGTCATGATTACTCATCAAATTATATTTTATCGTTTCTCGTTTACAATCAATTTTAGCATTCATTTTTTTAAGGAAATCTCGTCCAAGAATAAGAGTTCGTAGATGCGCGTCCATTACTACAAATTCGTGGGATAATTAGTGTCATCAATTTTTAAATCTAAAATAATGCTACCTACCATATCTAATTTTTTCCCATCGGGTCCTGAACATGTTTTAGTGAGCCTATTTATTTCACGGCCAGCAAAAAGTGCTGTCCTTAGGTCGACCACTGAAAGATCGGCGCCTGTATCAATCAAAGCTTCGCATAACCCTATCTTGTCCACATTAATATTAATTTTGTACCTAGGGTCCAACTTTCTAATTCCATTTATGGTCGACTTGCTTTGATTGAAGGAATCAGGCGCGACACTTAGTTTAGATCTTCCAACACGGAATATCTATTCCGTGTAGGAATATTCGTTTGTGTGTCATTACAAACATCCGCATAGAGGCGAGGCCGTGTATAATCTTTTCTTTCGTCCATTTGAAGATTTTCTTGACTCTTGTCTTGGGAAACTGAGGGGTCCTCTTCTACGATCCTCACAAACTTGACTCTGCAATACCGCGCTACGTGTCCTGGCTTGTTACACTTGAAACATATTGGTCTCCCGTCTTCTGTCCTATTCCTATTTGAATTTGAATTCTTATTGTATGTTTTACTTGGGTAGACCGGTTTTGGCTCAGAATTGGGAGTGTAAGATCGTCTAGGGGCAGATACCTGGGGCAGAGGCTTGTTCTGGTAGTACCTCGGAGTGGGGGCCTGGGGCTTGGAGGTGTTCTGGTAGTACCTCGGAGCGGGGGCCTGGGGCTTGGAGGTGTTCTGATATGGTCTTCTGAACGACGTAGCATTCTTTCATTGCTCTTGATGATGGGGACGAGGAGAGCGTGGTCCAATATATAGAGCTCTTGATTTTTCTGCACGTTCTTGGTAATTCTTTTCGAACAAATCCAGCTTTTTACAAATTTCTAGAAGTTCATTGGTATTATTTAGGAGGGTTTAGGTGAAGGGCAAAAACGTATTATTTCTTTAACCCTCCAATAACCCAGTTTATTTTAGTCTCTTCTTCCATTTGGGGGTCGACCTTGTTGCACAGTACAAGGATATCCTCTGCGAACCTGATTGCAGGTTCATTCCACTGTTGCATCCTGTTTAGTCTCATCTTCATTTTATCTTTGTTGGCGTCTGAGGCAAAATCCTCAATTAGGCGGCTCTTGAAATTTTCCCAGCTGGTGAAACTTATATTGTGTAGGTTCAGCCAGGTTTTGGCGCTACCAATCATATTCATGGCAGAATAACGAGAGATAATGTAGTCTGCCCAATGGTACAGGAAGCCAATTTCTTCAAGAGATTCAATCCATGGGCGAGGGTCTTCCGTTCCATCATACTTGGGGATGTCGATGTTGGGATTCAGGACAACTGGGTCGGAACTAGCATCTCCACCAATTGTTGCGCCGGGTTGCGGCTTGGCAGACTCTTCAGCCTTGATTCTCTCCTGTGCTGGGTCTTGCATCTTACCAGAGCGTGTTTCAACCATCCTACAAATTTATATAAGGGAATAATGAGATAAGTCTACTTTAAGTAGCCTCCAAAATAATTTATTTATTTTCTCACATCAAAGAGAGCAGTGAAGTCACACGTGTACCTAAATACAAATGATAATAATCTAAATAATCTGTTTTAAATAAATATCATAGAATATTTTATATAAAAATAAATAAATATATAATTTAAATTTCAAAAATATATTAAAAATAATATAATAAATACGCCATTAATCATGATGTAACAATATTGAGGGCCTGCATAGCCGAAAACATATATATATGTTCCCGGCTTCGCCCGGTTTTTACCCGAGTAAAAGTTTGCCTAACGACCATTTGTTAAAACGATTCTAGCAAACATCCAATCCTTCTGAATCTATACTTGTCTATACTCTCGATAATTTGAATTTTTTTCCTGGTCCCTTGAAAAATACTCGATAAGTTGAATAAAATCAATATTAATTGGTCCACTCGGTAATTTGAAGTTAAAGGAATAGTATCTTGCCACAAACGAACATTTGTAAATAAATTTATTTAGCGAATGTACCAGGCTTCGCCCGGTTTTTGCTCGAGTAAAAGTTTGCCTAACGAATATTTTTTAAAACGATTCTAGAAAACATCCAATCCACCTATATATAGATTTATAAACGTATATATAAATTGTTATATGCGTTTAAATATATTTTTGAAACATAATTTTTTTGAAAACATTTATTAAATTTTAAATAAGATATTTTCTCTAAATATTTATTAATATTGAAATGCCAAGTTTTTTACGTCATTGGAATACTATATTGCTAAATCTTCAAATTAAATGTTAAATTTATTATACTTGGAACACATTTTTGCATTTTTACAATTTATAAATGTAATTTCACCAGATACCGCTAGAGGCGTTGCTTGCGAGTGAAAGTAGAAAATTTGCAAATAAAATTACGACGAATATTTATTTCAAATCAAATTCAAACCAGAAACATTCACAGTAATATAGTAAACTAGCGGATGTACCCGGCTTCGCCCGTGTTTTAGCCGAGTAAAGGTTTGTCTAACGAATCTCTCGATAAAGTGAACATTTTTTCCCGGTCCCTTGAAAAATACTCGATAAGTTGAATAAAATCAATATTAATCGGTACCCGAGTAAAGGTCTGTCTAACGAACATTTGTTAAAACAATTCTCTATAAACTTATAAAAAGAAATAGATATATTTTGATAATTTGAAACTGATAAAGTGATCATTTTTTCCCGGTCCCTGTGTGCCGTGTCATTCTGAATTTTGTCTTTCCTAATTTTCTACATTACAAAATCATCGTTTTATCTAGTGAACATTTTTTCCCGGTCCCTTGAAAAATACTCGATAAGGTTGAATAAATTCATGGTCGTTTATGGAAGATGGACGAAGTTCCCGGAGGTTATCTTGGGCAAGCTCCCGCGAGGCTTTTTTTCTTGTCTACTTGGCATAGCTGTGTCACCAACTCTGCCCTGATTGGTCGGTGGGCGGCCGGCGGCCGGGCGAATCCATTCTCTCACGGGGTGGGGCAGACCCAAGGTCATCAGGAGCAGCAAACCTAAGCCTATCTCTGTCTCAATGGTGGCGCTGCTTGCGAGTTAAAGCTACAAATCTGCAAATAACTCTAAGGATATTAAAGATTTTCAAGATATTATTTTTCGTAAACCTTTCCGGGGATCCACCTAATAATATCCCAAAATTTCACGGCGATTGGATGTATGGTTTTTGAATCCATAGAGGACACACACACACACACACACAGACATTCATTTTTATATATATACTAGCGGATGTGCCCGGCTTCGCCCGGGTTTCACCCGAGTGAATGTTTGTCTAAGGAACATTTGTTAAAACAATTATCTTTAAACTTATAAAACGTACTCGGCTTCGCCCGGGGTTTTACCCGAGTTAAGGTTTGTCTAGCGAAAATTTGTTAAAACAATTCTCTAAAAACTTATTAAAAAATAAAAATATATATTTTGATAATTTGAAACTCGTAAATTTGAATCTCTCGATAAAGTGAACATTTTTTCCCGGTCCCTGTGTGCCTTGTCATCCTGAATTTTGTCTTTCCTAATTTTCTACATTAGAAAATCATAGTTTTATCTAGTGAACATTTTTTCCCGGTCCCTTGAGAAATACTCGATAAGTTGAATAAATTCAATATTAATTGGTTCCCTCGGTAATTGGAAGTTAAAGGAATAGTATCTTCGCCTTGGAATTGTATCATTATTCTTGTCGCAAATAAATTGCCGTGTCATCCTGAGATAATCTTACTTTTGATAAATAATATTTAAGATAACAAACTTAGTGATAAGAAAACTTGTTAACATCGTCATAATGGGGGCGCTGCTTGCGAGTTAAATCTACAAATCTGCAAATAACTAAGGATATTCAAGATATTCATGAAATTATTTTTCAAAAACCTTTCCGGTGATATACCTAATAATATCCCAAAATTTCACGGCGATTGGATGTATGGTTTTTGAATCTAAAGAGTACAGACAGACAGACAGACATTCAATTTTATATATATAAGATAATATGAATGAGTTTTGATAATTGTAAAAAAAAAATGCATCGGCCGGGAATCGAACCCGGGCCGCCCGCGTGGCAGGCGAGCATTCTACCAGTGAGCCACCGATGCTTTAAAAAAACGGCCATATTTAGGTATTCATTCCATTCCGGATTAGTCCGCGTAAAAAAAAAAGTTCTTCAAATTAAAAAAAGAAATAGCCAAAAATACTAATAAAAATGCAGCCGAAAATTTTCCTCAGGTTTATAAAAAGCGACATGCAAAATTTGGTACCAATTGGTTCAGTAGTTTTTGAGTTTATCGCGAAACAGACAGACAGAAATTGACTTTTATATATATAGAGAGATATATATATATATATTTACTCTTCATTGTTGGCTTTTTATCTTACATTCATTCTTCATTGTTGGCTTTTTATATTACATTCACTCTTCATTGTTGGCTTTTTATCTTACATTCACTCTGTTGGCTTTTATATTACATTTACTCTTCATTGTTGGCTTTTTATCTTACATTCACTCTTCATTGTTGGCTTTTTATATTATATTTACTCTTCATTGTTGGCTTTTTATCTTACATTCATTCTTCATTGTTGGCTTTTTATATTACATTTACTCTTCATTGTTGGATTTTTATATTACATTCACTCTTCATTGTTGGCTTTTTATATTATATTTACTCTTCTTTGTTGGCTTTTTATCTTACATTCATTCTTCATTTTTGCTTTTTATATTACATTTACTCTTCATTGTTGGCTTTTTATCTTACATTCACTCTTCATTGTTGGCTTTTTATCTTACATTCATTTTTCATTGTTGGCTTTTTATATTACATTCACTCTTCATTGTTGGCTTTTTATCTTACATTCATTATTCTTTGTTGGCTTTTTATATTACATTCACTCTTCATTGTTGGCTTTTTATCTTACATTCACTCTGTTGGCTTTTTATATTACATTTACTCTTCATTGTTGGCTTTTTATCTTACATTCACTCTTCATTGTTGGCTTTTTATATTATATATTCATTCTTCATTGTTGGCTTTTTATATTATATTTACTCTTCATTGTTGGCTTTTTATCTTACATTCATTCTTCATTGTTGGCTCTTTATATTACATTTACTATTCATTGTTGGCTTTTTATCTTACATTCACTCTTCATTGTTGGCTTTTTATCTTACATTCATTCTTCATTGTTGGCCTTTTATATTACATTCACTCTTCATTGTTGGCTTTTTATCTTACATTCATTCTTCATTGTTGGCTTTTTATATTACATTCACTCTTCATTGTTGGCTTTTTATATCATATAGAAAATCATAGTTTTATCTAGTGAACATTTTTTCCCGTGTCACATTGCCGTGTCATCCTGAGATAATCTTACTTTTGATAAATAATATTTAAGATAACAAACTTAGTGATAAGAAAACTTGTTATCATCGTCACAATGGGGGCGCTGCTTGCGAGTTAAATCTACAAATCTGCAAGTAACTCTAAGGATATTCAAGATATTCATGAAATTATTTTTCAAAAACCTTCCCGGTGATATACCTAATAATATCCCAAAATTTCACGGCGATTGGATGTATGGTTTTTGAATCTATAGAGTACAAACAAACAAGCAGACAGACAGACATTCAATTTTATATATATAGATAGATAACTTCCTAAAGTTTCACGGCGATTGGATAATCTTACCTTTTAAAACATTCTAACAAACTAACAAACTACGTGTAGAATTATTAACCAATTAAATTCATTTATCGTCGCGACCAGTGCGGCGCCAAGCGGTGAAAGGCTGGAACTAACGCTTTTTTTTTTTTAAAGCAAATTAACATTTTTAGTTTTTTGAATAGCCTATATGTTAAACAAAATCTTCAGCTACTTACATGCAAAATTTCATAATGATTGATTCTGTAGATTTTGCGCAACGCGATAACAAACATCGAATTTGAATTTCATTTTTATAGATATAAGGATATATATATATATATATATATACTAGACGAATGACCCGGGCAACGCCCGGGTTTACCCGATTAAATGTTTTATTCAAACACTATGCATTACAATTATAAATTTGGCGCCGTGGATGTCACTCTTGTGAACCGTCCCGTCCAAAATTTACATGTACATTAGGTCAGCTGATATTACCTCCCATCTTCACCGCTAGAGGTGCTGCTCGCGAGCAAAAGGGCAAACTCGACGAATATTCGGGAAAGAGACCTGAAAATTTCGCTATAAGTTTTTCCAGATTCTACTCTATATACTGTTGAAATTTCAGTCAGAGTAGTTACGATATAAATCTTCAAATCGAGCGAGCGTCTATAAATATTTCGATTTAGATCAACTATTCTAATTATTAAGCCAACTATTATTAATAAAATCTTTTAGAAGATTTTAATTTTAAACGTATTTATAACCTTGATAGAGGGCGCTGTTCGTGAGCTAAGTAGAATAATTTGAATATACAGTTTTTATATTTAATATATATATATAATTTAAAATAGCCTATCGTTTTCCTCGTATTTTTTTTTTTTTTACTTACGTATCGAAATTTAGGTACTGTAAAAAAAACTTTTTTTCAATATTATAAAAAAAAACACACAGGCTAAGTTTAGAACCAAGGTTGTGGAAATACTAAGCCGTACACCTAACCATTAAGCTACGCTTGGCATCATGAATATTCGCATGTAAAGCTATTTCAGGCCTTATATATTTCTAACGACCTTTTTGAAATAGGTTTTTGAAACATGGAAATAATAATACTTCAAATAAATATAAATAGAGTGAACACAAATAAAACATACCAAATATTTCGAATTAGAGCAGGTATTTTAAACGGCGAATTAGATAAGTTATATCTAAAAATGAAAATATAGACGAGGGCCATCCAATAAATAAGTTTCCCTATTTTTTAACAAATAAACGACATTATTTACAATTATGCAGTTATTTTATTTTCATTATACAACTCATAGACTACTTCTCTAAATAATCACCATTTCTGTCCAAACTTTTTTGGTACCGTTGTAGCAATTTTTAGATACCACTGTTGTACCAAGCCGTGTCCTGTCTTCGTAGCCAGTGGTTCGCCTCCGCCTGCACTTCGTCATCATTAGCAAAGTGCTTGCCTCCAAGGTGCCACTTGAGTGCTGGATAAAGATGGAAGTCGCTTGGGGCAAGTTCCGGAGAATAAGGTGGATGTGTGAAAATTTCCCATTTGAAGTTTTCCATAGCCATAACTTTGCATGCAGAGATTGTGACCTTCGCCTTTTTTGGTGCACTTTCCTCAGGCTTCTTCCACACCATGCTTTCATCTCCAGTGACAATACGGGAAAACAGTTGATCTCCATCTCTTTGATGCATTTCCAGGAAAGCTCGGGCTGCCTCCATCCGTTGTTGCTTGTGATTTTCCAAGAGCAAACGCGGGACCCATCTTGTGCAGACTTTAAGAAAATTCAAAACATCTGACATGATTGTTCCAATCGAAGAGCGTCTAATTTCGATTCCAGGAGGCAGTCGAATCATTATTTCGTCAATGGTGACTCGGCGATCTGCTTCCACCACATTCCGAACAGCAGCAACGGCTGCATTGTCCGTAGCAGTAACGGGGCTGCCGCTTCGCTCGTCATCATGCACGTTTTGCCGTCCTACTAAGAACCATGAACGCCATCGGCGAACCATTTGGTTGCTCATACATTCTTCACCATACACTGACACTGAATTGCGATGAATATTGACCGCAGTTTAATTTTTGGCCGTGAAAAAACGAATTACGGAACGGAGTTCACAAGTGGACACGTTCACCAGTGATAGCTCCATGGAAACTGAAGCGCTACGGACTTGCGCGTACGAGTAGCGTGATTTTGAAGGTCGCCAGCTTCCAACGTATCCTAGTGACCATTTCGTTCGCAGAAAAAAATAGGGAAACTTATTTATTGGATGGCCCTCGTAAATAAATAAAACATACCAAATATTGCAAAAGAAGTTATTTTAAACGGCGAATTAGATCAGTTATAGCTAAAAATGAAAATATATAAATAAATAAAACCTACCAAATATTTCAAATTAGAGCAGTTATTATATAAATATTTATATTATATCTGTTATTAAGCGAACTATTATTAATAAAATATTGAGAAGATTTAGATTTTAAACGTATTTATAACCTTTTAGTACTTGATAGAGGGCGCTGTTTGTGAGCTAAGTAGAATAATTTGAATATATAGTTTTAATAATTGATATATATATATTTAAAAATAGCCTATCGTCTTCCCCGTTATTTTTTACCTATGTATGGAAATTTTGGTTTGAATTAGTGAACTACTGCGAATTTGTATACCGGACATACAAACCAACACACAAACATTCATTTATATATATATATATAGATATATATGAAAAAAACGAGAGAAAAAATAAAAGATAAAAAGATCAGGTGTTGAAATCAATATTAAAAATGGCATATCCTGACCAGGAGCACATGTGCTTTACAGAAGGCAGAGCGCCATCTGGTGGAACAGAAATAAACTAAACATTGATTTAGCCTGTTCCCTAATATTTGGCCAACCCAATTTCTTGATAAATCAAGAAAAGCCATTCACGAACGCGTTTCGCGCTTTTGGCGCTCGTCAGTGTGGAGTAGGCTGAACCACTGCGACCAAAAATATTTTTTTGGCCCCAGTGGCTTCTTGAAAACCCAAGAAATGGGTATTTAAAGCCAAACTTGCGTAAATACGCTTAGCACATGAAAAAACGAAAGAAAAAATAAAAGATAAAGAGATCAGGTGTTGAAATCAATCTTAAAAATTTCTTCGGTAAAATATCGGTAATTTGAGGTATTAAAATGGAAAATCAAACTGTAAATATTTTATGACGATTTAAATTGCGAATATACCTCTGGTAGTTCAATTTTCCTATTTATATTGGCTTTATCTTCTGCATATATCTAGCAAAGTTTTTACTATTTTATTAACAGAGTATTATTTTTTATGTTTATATCTTGCTACTCTGTAAACTTACCTCATTGCTTATGATAGACGATAATTAAAATATATATTTATAGATTTATATCATATAAATTTGAAATATTTATGAAATTATTATTTTTGACCAGAATTTGGTTAGTTGTTATTAGAATTGTCTTGAAGCCTTTTTTATATAGAACTGTTTGTTTTGTTTATTATATTTCTTTATATTTTAAGCATATATAAAATAGAATATGTGTTAAATATATCTTCCTTTGTTTTGTAAGATAATAATCTTCAATAAATATAATCATATATGAGCAGAATCGTCCAATACAGTATTAGAGCTCTGAGAAGCGGTCTGGTGGATTAAATTGGCGAAACCGCTAGGAGGGTTCACCACTGATAGGCCAAGCCCTCCCAATATAATTTTTTCATCGCAGTAAGGGCAGTAGAAGTTTTTATTATGTATAAAAGAAACATTCGTGCTTTTAAATCCTTTCAATATATATGTATAGATGGCACGTTATTGCTTTGTGATAATCATTTTTGCATTTAAACTATCGTATTATTTAATAATAATCCACGCCTTATATAGATTCGACAACAATATGGTAGCAGAGCTTATTTATTAAATAAAACGTTAAAAAAAATTAAAATATTTTGAAATATATAAAACTAAAGAAATATAAATGGATTTTTTGCTTCACAAAAATCGAATTGCTCACAAATAGTAATTATGCGATTTGGAGTATGAAAATAGAAGCCTTGTTTGATTCAAGGGATGTTTTTGATGATGCTATCAATAATCCAAAGTCTACAAAAGATGATGAAAATGACGACGCTTTTAATGAATGGACTAAGACAAATAAACAAGCTCTTGGAATAATTATTCTTAGTTTGTCATCTGATCAGGCTATCGCCTACAAAGGTATCAAAAATGCACAAGAATTATGGAATACTATAAAACTCAGATATGAAGGAGAAGCTGAAGATAAATCTATGAATCTTATGCTTGAATTAACTCGACTAAAAAAGAAATATGATTAAAGCATTGAAGGTTACTTGACCAGAAGTCAAGGGATTTCAAGACAATTAATTGAAATGGGAAAAGCAATAAAAGATAAAGAAATAATTAGATACATCCACGAGGGATTACCTGATAAATATAACAATGTGATTACATCAATCCTCGCTAATAGAAATAAGGACTTTAATGGCATGCGCCAAATTTCATTGGACTTTGAAAAAGAAATCCAGAAAGAAGACAGGAACATGTCAAAGTATATAAAACCTCCAGTAACTAGAACAAAGTTAAAACATGTTTTTGTTGCGGAATAACAGAACATTTTCAAAAGGACTGTTGGTTTAAAAATAGAAAAAAAGTTGACCATCTAAACACCAAACAGTTTCCAACCAAGCGTTTCACTAAGAATGATGAAGAGAAAGCGAATAATACTAAAGAACATATCCCTAATAGGGACAAACAAGAATTTGTTTTAACAGCTGGAATTGAGCAAAGAAAAATGGTAAATGAATGGCAACTTGATTCAGTGTGCACTTCACACATGTCATGTGATAACTCATGGATGATTAATGAGAAAGATGAGGTACGACAAGTTAATCTTGCTGAAACTGGTAGAAGTATCAACTCCATATCAAGGGGAGATATCAAATCAGTAGCTGAATTGGATGATGGACAACATAATAATGTCAAATTAGAAGATGTGTTATTTGTTTCCCAACTAAATGGCAATTTGATGTCTGTACCGAGCCTGGTGAAAAGAGTAAATAGTGTCACCTTGAATCAAGAGGGTGCTTTCATTTATGCACCAAGTGGACAATTAATCTTTAAGGGTGAATTCGAGGAAGACATGTTTACCATCAGCTTAATCCAAGAACTTAGGTTGACTCAAAAGAAAAATGTTTTAAAATTGATAAGTACTCTAGGATTTTATGGCATAAAAGATTGGGATATATAATGACGATTACGTGTCAAGAATGAAAAGGGATGGCATGGTCCGAGGACTCCCTTACTTGAGAGGCGAAGTCGGAATATGCCAAGCATGCATAACAGGGAAAATGCCTCGGACACCTTTTCAGCGAACTTATGATGAAACTGCAAAGGGGGTACCTTATATTGCCTACATGTTGATCTATGCGGCCCCATGAAAGAAGAATCCTTTAGTGGAAACAAATATATGATGGTTGCTGTTGATAAATATTCTAGAATATTTTGGGAACCTTTTGAGTTTTTCAAGGATGAAGCATCTAACAAATTGAAAAATCTGATCAATAGCATGGAAAATGAGTTAGATGAATGGTCAAAGTAATTAAAACAGATAATGGATTTGAATTTATCAACAGATCATTAGAATAATATTTTAAAACAAAATGAATATAACATGAGAAAACTTATAATTACTCACCAAGAAGTAATGGCATCGCAGAAAGAGCGAACAGAACATTGCTCGATAAAGCCAGAACCCTCTTATCTGATGGAGGCTTGCCCGTCCAATTTTGGGCAAAAGCAATTTAAACAACTGAATATATTCACAATATTACTCCTAACAAGACTCATAAGCAAGAAACACCAATGGAACTTTGGAATGGCAAGAAACCAACTATAAAACACTTGAAAGTATTTAGATGCTTAGCTTTTTATAAAGTTAATGACAACCAAAGACATAAGTTACAACCCAAGGCAGAAAAAGGAATTTTCATTGGATACTCAAGGGAAAGAAAGGCATATAGGATATATGATGCAAATCAGTGTCGACTGAATGAGACATGAGATGTAAAGTTTGATGAATCCAAAAAGGGTATAGAAGAATCACATGGATATATAGAACCTTTGACAGACAATTTGGTCTACCTACCATTATATTTTCAAATCACTGATTCACCATAAATAACTTTTGCACCACAATATTTTGAAGAATATAATTCAGACTACCTTAATGAAGATTAACCCTCTCTAGGGTTCTTCCTCTCGATCTGGAAATGGCGGCTAAAACTGAGTTATACCTTAAAAAGTATTGATTGGTTGAGGCTGAAATTCCACTCGAGCCTCCTCCCTTTCCACATCCTCTTCCTTACCCCCCTATCACTCCGCCTCCCACTAATATTCCTGCTCTTTTCTTCCACGTTGCATACTATACAGATGGTTCCAAAACCAGAGATGGAGTTGGCGCCGGCGTGTACAGGTTCTCTTATCTCGATTGTGCACCTGAAATACGTGAATCTCATGTCCTGTCCCCTCATTGTTCTGTCTTTCAGGCGGAAGCCCTTGGATTGGTTAAGGCACTTGAAAACGCAACCACTTTACCAAATCATCTAACCTTAGGATACTTCCTGGACAACCTCTCAGTCGTGAAGTCAGTTCTGAACTCTAAGACTGGTAATTACCTTATCAACATGGCTCTGCTACTGATTTCGCGATTGAATCGCAATGGGAACAGATGCACCATACAATAGATCAAGGGCCACAGTGGGATTGTGGGTAATGACATTGCGGACACACTCGAAAAGCGGAGTGCTGAGTCTGCGAATCCAAGCTGTTACAAACTTGTTCCTTTGTCGTTTGTAAAATCAGCAATCTACGGCCGGGCGCGTGAAGCATGAGAGAGCAGATTCCTTTCTCTAGCTCCTATCCACACCCGCTTTGGCCTTACTCCAATGAGTCTTTTAGACAAAAGGTATGCGTACATCGTCCCTAGCGAGCATATTGTGGTTGGCCTGCTATCGATACACACGTGGACGGACAGTTTCGCCCACAGTATAAGCGTCATTGACCAACCTTCCTGCCCTTACTGCGACGCTGACAGCCTTGATGCCCTTAGATTCCCCCTTCTTTCCACCTGTGCAGAAGAATTGGGGTACACTCCGCGGTCACTCAAAGACTTTATTTTCAACAGGAGCACTTGGCTAGCCTGCCTGGAGTTCTTAAAGGCCTCTGAGAGACTTAAGCCACGCGTCCGCGCGGAGGATCCCGACCACCTGAGTGACTCGGACTCCTCGCCTCATGGTTAACACCGGTCATTAGCGGCCGTTCGTAGGCGCAACTCTGGCATGTGCCGCTGTTTAAGATCGGTTTCGCGACCTGCCCTGCGTATGTGATCGCCCCTGACGCTGTCTCTGTAACCCCAGGACAGAGGGAAAATGGTTTGGCGATTCGACGGCGCGGGCTGCTCAAGAAATCGACTTACGCAGCGACCCAATTGAACGCGCTATGCAATCTCTGGTGTACTTTTGCGGTTGGTTGTCTTAGTACTGGTACCCTCACTAGTAATCCTTGATATAGGATTTAAATTTCAAAAATTTTATTCATCACGAATGTATTTTTTTTAATTAACATTTTTTTTTATATGAAACCTTTTATTCATTTATTTTTACAAAAGAAAATCTATCCTTTCCCATCAGTTGCTGAATCATTCCCGCTTTATCTAAATTTCTTATCTGAACAACACCTGTCTTTCTTTTATCTTCCCTGGCCTGGGGAATCTAAACTTTTTGAACAACCTTGGTTGCGTGCAGCACCTTGGTATTTTGATATAGTGCATTGCGTCTTGTCTGTTTGCTACATTATTTTGGGCTTAAAAATCATACACTTTGATTAATAGCCCGTAAAACGATATTCTCCCTCTCTCTTTACTTCATCGACCTGCCCACTTTGTGGGAAATAACTCTCGCAGTCCACCGGTGGCGGAGTCTTTCCCGCGGTGAGCGCCACCAATGACGACTTGTATATATTATAAAAATATACATATGTTATATATATGTTTATTTATCAATTATTTTATATTTTTATATCTTTTTATTCATATATAGATAAAGAAATTTTCCTTATTTGAAATTAAACGAAAAAACATGGTGAAGGAAGACGAGTTTCTTTTATTGATGCATAGGTGCAAGCTTTCGGGTAAAAACCCTTCAACAGGCGAGAAATGATGAGCGACTTATAAGGACTATGGTACAAATGGTAGGAAAGAATAAATATATATAAAAAAGAAAGTTTTTAAACTATTTATATATGTTGATATTAACGGAAGAACCGATTTTTGAGAAAAGTAAATATTAAATCTGCGGTCTGAAACCACGAGACGGCGCATGATTAGGGCTATTGAAATAAACATGTGGGAGGTTTAAATAAAGGACAAGAGAGGATGATAAGCTTCTGTAAGATCTATTTTTCTGTTGATGCTGTTCAGTTTGTGGGATACTATGGATTCTAGGATAAGTCTTTGGTGTAAGATATGTATGTGCCTGTAATGTATGGTGGGGTTATTGATGTTGAAAGTGTGGCCTGTACTCTGTATATGTTGAAAAATGAGGGATTTGGTATCTTGCCTAGAAATATTACGGGAATGTTCAGTCATCCTGATGGCCACAGATCTACCTGTCTCACCAACGTAAGTGGCAGGACACTGTTCACATGAGACGGAGTAGACTGCGCCCATAGAACGAAGAGGGTCAGGAGGAGCTGAGGACTTAGTATGAGGATGACGGAGGGATGAAAGAAAATTCGGGGAGTTTTTATATATGGTACGGATGCCATAAGATTTAAGTTTTCTGGCTATATCTACTGAGGAGGGGGAGTAAGTAGAGGGCTGCCCATTGGGGAGTCCCTGAACTGTCTATAATGGTGCTGTAGGAATGTGAATGTGTTCATGCTTAAGCATATTTTGGGGAGTTGGACTATGATTGTAGAAGTGTGGGTATCAACATTTTGTGATTGAAGGAAATGAATCAAGCTATCTTGATGAGTTCATGGGGAAGACAGAGGTAGAGGGAGGTGACGTCGAAGGAACACATAGTAAAGGTAGGATCAGGTTTAAGAGTTGTTAACTCATTAATAAAGTGAGGGGTGCTATTAATTGAAAGGGTATTATTGTAATTGGTTAATAGAGGAGAAGGAAGCTGGAAAGATATTTAGCTAGAGGATAAGCGGGCGATAAGTGATAGGCTATGATGGGACGAAGAGGTACTTCTGGTTTATGTACTTTGGGAAGGCCGTATATATAGGCTGAACTATGGAGGTTAGAGGTAAATGATATTTAATCTTCAGGTGAGATGTTTTTAAAGAGAATTTTTCCATTAGATCCATGGTAGCTAAGAATCTATCTAAGCCCTTTCTTCCTCCCTCTAACCATCTTGAAAACACCATTACACTCAAAAAACTCAAACTTCATAAATCAATAGTTATCACTAAGTCTGATAAGGGTGCTAATACAGTTATCTTGAATCAGGATAGTTAAATTTCAAAAATGCATAATTTACTTAGTGATGACACAACTTTTTCACCCATCACGGACCAAATCAGCCTCTCTGTTGTCAAGGATTTCAAAACCTCACTTCTCCGACTCAAGAAATTTAAAAACATCTCACCTGAAGATTATATCTCATTTACCTCTAACCTCCACAGTTCAGCCTATATATACGGCCTTCCCAAAGTACATAAACCAGAAGTACCTCTTCGTCCCATCATAGCCTATCACTTATCGCCCGCTTATCCTCTAGCTAAATATCTTTCCAGCTTCCTCTCCCCTCTATTAACCAATTACAATAATACCCTTTCAATTAATAGCACCCCTCACTTTATTAATGAGTTAACAGCTCTTAAACCTGATCCTACCTTTACTATGTGTTCCTTCGACGTCACCTCCCTCTACCTCTGTCTTCCCCATGAACTCATCACAGATAGCTTGATTCATTTCCTTCAATCACAAAATGTTAATACCCACACTTCTACAACCATAGTCCAACTCACCAAAATATGCTTAAGCATGAACACATTCACATTCCTACAGCACCATTATAGACAGTTCAGGGGCTCCCCAATGGGCAGCCCTCTATGTACCATTATTGCTGAAATAGTCATGACTAGAATAGATGAATGGATCACCCATACCATCTCTACAGAAATTCAATTCTGGCGCAGATACATAGATGATATCTTCTGTATATGCAAAAAAAGATCAAGAGAGCTTCATACTACTAACACTTAATAATTACAATCAGTAAATTTCGTTTACTCTAGAAACAGAAACTAACCATGTTATCCCATTCCTTGATATTTTAATTATTCGCACCCCATCCTCATTTCACACTACAGTTTATCATAAAAAACAATGCCCCCCCCCCCCCTTTTACACTCACTACAATTCTTACTGTCCTATCTCCCATAAAATCAATATTGTCAGAACCCTTACAAAAAGAATATACACCCATTGTTCCATAGACATCTTTAAAATAATAGAAAGAAATCGTATCATAACCCAGCTCTCTGCAGCTTCTTTTCCGCTCTTGTTCATTAATAAATATACTTACACACCTACAACTTCCAATCCTTCCATGACTTACAGATCATTGTGCTTTCTTCCTTACTACCCCTCCTCAGTAGATATAGCCAGAAAACTTAAATCTTATGGCATCCGTACCATATATAAAAACTCCCCGAATCTTCTTTCATCCCTCCGTCATCCTCATACTAAGTCCTCAGCTCCTCCTGACCCTCTTCGTTCTATGGGCGCAGTCTACTCCGTCTCATGTGAACAGTGTCCTGCCACTTACGTTGGTGAGACAGGTAGATCTGTGGCCATGAGGATGACTGAACATTCCCGTAATATTTCTAGGCAAGATACCAAATCCCTCATTTATCAACATATACAGAGCACAGGCCACACTTTCAACATCAATAACCCCACCATACATTACAGGCACATACATATCTTACACCAAAGACTTATCCTAGAATCCATAGTATCCCACAAACTGAACAGCATCAACAGGAAAATAGATCTTCCAGAAGCTTATCATCTTCTCTTGTCGTTTATTTAAACCTCCCACATGTTTATATCAATAGCCCTAATCATGCGCCGTCTCGTGGTTTCAGACTCAGATTTAATATTTACTTTTCTCAAAAATCGGTTCTTCCGTTAATATCAACATATATAAATAGTTTTAAAACTTTATTTTTTATATATATTTATTCTTTCCTACCATTTGTACCATTGTCCTTATAAGTCGCTCATCATTTCTCGCCTGTTGAAGGGTTTTTACCCGAAAGCTTGCACCTATACATCAATAAAAGAAACTCGTCTTCCTCCACCATGTTTTTTCGTTTAATTATCTATTCATATATTTATCAATATATAATCATATTTATTCATATTTATATTTTATCTGTATTTAACCCTATATAATCTTATATGGACATTGAAATAAAGTAGTTTCAATCTCAATTTCTTTCTTTGCTTTGTAGAGAGAGAGAGAGAGTTTTACTTTGTCCGCTCTGGCTGCAACAGAGCATTGTGGCCTGTCTGCTCTCCACGGTCACTCCTGGGCTCAATACTATTGGACCCGTCTCTGCCTCCCCCTGATCTCCGCGGATCACCACCCTGCCCCCCTGATCCTCCTCTACATCCCGGCTTTCCTCCTGGCCTCACTTGGCGATGATCCCCTGGACACCCATCCCCAGGCCCCTCCAACAGTGCTTTGTATATATTCCGCTTTATGCGTCCATCGGTGCTCAAAAATCATTCATTTTGGTTAGCAGCCCCGTAAATAAAGATATTTCCGTTCTTGCCATAAATAAATTGCTGCGTCATTCTGAAGTTCGTCTTTCCTAATTTTCCAAGTGGTATTTTGGTGGAAATGCTGGGTAAATTAGGGAAGACAAACTGAAAATTGCCGAGAAGACCTTGAGGCATTGGGTGCTGTGATCTACATTTTAAGAAACTGTCTCCAGGATTCCACCGCCGTGTCAAAGCCAAGACTTCCCTCCAAGATGACGATGTCCCTATAGACGATACGACGAAAAAGCCGCTCTTCACGCCGCAAGAAAAAGGACGCAAAGGTACTAGGGACAATGTTCCAAGACTTCGATGGAATCCTTGGCAGAAGCCATATCCATATCAGTAACTACAATAATTGCACGCTGTGGGTCACAGCTCAAATAGGGAAGGAGCTATGTAGCATAGTATTTATTATTTTATTTACAGAGTATCATTTTGACGTGACAACGTCTTAAATTAGGTTGCGGCTGGGAGTCACTTATGAAAAAGTGTAACGCCCGGTAACGTTACGATGAGTCACCGAACGAGAGTGCTGCGCGCGCAGCGCTAGAGAATTAGGCGCATTGAATCGGCGCATGCTTGTCTCTGTCTTTGTCTTTCTCGAACGTTTTTGGCGTTGGAAAAACAAGAAAGCGTCATAATACAAGTTCACACGTGTGGTTAAAGTATCGTCAGCTGTGTCTGTAGTGAAAATGTGGAGTGCTTAGATTCGTCATTTACAACAACTACAACAATAAAGGTAAATAATTGTACACTGATATTTCATTATCGTAAACTATGATTGATTGATTAATTGTTAGATTGACACAAAAGTTGAGAAACTGAGTTTATAGGTTATGTCATACTATTGATAAATGTTGATAGTGTTAAGTAAATTATTAGTTTAAAATTAATTAATTAATTAATTATTATTTTACAAATTTTAAATAGTTTCTTCACAGGACCGGCCGGCTGTGGGAAAACTTATTCAGTTAAGTGCCTGATGGAGACGTACAATCGTTACACACAGGAACACAACTCACTGAACAACGCATACGTTGCTTGTGCAAGCACAGGCAAAGCAGCTGTCCCTATTGGCGGAACGACAGTTCACTCAGCGTTTCGTCTCACAAATTCTCGAGTGACAAAACTTCTTTCTGCTGAGAACTTGCAAGCCTACAGAAACATGTTTGTCGGCGTGAAAGTTGTTTTCATTGATGAAATCAGCATGTTGAGTGCAGCTATACTTGGAAAAATCAATTATCGACTACAGCAGATTACCGGTATTTACGATCAACCATTCGGAGGCATTCACATGATCTTATGCGGCGATTTCAGACAGCTGCCACCTGTGCGCGCTAGTCCGTGTTACACAGTACCACACAACCAACTCGGAGGACCTGTACTCTGGCAAAGCATCAACTACTTCCCATTAGTCCATGTTGTCCGACAAACTGACGAGCTGTTTTCGACGATTCTCACCAAAATTGGAGATGGACTCAAACTAAGTGTCAATAATATCGCACTTATTGAGTCCAGGCACAAATCTGAAGTCTGGTGCAAAGAGAATGTACCCAACGCTGTCAGATTGTATTACAGCAACCATGAATTAGATTCATACAATCGAAACGCAATTCAAAACGCACACAACTGTATCGCCACTGATATTATGCTTGGGTATTCCAGCAATTCTGAAAAGAGCCGGGAGCAAGGGAAACTTCACAAGATGTCGGTTGCAGAAACCGACGGATTGCCATACATGTTGCCATTAGCAGTAGGATATCCGTACATGATTACATCTAACATAGACGTCGCCGATGGATTGGTAAATGGGGCTATTGGAGTTTTGCTATACATCGAACGTCAGCCAGCCAATGCAGATGACCGTTCTGCTCCAGGAGGACCATCGACCAGCACAAGTTTGCCGCCAGCTGAAGATGAAATCGCCACTCTATGGTTCCAGTTTGAAGACAAAAATACGGGTACTAAAGCAAAAATCAAATGTCGACCACATGTGCACAGCAAACCAAACACCTTATCCGTCGATTGGGTGCCAGTGCACAAGAAAGTGGTAAACATTTCGTTGACAAAAACAGTGAAGTGCAAGCGAAAACAATTTCCTTGCGTGCCTGCTTGTGCAATTACGATCCACAAGGCCCAGGGTGGGACGTTTACTACAATTGTTTACAAGTACTCCTCAAAACAACCACAGCAATTGGTATATGTAGCCATGAGCCGCGTCACAAGTATCGACGGATTGTACATCATAACAGAAAAGGATTCTCCATTGGTTTTCAAACATGGCCGAGATGGAAACGACTCACAGACTACTCGAGATATTCGCAATGAATACTTACGACTTCGTGGACACACTCTAGACACAATTACCAAACAAGCCGTAAAATTCTGTGACGACGCAACCGACGCTGGACAACTTATTGTAACGAACTTCAACTGTCAAAGTTTAAGTGCCTATGCCGCGGACATTGAAACAGATACAGTGATATCACGATCAGACTATTTAGTATTGACTGAAACGTGGATGCGCGACACTTGTGAACCAACTCCAATCAAGGGTTATGAGTGCGTATCCAGGGAAAATAATCGACCTAACTCAGATACCAACGCGGCTGGTGGAGTGGCGATCTATCGTAAATTATCATCGACATCTACGGCGGAAGTGTTCCAAGTTGCGATTACAGACGTAACTCGTGTCATTAAAACCAAGGGTGACATGTGCATGACTAAAGTTACTTGCTTCGCCGCTAATACTAGCTTCAAGTTTATACTCGGTGCTGTATATATTCATCCAGGAGCTAGTATGCAGGATATTGGAATGTTACTATGGCAAGGACTCGGTCCGTACATTCACAACAGCCAGTATGTGCCACCGTTCGTGCAAATTGATTCTAGTATACCGATTCTTCTGTGTGGTGATTTTAACAAAAACGTAAAGCCTGACAACTCGTTTCTTAATTTCATGAAAAATACGTATAATCTTGATTGCGTATCAAACGTTTCTAAGTCAACTACGTTAAAAGGAACAACTATCGACTTGACTTTCGCAAGACACATTACAGCAGAAACACTTCCTTTCATTTCATATTTCTCCTATCATCGTCCTATCCTCAACAAAATCACTCAAATAGGAATTAGTTAAGTTTAAGTTCACATGTACAATGTTTTAGTAAACAAAATATATTTCTATAGTTAAAATTTGTGCAATTCTTATTTTCATTCAATTCCTTGTTCCTATTGTGCAATTTAATTATATTCATATCAATAAATATTCTACCGTTGTCACGTAAAATCTTCGCCCGTAAATTTTAAGTTTATATTTTGCTACTCTGTAAAATTCCCTTATTGCTTATCTTTTTTACCATTCATAGTTTTTACTTGCCCTAAATAAAAATTGCTGTGTCATCCTGAAGTTTGTCTTTCCTAATTTTCCACGTGGCAATATACAGCATTGAATGTTGCAATTGATCTTAGAAAGTGCATTGACTTATGGGGTGAGTTAATTGGAAAGTTTTTTTTTTTTTTAAGGTAAAGAGTTTATTTTAATTTTTGTTGAAGAACTTCTTTACCTGAATTTTATTCTTCCTTTCAAAAATAATTTCTTGGTAACTATCGCTCACATAATTTGAAAGTCTAGATAGGCGGAAATAGAATAAACTGCTTCTTGTACTGCGATGCAATGCGACATTACGTGATTGTAGACATTGGTCCATCTACAGTATGCTGGAGGTATTCTATATGGGTTGTCCTATCAGACGGATTTGGAAATGAGTGTTGGAAACTTTGGTCGATAAAAATAATGTGAGAAAGAGTGATAGCGAGAAAGAGTGTGAAAAACACTTTCGCCAAAAAAGAAAATTAAAAAATATTGATTTTGCCGCGGCGAGCAGTGGTTAATATGTGGTGACTAGTCGAATGACCCGGGCAACGCCCGTGTTTTACCCGATTGAATGTTTTGATTCAAATACTATTTGTTACAATTTTAAATTGGCGCCTTAAATAATTGCATATGTTAGTTAATAACTATAGCCTATGTGCTTTATCTGTCTATGTACTGTTGGCTTCCGTAGGCGTCTCTTACTGGGAAAAAGAAAGAGAGGATTCCATTTGGTTATTATCTAATATATGCATTTATTTAGGGAGCGACCCGCTCCAACACAATAGTTACATAAATAGCGATTGGGGGGGCAAAGGTGGCGTGACCGTAGCCAACCAATAGGAGGGCGCCATTCCAAAAAAAAAAAAGCAAACGGTGACAGAGAGAGATTAGGAGATGAAGAATGACGCTCGTAACTGTATATAGAATTTAAAAAAATAATAATAAAAAAAAGTGAATTGCCCGAATGTAAAAAAAAAGAAGAAAAGTGGGCGTTGATGCCATAATCGGGCCGTAAATAAAACAAAAATAATAATAAAATTTAACTAGCCGCTCAAGTTCGACTGTTGAGAAGGTTACAGCGAAGAAGCGTGCGTAGTTTAGATAGAATCAAGGTGAGGGTTGGAGGGTTGGAGTGTCGATGCATTTTCTAAAATTAAAATTAAAAATCTTAAAATTAAATTTGTTATTTTGTAAATAAGGGTTAGAATTGAACATTAATTAATGATACAATATTGTGTATAGACAAGTGAAAATGATTATTAAGATGGCACAAAGATTAAAATAAGCGTGATTAGCACATGATAGTTCAAACGTAAAAAAAAATCGAGATATACGGGGTGGCCCATAGAGTTATAAGTTAAAAAAAAAAACTAGAATAAAATCCTAAAACTATTTTATTTATATTTATAGATTAAAGTTTTTTACAAATATATTTAAATTTAATAGTTATTCAAAATGTCTTCCATTTCATTCCAAACACAATCTAAGTTTTTTAGGGACACTTTGACAAACACGAGCTCATAAATCCGCATCAAGAAGATTAAATTCTTCTTCTAGTGTGCAATTTTCATCTGTTCTAAAGTCTTGGGTTTTCAATGATAAACTTTATCTTTTAAATAACCCCACAAAAAAAATTCCGGAGTAAGATCAGGTGACCGCGCAGGCCAATCAATGAAACACGGTGCCCCATCAATTTGTGAGGGAACTTTTCATTGAGAAATGTTCTAACAATGTTTGAGTAATGGGCGGGTGCACCATCCTGCATGAAGTAAAAGTTTTTCCAATCAATTTTGGCTGAATAAATTCTCCAACATTTTCAAATATCACCATTTACTTTTTCATCGAAAATGTAAGGTGCGATTATTTCTTCCGAACAAATTCCATCCCAAACAGTTAAGCCAGGGGAATTAACTTTCTTCTCAATTTCTACCTGTGGATTTTCTGAAGCTTAATAAACACAACTATGTCGATTGGAATAGCCATTCAATCTAAAAATAGCCTTATCAGTCCACATTATTCGATTAGGCAAATTTTTATCATTTTTGATCCTTTCAAGCATTTTTTCACAAAATTTCATCCTTCTATCTCAATCATCTTCATGAAGTGCATGAATTAATTTATGAATATAGGGCTTATAACCAAGACCTTTTAGCATTCTTTTGATGGAGGTTCTGGGTATTTTTAGCTCTTGAGAAAATATCCTTGTTGATTTTTGAGGCCTAGCTTCTAAAGATGCCTCAACTAGGTTTATCTTAGTTTCACAGGTAGCAGAGTGTGGCCTTCCTGATCTACGGAGATCTGCCACACTACCGATAGTTTCAAAAATATCGAACGATGACATTTTCTGAATTAAACTTGGATGGAACCTGAACACACACATATGTTAATTAGACAAATATTATAATTAATTTATTCATTATATAAACATTTTTAAAATCGTATCAGAACTTACGGGCCACATTATATTTAAAATACATGTATTTGAATAACAAAAATTATTAATAAACATGCAAAATATTAAAAAGAGATGTACAAGGGTCACTAGAAATCTTTTTGAAATCAATATTTAATAATTAAAATATTAAAAAATAAATTAAACCATTAAAATTTACATGAATTTTTACCTAACATAAACATTTTCATAAAATAGTAACAACAATGACTCATAGAGGGCGCGACTTTGTTTACAGCGGCAGCGGTAATTTCTAAACATTGCTTCAGAAACAATGGAGTTGACTAGAGAAAGTTTACGCGCCAAGATATTTTATGATTATAAAAGTAATTTAACTTCTAAATAATCCCATGAAAGATTGATGAAAGCTTTAGGAGTTAAGGTTCCTTCTATTATAACAGTTTTAAATTGGTTTAATGAATTTAAATTTGGAAAAACCAAACTTGAAGATGAATCTCGTTCAGGTCGGCCACCAACAGCAGTAACCCAAGTAAAAATTAAGCTGGTAAGATTTTTACTTAGAGGATATAGAAGAATTACGTATCAGCAGTTAGATAAAGGTGTAGGCATTGGATCGGCAGCAATCAACACCATCATTAATGATCATTTAAAATACAGAAAACCTTTTAGTAGATGGGTACCTCAAAGCTGGACTGAAGACCAAAAACTTGGTCGTATTAAATGGTGTAATTTCATGTTGAAAAAAGTTGATGAAGGCAAATCAATGGCTGTTTTCGATATTATTACAGGCGACGAAACTTGCATTTACAATTTAAATAAACAAAACGGCAATCTACTCTTTGATGCCCTTCAAAATCACCTCCTCCTAAGAAAGTTTGCAGAGATCGAAGTGTTGAAAAACAAATAGCCGTTTGTTTTTAAAGAAAAAGTAGTTTCATTGATATTGTGAAGTTAGAAGATCGAAAGACAGTTAATAGTGACTGGTATACAACAAAATGCCTTCCAGCAGTATTTGAAAAAATCATGCAAAGTAGACCAAGAGCTCAACTTAGAGGAATCCTTCTTCACCATGACAATGCAAGACCGCACACCTCAGCCCAAACATTAGACTTTTTAACCAACTCTGGTGTCCAATTAGTCACTCGTTCACCATATTTACCAGACCTAGCACCTTGTGACTTTATTTTTTTCCAAAAGTTAAGTTATTGTTGAAAGGGATAAAATTTGACACTGATGATCAGGCACTGCAAGCCTTTATCAATGCCGTAAATTTCGTCCCCGAAGATGACTGGTGAAGTGATTCAATAATTGGTTGTTATGGAGGAAATCTTTCATAGCTGCTTAGGGTGTATACTTTGAGGAATTCTGAAATTTGAAAATTTCAGCTTTAATAAAAATAAGTGATTGCAAAAGTAGAGGGACTCTTGTAGTATTAAAAATTTAAAATTATATTAACATATTAAAAATGTGAACAATATAAAATATATATTTTAGTTAGAAAGGTATAAGAATAAATAGTTTATGTTCAAACTAAGACAATCTTTGAGTATACCTTGATTGACATGATGTAGAGGTGTCGGCGTTGATGCTTGTCATGTATGTGTATTCTTATGTAATAGTGCTGTGGTAGGTTGAATAGAGGGTTGCTATATAGCTGCGCTTTTCGCTCGTTGCTGTCAGGCATGTAACTGCCATGGTAATGATGGGCCAGGTGAAGAAGGATGTGCCCGTGTGGTGGTTGGCAAAAAAAAAACGAAATGTGATAAAGTGATAGGACGGCGTATATGTAGCAGCTATAGACAGTGCAAAAGATAAGCGTGCCATTGTAGGGGTGATGTGTGGAGTGATGTAAGTTTGTGATTGTGAGGTTGGTGCTTGTTCAAATTCAAATATATTTAAAGTTGGTGATTAATTTGTAAATGTTGTATATGTTTTGTTATATATATATTGTTGCACCAAGCTGCGGTTTGGCAAGTCTTGATTCTCTCCTCAGACACGTCTTGCATCTTTCCAGAACGTGTCTCAACCATTCTAAAAGGTTAAACCAGTCAATAATAAGACAACTATATTTTAGGTAGCACCTAGAATCTCTCTTTATTTGTCACATCAAAGTTTAAAGCAGGTGGGGTATTTAGTGTATCAAAATACAAATGTTTTATAGTACATAATATTTTATAGAAATAATCTGTTTTATAAAAATAAATAATTTAAATATATTAAAAATAATATTATAAATAAGACCGAAGAGCATTACGTTGAATTCATATAACCCATGTGCCGTAGTGAAAGCCGTCTTCTCTTTGTCTCTCTCTTCAATTTCGACTTGCCAATATCCCGATTTGAGATCTATTGCTGAGAAGTACTTGGATCCTTGGAGAGTATCCATTATATCATAAATTATTGGGATTGGATAAACATCCTCACTGTTACTTCATTTAATTTCCTGTAATCCACACAAAATCTGTATTTGACATCTCGTTTTTTGACCAATATAACGGGAAAGGACCAGGGACTTGAAGATGGTCTAATTATTCCTTCTTCAAGCATCTCGTCTATTTGATCCTTTATGATGGTTCGTTCCTTAGCACTTACCCTGTAAGGCTTGTGCTTTATCGGTTTTGTGTCTTCTGTATGAATCTGATGTTTTGCCAAACTGGTCCTGCCTAACCTAGATGAGAACAAATCAGTATACTTGGCCAAAATTTGTTTTAAACTCTCTTTTTCTTTAAATGATACATTTTTGTTTATTTGAAATTGTATTTCGTCATTTTCATTCTGCTTCTCTATATTCTCTATAAAATTTACCTCTGCAGGAAGACTTCCATAAGCCAATGTTCGGTCTTTCATGATTTTTAAAGGTCGAGGATAAAGGTTCGTTATCCAGATATGGGTTTTCTTATCCGTGACAGTAAGCAAACTTCTTGCCAATCGAAGACCATTTGTTTGAGTCATTCTGTTGTTCTCTTCGATGACATACTCGTGAGATAATTCAGTGTCATCAATTTTTAAATCTAAAATAATGCTACCTACCATATCTAATTTTTTCCCATCGGGTCATGAACACGTTTTAGTGAGACTTTATTTCACGGCCAGTAAAAATGCTGTTCTTAGGTCGACCACTGAAAGATCGGCGCCTGTATCAATCAAAGCTTCGCATAACCCTATCTTGTCCACATTAATATTATTTTGTACCTAGGGTCCAACTTTCTAATTCCATTTATGGTCGACTTGCTTTGATTGAAGGAATCAGGCGCGACACTTAGTTTGAATCTTTCAACACGGAATATCTATTCGTTCGTGTGTCATTACAAACATCCGTATATATCCGAGGCCGTGTATAATCTTTTCTTTCGTCCATTTGAAGATTTTCTTGACAATTGTCTTGGGAAACTGAGGGGTCCACTTCTACGATCCTCACAAACTTGACTCTGAAATACCGCGCTACATGTTCTGGCATGTTACACTTGAAACATATTGGTCTCCCTTCTTCTGTCCTATTCCTGTTTGAATCTGGACTCTTATTGTATGTTTTCCTTGGGTAGACCGGTTTTGGCTCAGGATTGGGAGTGTAAAATCGTCTAGGGGCAGATACCTGGGGCAGCGGCTTGTTCTGGTAGTACCTCGGAGCTGGGGCTTGGGGGTGTTCTGGAAGTACTTCGGAGCCTGGAGGTGTTCTGGTCTGGTCTTCTGAACGACGGAGCGTTATTCCATTGCTCTTGATGATGGGAACGAGGAGAGCGTGGTCCATTATATAGAGCCTTTGACCTTTCTACACGTTCTTGATAATTATTTTTAAACAAATCCATCTTTTCACACAATCTTAGGAGTTCGTTGGTATTCGTAGGAGGGTTTAAGTAGAGGGCAAAAGAGTACTCTTTCTTCAACCCTCCAATAACCCAATTTATTTTAGTCTCTTCTTCCATTTGGGGATCGACCTTGCTGCACAGAACCAGGATATCCTCTGCAAACCTGATTGCAGGTTCATTCCACTGCTGCATTCTGTTTAGCCTCATCTTCATTTCTTCTTTGTTGGCGTCTGAGGCAAAATCCTGAGTTAGGCGGCTCTTGAAATTTTTTTAGCTGGTAAAACTTATCTTGTGTAGGTCCAGACAGGTTTTGGCGCTACCAATCATATCCATGGCTGCATAGCGAGCAATAATATATTCTGCCCAGGGGTACAGGAAGCCAATTTATTCAAGGGACTCAATCCATGGGCGAGGGTCTTCTGTTCCATCATACTTGGGGATGTCTATGTTGGGGTTCAAGACAACTGGGTCGGCACTTGCATCTCGAACAATTGTTGCACCAAGCTGCGGTTTGGCAAGTCTTGATTCTCTCCTCAGACACGTCTTTCATCTTTCCAGAATGTGTCTCAACCATTCTACAGGGTTAAACCAGTCAATAATAAGACAACTATATTTTTAGGTAGCACCTAGAATCTTTATTTATTTATCACATCAAAGTTTAAAGCAGGTGGGGTATTTAGTGTATCAAAATACAAATGTTTTATAGTACATAATATTTTATAGTAATAATCTGTTTTTTATAAAAATAAATAAATATATAATTTAAATTTTAAATATATTAAAAATAATATTATAAATTATTTTCAAAATACGCACATTAATCATGATGCAACAATATATAGAGAGAATTAAGAATGCATATTTTTGGAGACAGTAGTTGGGAAGTTTGTGGGAGGAATAAATGACTTTGGCCGTTTTTAGAAACTTCCTCGAGAAGAGAGGTGTAAGAAGATATGCTGTGTCCAAACAGGAAACAGAAGCGTAGTCTCGAGATGAAGGTGTCAGTTTTAGGACTGCTTCCTGCGGAAGAGGGGCAGATGTTTTATAATTTTTTTTCGAAGATGGGGAACTAGCCTTATCTTAAGTGCCTTATCTTATGATTTTTTATGATTGTGAGGAATTGATTTTGTAAAATGCATTGGAAAAATTTCTGGTCACTATTTGAAGTTGTCTAAAATGATCGATGTTAAATATATCGAGAGTTAACTGTAGAAATGGATGGGAACTTTGATGAATTTTAATGTGAAGGATGGATTTTAAAAGATTGCGTGTGTATATGTGTTAGATGTTTTGGTGTTTAATTGTTAACGTAAAAAGAAACAACGTGCTAGGGGGAGGCGAGCGTATAAATTTTAGCGGGCGGTGTGACTAATTTGGCTTTTGGATGGTCCCGCGTTATATTTAAATTTTGTTGGTGCGTAAAGTGACAATCATTACAATGGTTGCATGGTGATGGTAATGGGGCTGTCTGGATTCCCTTTTTGAATGGTAATGTTGTATTTCATGATGGAATGGCTGGTTGAAGATGTTTATGGTTTGTTGAAGATGACTTTGTTTATGTAAAATGATTGTGGTTTGTTGAGAGAGAGAGATGAATATGGTGTATTGGAATTAGCTCTGTTTGTTGAAGATTATAGGTAGAGGAATATGACACGTTGAATACCTTATTGAGAGATATGTTTGTGAGAGCGGTGCTATGGCGGTCACATGGATGTGTATTGGATTCTCTCTGGTGATGGGTGTAGGTAGGTAAAGGTGAAAGAGATGGAAGAAAATGTGAGGGTGAGATATTTTAAAGTTGTGTTTGAAAGTTAAGAGTTTTTATTTTTGAAATAAACGTAATTATAATTATTTGGCTTGTGGAATGGAGATTTTTAGGGAAGGAACAATGGTAAGAATAGCATTACACTGGGTGAGGTGAGTTGGTATTTATGAATTCAGTTGTGATGAGGACATGGGGAAAATTTCTGAGTATCGGCTGTACATTGTTTTTATTGGGTAGCATGCATACATTTGAAATACCAAAAACTTCATTTCTTTCTTTTCATGAGAAAATTTGAGTTATATAAGTTTTTATTTTAAAAATATGACATTTTTCAAAAATAAATATGTAAAAATGGGGGTTTAAAGTATGATGGTTGATTAAAACCAATAGTTAAATTGTTAATGATAAAATTATATTATAAAAATATATAAAATAAAGTTTCAAAGTCATCAAGAATATGATTATAGTTTTTGTGATATGAAGACTTGACTTTAAATGAATTGAAATGGTTTTAATATTTTAAGTTAAATTCCATATAATGAAGAAACATAAGTGATTGAAACAAACTTTGAATTTAGTGACATGGGTATAAAATGAATTAGTGAAACTTCAATTAAAAATATAAGCCGAGAAACAAAACCAAATTATAAATTAAATGTGGAATGGTTATATAATTGGAGGGGCTAAAAGTAAAATAAAATACATGAAATAAAAATCTACTTGACAAATAATTGTACATTTATGTTTAAAATAAGTTGTACTCACAGTGCAAAAGTGTTCGTTGAAGTGTAGTCGGAAAGTTATCGTTGGTTGATGTAGCCATGGTCACGTCCTTGCTGACGATTAAAGAAGGCACAGTCGTAAAGGGAGAGAAGTTCTCGTCGTCACCTGAAGTGTGGATATTTGTGGTGAATACGTTACACTTATAATGGCGTGTGAGATGCAAAGTTTGTGGTTATTGAAGGTAGGCTAACTGCCTGAAGGTGGAAGCGGTGATATCTCGGATGTGTTCCGCGATGTCCGTGGCTGTGGGTGGCATGGTGGTGATCTCCGGTGTCGCTCTGTTCTCCAGGTTCCATCCTCTTTGCTTTGTTCTCGGTATTAACCTGTCGCCTGAGTTTATCCTGTCGGATGACTATAGTATGGTATGTTTGGTTGTCTCCTGATTGTTGTGGTAGGCAGTTTAGATGCAGTCGTGAGGGCCACAATAGTCAGAATGGTTTCAGGCGTGAATGAATTGCACAAAAGGACGAGGCATGTTGGATGTCATCTCATACAGGGCGAGAGGGAGAGAGCGGGTGGCACATCGTCTTTAATTGAGATAAGCAGTTTTGACATCTATTTGTTAATTTTTATTGTTTTGTTTGGACGGAATGGCAATAAATGTTCTTAAAGAGTCCAGTTTCATCACAGGAGAAAAAGATTCTTCATAGTCGATGCCAGGTTTTTGATTATGCCCCATTGCAAAATGGCTAGGCTTTCCTTTGTCAGTGCTTCTATCTGGATTCATTTTTATATTAAAAATCCATTTTCCTTACATCACGTTTTTATCATCTGGTTCAGGTATAAGAATCCAAATATTATGTGAAATTAGAGAGTCTAACTCTTCTTCCATTGCTGCTTTCCATTGGTCTGAAAATGGGGGATTCATGGCGTCCCGATATGTTTTAGGTATTTTCATGGAAGTTGAAGATAGTTCGGTTATATTTGATGCGTTTCTTTCTTTTATTCTTTCAGATCGTCTTACACCGCTAGCTATCAGCCTTTCTTCCTGCTCTCGTAGATTGATGAGATGCTGTTCCGGAATATCTTTATTAGTTCTTCCTGCAATTCGTCCGGGTTTTCGGGGTAATCCTGATGATTCAGGTATTGGTTTTGAGTTGTATGAAGTATTTATTTCTTTTGGAGTAGAGCCCATGGGGGGGGGTAGGTGTAATTTGAAAAAATAAATCTGATTCATGTTGTTAATTTCTATAGATGATTTGATCTTGGACATGTTGGCCAAAGAAATTCAAGCGATCAGAGCCTTTTGAATTTTCATAAATTTTAACAGTTTTGACATCGTGTATTTTTTCATCTTGTGGATCATATTTTCTATAAGCCTTCCTATGTCTAGAGTAACCGGTTAATATTCCTTTTCTTGCTCTAGAGTCAAATTATTTACTTTTATTTTTAGGAATGTTGAGTAGGCAAGACTTCTAAAGATTTTTAAATGTGCTACTGATGGTTTGTGTCAGTCCATTTCTCTATGGGAGTTTTCATGTTATCATTCTTGGTCGGTGTGAAATCCTCCAAATATTCGACTGTTGCAATGGCTTCCGCCCAAAATTCAATTGGTAACTTTGCATCAAATAACATAGTTCTAGCCCAATTTAGAAGGACGCGATTGGTTCGTTCTGAAACTCCGTTGCTTTGTGGTGAATATGGAACTGTTCTTTGATGGTCTATTCCTTCATTCCTGAAAAACTTGTTAAATTTTTATTGACAAATTCAGTTCCGTTTGCCGATCTAACCTTTTTGATTTTAACATTAGTTTCATTTTCTCTCGCGATGATTTTTAAATTCAACAAAACAATCAAATGCATTCTCCTTTGATTTCAAGAAGTATACAAAGATACGTCTACTATACGAATCCACAATAACGTATAGATAGTTTGCGCCACCCAGTGATTGGTTGGCATAGGGCTACAGAGATCCATATGTATAAGTTCTAATGGTCTTCCAGCATGATTATTCTCGATAGATATTTGAAAGGGTTTTGGGATACATGGTTCACATTTTTCAGTATGTTGAGAATCAAAATTAAGTCCTTTAACCATACTATTCTTCGTCATTATATCCAAGTATTCTTATATCAATTGTTTTAGTCTTCTATGCCACATTGTCTTAGCAGAACATTTGTTTTCTGATCTTAAACAATTGTCTTTAGTGCTTCCATTTTTTTTTGTGAAGTTTTAATGATAAACATCCTATCTTCCTCATTACCCTCAGCCACTAATTCTCCATTCCAATAATACATTTTAGTTATTCCTTTCTCAAAATATACTTTGTTACCATTATTAACTAGACATATACCATAAAAAAAATTATATATAATTCTAGGTGCATAAAGTACATTTTTAATACAAATATCTCGCTAACCTTCACTTGTGTATGTTGACAATTTCACGTCACCTCGTGCTTCAGCTTTTATGAATTTTCCTTCTACTGCAAGGTTAATGTCACTGTCAATAGGAATCTCTGGTTGATGAGCCAATCTTCTCTAGAAGACATATGTGAAGTGCATTCTGACTTCAAAATGTCTGTATCCTCCTCCTCAGGTATATGTGAAGAAGAGTAGATCCTTTCGCCTAAGTAAACGCATGTTCAGTGTTAGCAGAACCATTCGCTACATTATCATGTTCCCTTTTATTTATTAATTATTTATTTGACATTTATTCGTTGAACCTCTATTCATTTCTACAATATATTGTCAGGTATGAACGTTGATAAAATGAGGGTAGACAAACATGAGGATGACAAAACAATTTGTTTTGATTAAAACATTTACTTTTACTTATTAAGAACAAATAAGAGAAGCAATGAGAAACCTGCTGAGCAACAGCTGTCCTCCAGCAAGGAGGGGGTCTTCTTGAACACTCCTGAGTACCGAGGAAATACCTATAGATGCGCGTCTTGGCAGACGCCAGGATGGCCAGGGCGTGATGATCCAGGCCTCGCCCGAAGATCCAGCCCTGCAGGTCAGGGGATTTACATGGTGAATCAGTAATGGTATTTTATTTCTTCCTCACAGCCTCTCCCCATTTCTAACTTGATTATTCACAAGAACAGGCGTTATAAATTCCAAGCAGTTCCCCCATTTACAAGTTCTTTAAAACTTCTTTCCAAATTCCCTTTTGACGGATGACACAATTTAAAACAAACGACGCTCACAGTATCGAACAAATGTGTTGACGATGTCTAAGAAATGCAGAAACGCAGGAGAAGAAAGTATCAAAAGATTGCAACACTTTACCAAATCCAGGCCATTTCCTAGCATGTGTAGGACTTCTCAAGTGGGCCACCGGAAGGGGGATGACATAGCCCTGGGCGAACCTTGCATTATGTGTGCTACGTGACCGGAAGTCGGCTGACGGAACTTTCCATCCTCTTCTAGAAACGACCTTTTGGCTTGTAATAGTACTTATAATCAGGCTCTTCTTATGGCTGCTTCTCTCTGTTTCTTTTGTTAACAAGCTTTAACCATTCGATTTTAACCAGTTAGATTCTTATACTTCGTGTCTGCTTTCTTGTTGAGCGCGCGTGCACTAATTAGAGAAAATCGCGTTTTTCATTTTCGCGTAAAAAATGATTTGAGAAAAATAAGTTTTAAAAATGTATAAATTTAAGAATTCTCTCTATAAAAGAGAGAGAGAAAGAATTATTTGAAAAATTTAGTCAACAAATTTTAAAACAGTAAAATACTTTGTTATTTGTATTAATGAGAACCCTTTTTTTACAAAGAATATAACTTAAATTGTGTATTGATTTTCTCTAAGCATAGGGAATGATAAATACATATTTGAATAAGAAGACATTTATTCAAACTAATTTACATATACGAGGGTGAGTAGAAAAGTAAGGTCTCGTATTTTTTTTTTCATAGAAAAACACATTTAATCACAACTTTTTATACATCATTGGAAAGGTTGGACACTTTGCTATTTATCTACATAGTCGCCTTGATGCTCAATCACTTTTTTCATCCTGTCAACCAACTTTGTAATTCCGGTGTTGTACCACTCTCCCGCCGCCAGTAGCTAAATTAGGTCACAACCTGCCAAACCTATTACAATCGTTAATATTCGAGGATAAATACACTCCCTCGTCCTTTCCTTTTACATGCATATTTAATCATCAACAAATATCTCTCAACAAACGTTACAACATCCCCACACATCACTATCTCCGATTGGAAACAATTTTTAGCGCGCGACTTAACACACAAATCCAATTTCGAGCCACACAAGCTCCATATCGTCGCAACAAAATTTTCACATTAAACGTGCCATATCCACTAACAATATAAATATTCTCGATAGGTGTTCGTCCCACCACCCCTGACTCTAGTAAATTTGTTATTCATGGTGAAACAGGTTAGATTCTGTACCAAACAACGACTTCTAGTAACATCTTTTCATTCACAATTTTTCACTTCGTGTCACAGCGCCACATTACAAAACTTTTTCACTTAACAGGCCAAAGATGACTTCATGCCTTTGACACATCTCACCTCAAAGCGTGTCCACGTCGAAAGTCGCACTTTCCACACACATGTAAACCTGAAATCATCGAATAACATTTTTACTAAGTCTAAACAACTTCGAAACACAACAACTATGAACACCGAGAAAACCATATCTTTCAATTATAACAGAAAAATGCCAATCTCAACAAAAGAAGAGAGAGAAAGTCAGTTGCAAGTAAATGACAAAAATAACAAACACCCCGACAATTTCAGTGAAAAACAGGAGGAGTGACCCCCCAGTAATAGGATCCCCGAATCTATTTCAGTTACAATTCCCCCTCCAACGTCCTTCCCCCCTCACAAAGCTATCATCTTGACCACTATCTTCATGATCGCCATTTTTTTTAAACACATGTTTCACACTAACCATTTAGGTTTTCTTACAAATCTCACCAACGCCTTAATTACAACACAACATACATTAAACATTTTACATGTTAATTGATATCACCAATTAAAACAATTTGGTTAAGTCTTATATAGACTTTATGACGCAAAAGAGAAATCATTCTCTACATATCACCATTTTGAACATGAAAATCTTGTTATAAGTTATATACAATATGGGGTTGTTGGTTTAAATTACCATATATATTTATTATATTACATCCCTAAAAAAACTTTAAAGATTTTAAACAGTATTTTTGTTTAATTTTTATTAGATGGAGAATATTGTTAGGAGATGGGAACTTCATTTTTAACTCGTTTAGAATTGTCTAACAGGCGGTGGATGCCCACATAGATGAATATTTAATTAAAAAGGCCTATATTGTGTGGATCAAAAATAATTTATTCACTAATATTTCAATTGGCTGAACGCCAACCTTTTTAAAGGTATAACAACATATTTATGTCAACAACAAACTAAGTGCCACAATAACGTCAATAGAACTAATTTAAAAAATATATATATATTTATTTTCGATGGTGAGAGGGAAAATTGCAAGGATGTGAAATTTTAGATATTAACAATAACGCCTATTTTATGTTTACAATTATTCTGTACTATGTTAAAAATGATTTTTTAAATAAAATAAAAATAAAAATTAAATAGAGACGAATATGTTTAATGGTAACTTTATCGTGGAGTTTTATGGACCTCATATATATACAAATCTATAAATAAAACTTTTAATATACATCTGTGTTTCCTACTTCCCACGTATATCTCGATAGTTTTATGGAAGCTCAAATTACTTACAAAACTTAGCACACAAGCCATAATAATCATAGTGAGTCGCTGCTGCTTGTACTAAAAGTACACCCTATATCTACTCATAGATAGAATCAGTTCGGTTTTGTACTTTCTCAAAGCCTTGCTCGATTACTTGAATGGTTGGCAAAATATCACAAATGTTTATATTATAATATCAAATGAAACACAACTACCCGAACAGAATTGAGACCTGACACTGTTCACAGACCGTGCTTTGCTTCCAGGATTCTCGAGCCTCAAGAAGGGGCATCAACTAAAAAAAACAGCTCACAAAAATAAGCGGCCAATTCTATCAAGTTGCCATTTTATAATGTTGGCTAACCATAAATGTAAATAAAAACAACAAATATATTTCTCACTATGAGTTTCTTTTTATTTTAAATTGCAAGCTTTCAAGCGATAATCGCTCTTTAACGGGCTCAATTAAAACAATTGACTTTTTCTTACAAGAAGGTTAGTATTTATTGTAAGAAATAGGTAATTCTTTTAATTAAGCCCGTTGAAAAGCGATTATCGCTTGAAAGCTTGCAATTTAAAATAAAAAAAAAACTCATATCCTGAGAAAATATTTGTAGTTTTTAAACACTTCTCACAATTTTATCTTGAATCATAAATGTAAATATTATGCTGACTTTCTTTCCTCAACCATGTCTTCATTTGCATACCTTTAAACACATCCATCTTCAACCTACCTCTCCTTTATATATTATTCTGCCTCTCGTTCCCTTTACATCTAACAATTCTCCTTTCTTAATACAAATGATTGTGAATGACCATCATGGAAGAACTCCCAGTTTTGGTATAATTCGTTTCTTATTGAAAGTTAGGGAGAGGAAATAGACTGAAAGTAGAAAATAGAGCATATACAATCCCATTTTTTGAGGCTTTAAAGATCCCTCAGATATCATGTGATACACACGATTTCTCCTGTCTCCGTGATGGTCCCTGGCGTCAACAGGGATCTAATACTTGTCCACTTCTTTTTACGGAGCCTCAGGATGAGCATTGACACTTATGTCCTGGAGACTGTCGTGAAGCCATGGCAGAAAGGAACCATGTTTCACTACAGAACTCAGCCCGCAGCTCTCAGCCCACAAGCAAAGAAGGCATGGCTAATACTTAACGTCCCGAGCCACTGGAATTCTGATATTCAGCCCCCTTATACTGCCCAGACTACACTCCCCTCGAATACTATGTATCGGAGTTATTGAGAAAAATGTGGATAAAGTTGCCCACAACCATCCATTTAACAAGGATGGGTTCATACAGTGATTTCCCCTTTTCTTTTTGCTAAAATAATTGTGTGTTACAGGTTTAAAACTCGTGCGCTGGCTGAGATGTGGTATGGCCGCCAAAATACAAACGCACATTAAAGTTTTTGCACAAAGCGTCAAATAGTGATAATATACCATTCTTCTTCTACATTTATCCCTCACAGGATTCCAAGAGATCCCCAGCCTGGTTGAAGGTCATCAAACGTGGATCTTTCTGACGCAGTGCAGCCTGCAGGGTCGGCAAGAAGAATATTCTTAAGGTTCTCGAAACAAGGAGAGATAGAGAGATTGATTGAAACATACTCTATTGACCTCTAATCAATAGCAAAACAAGGTTTCAGCAAAAATGCAGCTGTAAACAATAGAATTTAAAAATATATGTGATGAAGTCCTGTTGACTCTTGTAGAATCCTGTCGACTTGAAATGTGATTAGGTATCCTGTTGATTCTCACTATACTGTGTTGACCGAAAGGAACAGTCAGGATAAGGAGTTTACCAGTACCTCTCTGCACCTTGGAAGACCTTCTACAGTTCTCACAAAGTTCAGGCAGTCATGATCGAGGCAGAGTGGAAAGCTTGGGAATGTACACACATAAAACGAAGACACAGTTGCACTAGGAAAGTTCCGTGAACAGATAAAGGTTGAGCTAGGAGCGAAAGATGGAGATAGAAGAGTTCGTACTGGGCTACATGGTCGATGAGGTGGACCTGGGGTACAACCGACGAGGGCTTGCGCTGATGGTGAAGTGACTATATTTTTGGCTAAGACGGGGGCCTTATATATCTTTTCCGAGAAAATGAGTATTGCATTTCAGCAGATGCACACGAGGGTGTGGATCGTCTGGCGAAATTCTAAACTGGCGCCATTCTGACAGTTTCCAATCTATCTTTAGATGTTGTTGAACTTCTAAATCTATCTCGATTTTAGACGTTTTTGACCTTTTGCTTTAGCTCAACTCTTAATCTATTATAGAGTTTTATTTATTTATCCTCAGTTTGTACAATGTACATTACATATGATGATGTAATGACAAATGTCAATCATGCGTATAATCATTTACATATATGTTTCTATTATACAATATGAAAATCTTGTTATAAGTTATATACAATATGGGTTTGTTGGGGTTTATATCACCATATATACAAAGGAGGATCAATAAATAAGGTAAATTATCTTATTTCTTAAAAATTAAAAACCAAAATAATTTAAACCACAGAATATTAAAATATAACATCGAGAGACTATTTAAGGTGTTCTGTTCTTTTTTCCCACGCGCGGCGCGAGACTTATAAATAAACTAAAAGGGAAGCTCCTTTGAAGGATTGCACCACGCTTGAACAACGTGCAGTTATTCGTTTCTTGAATGCAGAAGGTATTCAAACATCTCAAATATGCCAAAGAATGAAAAATATCTATGGTGAGTCTTGTTTGTCTCAAAAAACATTTATAAATGGGTTAACGAGTTCAAAAATGGACGAATTACATTGCCTCAGGTCTCAACGTTCGGCGGTAAAGTTTTGTTAAAAATATTTTGGGATGTTGATGGACCAATCTGTCTTGATTTTTTATCCTCAAGGCAACGTATGAACAGCTACCTTTATTGTGACATTCTTGTAAATAAGATAAAGCCCGGTATAAGAAACAAAAGAAGAGGGAAGCTTAGTATAGGTGTTCTCTTCCTTCATGATAATGCAAGGCCGCATACATCATGAAAACTGTATCTACAATCATTAAATTAGGTTTTGAGGTTTTAGAACATCCTGCATATAGTCCAGACCTAGCCCCCTCTGACTATTTCCTTTTTGGACTACTAAAGAAGAAGTTAAAGGGAAAGCGATTTGACTCGGATGAAGATGTCCAGAAAGTGGTGCAAGATATTTTTCACACGCTTCCTAAGAGTGCCTATAAAGAGGGTATTTACAAGTTGCCAGAACGATGGAGACGATGTATATAGAAGGCCAAGGTGATTGTTTTGAATAAATCAAGTCCTAATTTTTAATATCGTTCTTATTTTGTTTATAAATTATAATTCACCTTATTTATTGATCCTACCTTGTATATTTACATCAAACTCGAAGCTTTCTCCGAATTGACGTCAAGATTAAATCAAGGGTCACAAACCGCCCTGAGTTTGGATAGGAATAGAGGGGGGATAGAGGAAAGAATAAAAGCGCTCAGTTGTTCAAAAATTCCCTTTACCTGCTCCATGAGCTTAAACTCCTGAGATGTCTAAAGAGGCCGCATGGGTTGAGTCATGCAGGTAGAAGACTGGATGGATGGTGCAGTCTTATTTTGGGTTTCTTTCTTGACTACATAATGGCCAAGAAGAGCTCTGGTAGTGACGGAAACTGGCTGGTGCTCGGTGCCGGAACAGGAGGCTCAGGAGTTGGAGTTTCCTGGGGATGGACAGGGATGTTCGCCCCGCCCCGAATGGGCTTGGGGGAAGGAGGCCTCGACACCGGGCTTAGCCTTCTTTTCTCTGATGTTTTCGGCTCCAGATTTTTTAGAGCGCTCGTTGTAGGGATTGGCTTGGTGGTCAGGTCCACCTGCCGAGCGTCATTGGATACCCTTGATGGAGGTGGGGCTGTATCCACAGCAGAAGTAGGTGGTGTCTGTTCAGCAGGTAAAAGTGCTTCAGGTGGGGCTAGTGATACAGCTGGAGTTGGTGCTGCGGCCGGCATGGCATTAAAAATGGAGGGCGGCTTGGTCCAACCTTGTGTTCGTGCAGAAGATGCATCTACAGGGAGGACCAACTTGTCCTCCTGGAGGCAGGTCTTGCGAGGACAGTTTGCACGTTTGTGTCCCTGCTTACGGCACAGAGAACACTTGATGCCGTAGGTCACAGAGACGTGTGTGACCACTCCCTTGGACTTGACATCCAGTCGGGCAGGGATATGGGACATCTTTCTCCGTCGCGCAGAGTGATAAAAGCCTCGCGTCGAGCATCGGCCCAGCAGGAGTCTTCGAGCTGCATCATCTTCTGGATGATGAATGTGACCTGCCCGTAAGGCCGCAGCGGAGCGACGAGGTCGGCGTCCTCCACGAAGAAGAGCACGTTTCCGATCACAATTCGCTAGGCTCTTTTTCTCAGAAGGAAGGCCCGCAGAGTGGCATCCTCGATGTCGAGGCCTCATCCATCAGCTGGTCGGCGAGAGTTGCACGCTGGAGAGGCCGACCAGAATTTGCCCCTCCATCCTCGTCAACTGGTAGACGGTGCCCTTGCCCAGCTTGGATTCCAACGCCCGGAAGTACTTTTCCTGTGTGAAGTCTGGGCAAAACTCCAGGAAGACACACTAGTCCGCTTGCTCCAGCGGCCTACCTGGCTCGGAAGGTGCTTCTGCCTGGATGTCTGACGCTCGTGCACTTTGCTGGGTATTAGCGTAGCTCGTGGCCTGATGCTATTGGGAGGGATTCTTTGGGCCTGAAATTCAATCATTTTTGGTCCCCGAGTTGGCGTGGTCAGATTCATGTGGCCTTCTCTTTGAAGCGCCCACTGTGGTGAAGTTCACGAGAAGATGGTCTTCTTGTTCCGGGCAGTCAGCCCAGTTGTGACGAGAATTTGCATTTTTGTTAATGTTTAATTCAAAATGGCTTTCAACTAATTCTGGAACTTTTGCCGATATTTCGGCGGAAGTTTGAAAGTTTTAGGGGTGGGATTTATTTGGACTTGCAGCTTATTTTTTTGGCTTTCAGTCAATACCCAAAAAGAGTCGCTGGTCTCCATTATCTCCATCTCATTCGCAGAAAACGCGGAGCTCGCACACCGCACGGCCGAGAGGGAGAGACATTTGACATTTAACACTTTTATTCACACCTAGTCAATTATACATTAAAATATAATAATAATAATGAGAATTTTTACAATGGTTTATGAGTTAGAAAGGCTCCACCATCTTGATAGGGTCCTCTTCTAGACCAGGAGGGGGTCTTCTTGGACCCCCGCATACATACAAGTATATACTTGTATACAAGTATACTTGTATATACGCGTCTTGGCAGACGCGAGGATGGCCAGGGTGTCGTCCTCTAAGCCATGCCCGAAAATTCAGCCCTGAAGGTCAAGGGGATGCTGGATGATGGTGAAGACCTCCACGATGACAGGCCTGATCCACCAACAGGACCAGTAGAGGTAGGCCAGTGACAGGTCTCCGGACCCACAGGCGATGCAGGACTCCCGGGCTGAGGCCGGATGTGCTAGATGGGGAAGAGGATGCAGGGCCAGTCGTACCGCTGCGTCGGCTTTGTGCCTGGAGTAAAAACATCTGCGAAGCGATGACCAGGCGATGGTGACGGGCAGGTCGACTTGGGGCTGTCATCGGCACAGGAGAAGGAAGATGGGTAGAGCAGCCAGGCGTGGGCGCTCTAACATGCTACGGGCGGTACGGGTAGTCAGTCGCTTGAAGGGCGTAGCCGTTAGGCGAAGCACGATAAACTAGCCGACACCGTTGACCCGGTGGGATCTGCGGCAATTTTCGTCCATGAGTCGGCTGGTGTACCGAGACCTATTAGCTTCGTCCGCAAGGGCAGCGCGCGTGACGCGAAAAAAGAGGGGGGGATCCATGGCCGATGAGGTCTCCAACCTGCGCTCCTACCCACTGCGAGGCAGCGAGGAGATCGGGGAACGGAGAAACCTGCAGACTCCGATGATGGTGAGGTCTAGAAGCTGGTTCCGCGGCAGAACCTGTGGTTCAGGGCCAGGATCTCCGAGGCGACCTCCCAAACTCCGAGCATCCGTTGACGTCGAGCTGGAAGCCAGGTCCCGGGTGAAAGAGGAGTCAGCCACGCACCACTTACGGAGAGCCAAGAGTAAGCGCTTAGGCCTCCGCGCAACGCAGTCCGCACCACCTTGAGACACGCCAACCGGTTAAAAAGGCCAAAGCCATCCCGAGAGACGGGCCTAGATGACGCCAGCCGGCAACCAAGCGGTGCGATCGGGACCCCAGACAAGCCCCACCAGACGGGCCTGCAACTTGGAGATGGAGGAGTCGGTAGGACCGCGACAGGGAGGAACATCTTATCCAGCCGGCTTCTGTTGACCCAAACCCCGAAGGCAGCCACTCTGGTTGGAAGGTGGGCTGAGTCGAAGAAGGTGGCGAGATTTGTCGCATATCAACGACATTTTGTGCAGGATCGTAAAAATGATTTTTTTTTTCTGTTTTCACTTAGTGAAAAATTTGGGAATCTATCTATCTATATATATATAAAAATGAATGTATGTCTGTTTGTCCTTTATGCCTGACCAACCCACTCATTGGATCGCCATGAAACTTTGGGAAGTTATTTAGTATAGTACTGGGAAGGTTTCTAGCAAATAAAATTTTTGAAATAACTTTTCGCCTAGAAATAATCAAGATAAATATTCTAATTTATCTGTTATAATTCAACAATCTGCTCTAAATATTATCATGATGATATGATGATTTTGTAATGTAGAAAATTAGGAAAGACAAAATTCAGGATGACACGGCAATTTATTTGAGACAAGAATAATGATACAATTTAAAGGCAAGATACTATTCCTTTAACTTCCAATTACCGAGGGAACCAATTAATATTGATTTTATTCAACTTATCGAGTATTTTTTCAAGGGACCGGGAAAAAATGTTCACTTTATCGAGAGATTCGTTAAACAAACCTTTACTGGGGTAAAACCCGGGCGAAGCCGGGTACATCCATACAAGAATAATGATACAATTCCAAGGCAAGATACTATTCCTTTAACTTCCAATTACCGAGGGAACCAATTAATATTGATTTTATTCAACTTATCGAGTATTTTTCAAGGGACCGGTAAAAATGTTCACTTTATCGAGATATTCGTTAAACAAACCTTTACTCGGGTAAAACCCGGGCGAAGCCGGGTACATCCATACAAGAATAATGATACAATTCCAAGGCAAGATACTATTCCTTTAACTTCCAATTACCGAGGGAACCAATTAATATTGATTTTTTTCAACTTATCGAGTATTTTTCAAGGGACCGGGAAAAAAATGTTCACTTTATCGAGAGATTCGTTAGACAAACTTTTACTCGGGTAAAAACCGGGCGAAGCCGGGCGGGTCCGCTAGTTAAATACTAAAAAATAATAATTTTGTATTGAACAATCATTAGGCCATTTCTTACACATGGTTCAGAAATTTGATACAAATTTATTAATAGTCGATGCGAAGAAAAATTAAATTCTATTCAATATAAAATTCTTCTTTGGGCGATTAGAGCCTACAAAACTACTTCGTCCAACTGTGTCCATAGCCTAGCGAACATCCCCCTTCTCAAAAAATATATTGAATCTAAAATAACTAAATATGATTTGGCTCAACTTTCTTTAGAGGATCAAAATGCTTTTAGACCACATGCGCCAAGTAATTAAATAATTTTCAAATGCTAAAAATTGATTAAATATTTCTAAAAACAAATGAAACATTCCAAGCTTTTTCCCGTTTAGAATACTATCATTTTTCCGTTATAACTTTTATAATAACCAGTTTAACAACGAACCACGTAAATTTTAAGTGATTTTTTATAAACAATTCGAGCGGTTGAGGACTCTAGCTGTCACTCTCTCTCTGTGGCAAGGAAACCCAGGACTCAAGATACCTACTGCTAGAATGCCTACTCTTCTTTAGCGCTAGACAACAGACAATTGATAATGTGCAGATCTATATGAATTTGTAAATACTAAAGAGAATTGTAATATATTTAACCATTTTTGTGAATATATTTATAATTATATTTTTAACCTGAAAGGAACAGGTTTCTAAAATATCTCTTTTTTTTTGTGTATAATATGTTTATAAATTTTTGAAAATAGAGAAATCCATAAATATATCTTTAATTAGAAAGGCATATATTGGGTCAAAATATAATTTATTTTACCAATATTTCAGATGGCTGAACGCCAAACTTTTTCAAGGTATTATAATAAGGTATTATAATAATATGTTATAATACCCTGAAAAAGGTTGGCGTTCAGCCAACTGAAATATTGGTAAAATAAATTATATTTTGATCCAATTTATGTCTTTTTTATTAATGTAAAGAACTGTTTCTGTTTAAAAATGAAAATCGACGCTATTATCCTCAGCAGGAATATCGCGTTTTGTGTGTTGAAATAAAATAAAATATTAGATAATAAAAGGCATATATTGGATTTGATAAAAAAAATTATTTTGCCAATATTTCGGCTGGCTGAACGCCAACCTTTATCGAGGCATTACATCTTTGTATACACAAACTCAGCGCCACATAGTGTTACAATATCACAGTTGAAATAATTAAAAATATAAAGTAGGTGGGGGAATTTTGTGCATGAAAAAATAATCAAAAATTACAATCAGAATAAATTAAATATCTTTAAAATATTAAAGGAAAAATAATGAGGCCTATCTTATATTTCAAAATATTTGTAAAAAGTACATAAAATATAATTCATTAAGAGATAAATGTAAAAATATATGTATCTATTAAAACATTTGAAATTAAAGATCTTTTAAAGATCGTTTAAATCAACACAAATCAGGACTGAGGAATTACAACCCACTATCTCTCCTTGTAGAGCATGCACTAAAAAACAACCACACTCCGGACTTTGAAAATACAGCCATTATATACCAGAACATTAAAGAAAAACACTGCCGATTGTTCTTAGAAAGCTGGGCCTCTGCAAAAGACAAAGAAAGCATAAATAGGAAAATTGATTTACCAGACATTTACACACCATTTAGATCTTTTTAATTTTTTTTTTCATTTTGTTAATTTTATTTCATAAATTGACTTGTATTATACTACTTTAAAGGGAGAGGTGCCGTTTTAATTACATGACATTGTTTTTATTTATTATTTTTGCTTTAATGAATTTTTAAATATTGTAATACCCGCGATTTCTTAAATTCTATTGTCACACATTAGTAATAACCTGTAAATTATACACACTATTTGTTTAATTTTTTACATTTATCGCTTCAAAACACAAAAGTATTGATACATTATACATATAACATATTACATGCAATACATTAAACATTTTCAGTTTCCATTTTTAAAAATTTATTTTCCTCATTTATTTATATAAATTATTTTAACTTCCATTTTAAGGCATTTTTATAAAAACTTTTACTTATAGATGATTCGATCTCGAAAAAAAAAATTGAAATGAATTTTTAAATACACACATTTTATTGTTAAACTTTAAAAAATATATATATATATATTTTTAGTTTTTGTTTAAATCATTTTAAATAATTTCAAATGTTTTAATAGATACATATATTTTTACATTTATCTCTTAATGAATTATATTTTATGTACTTTTTACAAATATTTTAAAATATAAGATAGGCCTCATTATTTTTCCTTTAATATTTTAAAGATATTTAATTTATTCTGATTGTAATTTTTGATTATTTTTTCATGCACAAAATTCCCCCACCTACTTTATATTTTTAATTATTTCAACTGTGATATGTGGCGCTGAGTTTGTGCATACAAAGATGTGATGCCTCGATAAAGGTTGGCGTTCAGCCAGCCGAAATATTGGCAAAATAATTTTTTTTATCAAATCCAATATATGCCTTTTATTATCTAATGATTTAAATATGGATTGCTCTATTTTCAAAAATAAAATATATGAAGTTATTTCCTTTATTTTACATAAATTGAGTTTTTTCTCCACAAACCCTTTAATTTTTGCTTCTAAGAGAGAGAGAGTATGAAATAATAAATTTGAAAAAAGTAATTAATTTTTAGCCTTGAAATTATAAACCAAAATTAATTTGTATATTACTAGAACTATTTATTTCTTAAATAAATATTTTTTATCTAAATATATTTAATTTTAAAAATAATATTTATAAGTATTTAAAATATACATTTTTGAAAATAATGAGCATATTTGTTATTTTTTTTATCTACCTCAGACGTGTCCTTGGTAGCAATGATGATGATTTAAAATAAAATATAACGCGGCTGATGATTGTAAAACGAAAATTAAAATTATACCGCGAATGTTTCTTTTTTAAAAATCGAAATTTATTTTCAAAGAGAAATAGCGACATTTCTAACTTTGAGGATGAGGTATGGAAAGGTGAAACATGAAGAGTAATGGAGAACGGAAAAATGAGAAGTGTCCAGGGGCGGGAATCGAACCCACACCCTTCTGCTTACCGGGCAGGTGCCTTGTCCACTCGGCTACCCTGGACGTATTTTTCCGTTCATAACTTATATTTAAAGTAACATTTAAAATACAATATAACGCGGCTGATGATTGTAAAACGAAAATTAAAATTATACCGCGAATGTTTCTTTTTTAAAAATCGAAATTTATTTTCAAAGAGAAATAGCGACATTTCTAACTTTGAGGATGAGGTATGGAAAGGTGAAACATGAAGAGTAATGGAGAACGGAAAAATAAAAAGTGTCCAGGGGCGGGAATCGAACCCACACCCTTCTGCTTACCGGGCAGGTGCCTTGTCCACTCGGCTACCCTGGACGTATTTTTCCGTTCATAACTTATATTTAAAGTAACATTTAAAATACAATATAACGCGGCTGATGATTGTAAAACGAAAATTAAAATTATACCGCGAATGTTTCTTTTTTAAAAATCGAAATTTATTTTCAAAGAGAAATAGCGACATTTCTAACTTTGAGGATGAGGTATGGAAAGGTGAAACATGAAGAGTAATGGAGAACGGAAAAATAAAAAGTGTCCAGGGGCGGGAATCGAACCCACACCCTTCTGCTTACCGGGCAGGTGCCTTGTCCACTCGGCTACCCTGGACGTATTTTTCCGTTCATAACTTATATTTAAAGTAACATTTAAAATACAATATAACGCGGCTGATGATTGTAAAACGAAAATTAAAATTATACCGCGAATGTTTCTTTTTTAAAAATCGAAATTTATTTTCAAAGAGAAATAGCGACATTTCTAACTTTGAGGATGAGGTATGGAAAGGTGAAACATGAAGAGTAATGGAGAACGGAAAAATAAAAAGTGTCCAGGGGCGGGAATCGAGCCCACACCCTTCTGCTTACCGGGCAGGTGCCTTGTCCACTCGGCTACCCTGGACGTATTTTTCCGTTCATAACTTATATTTAAAGTAACATTTAAAATACAATATAACGCGGCTGATGATTGTAAAACGAAAATTAAAATTATACCGCGAATGTTTCTTTTTTAAAAATCGAAATTTATTTTCAAAGAGAAATAGCGACATTTCTAACTTTGAGGATGAGGTATGGAAAGGTGAAACATGAAGAGTAATGGAGAACGGAAAAATAAAAAGTGTCCAGGGGCGGGAATCGAACCCACACCCTTCTGCTTACCGGGCAGGTGCCTTGTCCACTCGGCTACCCTGGACGTATTTTTCCGTTCATAACTTATATTTAAAGTAACATTTAAAATACAATATAACGCGGCTGATGATTGTAAAACGAAAATTAAAATTATACCGCGAATGTTTCTTTTTTAAAAATCGAAATTCATTTTCAAAGAGAAATAGCGACATTTCTAACTTTGAGGATGAGGTATGGAAAGGTGAAACATGAAGAGTAATGGAGAACGGAAAAATAAAAAGTGTCCAGGGGCGGGAATCGAACCCACACCCTTCTGCTTACCGGGCAGGTGCCTTGTCCACTCGGCTACCCTGGACGTATTTTTCCCTTCATAACTTATATTTAAAGTAACATTTAAAATACAATATAACGCGGCTGATGATTGTAAAACGAAAATTAAAATTATACCGCGAATGTTTCTTTTTTAAAAAGGGAAATTTATTTTCAAAGAGAAATAGCGACATTTCTAACTTTGAGGATGAGGTATGGAAAGGTGAAACATGAAGAGTAATGGAGAACGGAAAAATAAAAAGTGACCAGGGGCGGGAATCGAACCCACACCCTTCTGCTTACCGGGCAGGTGCCTTGTCCACTCGGCTACCCTGGACGTATTTTTCCGTTCATAACTTATATTTAAAGTAACATTTAAAATACAATATAACGCGGCTGATGATTGTAAAACGAAAATTAAAATTATACCGCGAATGTTTCTTTTTTAAAAATCGAAATTTATTTTCAAAGAGAAATAGCGACATTTCTAACTTTGAGGATGAGGTATGGAAAGGTGAAACATGAAGAGTAATGGAGAACGGAAAAATAAAAAGTGTCCAGGGGCGGGAATCGAACCCACACCCTTCTGCTTACCGGGCAGGTGCCTTGTCCACTCGGCTACCCTGGACGTATTTTTCCGTTCATAACTTATATTTAAAGTAACATTTAAAATACAATATAACGCGGCTGATGATTGTAAAACGAAAATTAAAATTATACCGCGAATGTTTCTTTTTTAAAAATCGAAATTTATTTTCAAAGAGAAATAGCGACATTTCTAACTTTGAGGATGAGGTATGGAAAGGTGAAACATGAAGAGTAATGGAGAACGGAAAAATAAAAAGTGTCCAGGGGCGGGAATCGAACCCACACCCTTCTGCTTACCGGGCAGGTGCCTTGTCCACTCGGCTACCCTGGACGTATTTTTCCGTTCATAACTTATATTTAAAGTAACATTTAAAATACAATATAACGCGGCTGATGATTGTAAAACGAAAATTAAAATTATACCGCGAATGTTTCTTTTTTAAAAATCGAAATTTATTTTCAAAGAGAAATAGCGACATTTCTAACTTTGAGGATGAGGTATGGAAAGGTGAAACATGAAGAGTAATGGAGAACGGAAAAATAAAAAGTGTCCAGGGGCGGGAATCGAACCCACACCCTTCTGCTTACCGGGCAGGTGCCTTGTCCACTCGGCTACCCTGGACGTATTTTTCCCTTCATAACTTATATTTAAAGTAACATTTAAAATACAATATAACGCGGCTGATGATTGTAAAACGAAAATTAAAATTATACCGCGAATGTTTCTTTTTTAAAAAGGGAAATTTATTTTCAAAGAGAAATAGCGACATTTCTAACTTTGAGGATGAGGTATGGAAAGGTGAAACATGAAGAGTAATGGAGAACGGAAAAATAAAAAGTGACCAGGGGCGGGAATCGAACCCACACCCTTCTGCTTACCGGGCAGGTGCCTTGTCCACTCGGCTACCCTGGACGTATTTTTCCGTTCATAACTTATATTTAAAGTAACATTTAAAATACAATATAACGCGGCTGATGATTGTAAAACGAAAATTAAAATTATACCGCGAATGTTTCTTTTTTAAAAATCGAAATTTATTTTCAAAGAGAAATAGCGACATTTCTAACTTTGAGGATGAGGTATGAAAAGGTGAAACATGAAGAGTAATGGAGAACGGAAAAATAAAAAGTGTCCAGGGGCGGGAATCGAACCCACACCCTTCTGCTTACCGGGCAGGTGCCTTGTCCACTCGGCTACCCTGGACGTATTTTTCCGTTCATAACTTATATTTAAAGTAACATTTAAAATACAATATAACGCGGCTGATGATTGTAAAACGAAAATTAAAATTATACCGCGAATGTTTCTTTTTTAAAAATCGAAATTTATTTTCAAAGAGAAATAGCGACATTTCTAACTTTGAGGATGAGGTATGGAAAGGTGAAACATGAAGAGTAATGGAGAACGGAAAAATAAAAAGTGTCCAGGGGCGGGAATCGAACCCACACCCTTCTGCTTACCGGGCAGGTGCCTTGTCCACTCGGCTACCCTGGACGTATTTTTCCGTTCATAACTTATATTTAAAGTAACATTTAAAATACAATATAACGCGGCTGATGATTGTAAAACGAAAATTAAAATTATACCGCGAATGTTTCTTTTTTAAAAATCGAAATTTATTTTCAAAGAGAAATAGCGACATTTCTAACTTTGAGGATGAGGTATGGAAAGGTGAAACATGAAGAGTAATGGAGAACGGAAAAATAAAAAGTGTCCAGGGGCGGGAATCGAACCCACACCCTTCTGCTTACCGGGCAGGTGCCTTGTCCACTCGGCTACCCTGGACGTATTTTTCCGTTCATAACTTATATTTAAAGTAACATTTAAAATACAATATAACGCGGCTGATGATTGTAAAACGAAAATTAAAATTATACCGCGAATGTTTCTTTTTTAAAAATCGAAATTCATTTTCAAAGAGAAATAGCGACATTTCTAACTTTGAGGATGAGGTATGGAAAGGTGAAACATGAAGAGTAATGGAGAACGGAAAAATAAAAAGTGTCCAGGGGCGGGAATCGAACCCACACCCTTCTGCTTACCGGGCAGGTGCCTTGTCCACTCGGCTACGCTGGACGTATTTTTCCCTTCATAACTTATATTTAAATTAACATTTAAAATACAATATAACGCGGCTGATGATTGTAAAACGAAAATTAAAATTATACCGCGAATGTTTCTTTTTTAAAAATCGAAATTTATTTTCAAAGAGAAATAGCGACATTTCTAACTTTGAGGATGAGGTATGGAAAGGTGAAACATGAAGAGTAATGGAGAACGGAAAAATAAAAAGTGTCAAGGGGCGGGAATCGAACCCACACCCTTCTGCTTACCGGGCAGGTGCCTTGTCCACTCGGCTACCCTGGACGTATTTTTCCGTTCATAACTCATATTTAAAGTAACATTTAAAATACAATATAACGCGGCTGATGATTGTAAAACGAAAATTAAAATTATACCGCGAATGTTTCTTTTTTAAAAATCGAAATTTATTTTCAAAGAGAAATAGCGACATTTCTAACTTTGAGGATGAGGTATGGAAAGGTGAAACATGATAAGTAATGGAGAACGGAAAAATAAAAAGTGTCCAGGGGCGGGAATCGAACCCACACCCTTCTGCTTACCGGGCAGGTGCCTTGTCCACTCGGCTACCCTGGACGTATTTTTCCGTTCATAACTTATATTTAAAGTAACATTTAAAATACAATATAACGCGGCTGATGATTGTAAAACGAAAATTAAAATTATACCGCGAATGTTTCTTTTTTAAAAATCGAAATTTATTTTCAAAGAGAAATAGCGACATTTCTAACTTTGAGGATGAGGTATGGAAAGGTGAAACATGAAGAGTAATGGAGAACGGAAAAATAAAAAGTGTCCAGGGGCGGGAATCGAACCCACACCCTTCTGCTTACCGGGCAGGTGCCTTGTTCACTCGGCTACCCTGGACGTATTTTTCCGTTCATAACTTATATTAAAAGTAACATTTAAAATACAATATAACGCGGCTGATGATTGTAAAACGAAAATTAAAATTATACCGTGAATGTTTCTTTTTTAAAAATCGAAATTCATTTTCAAAGAGAAATAGCGACATTTCTAACTTTGAGGATGAGGTATGGAAAGGTGAAACATGAAGAGTAATGGAGAACGGAAAAATAAAAAGTGTCCAGGGGCGGGAATCGAACCCACACCCTTCTGCTTACCGGGCAGGTGCCTTGTCCACTCGGCTACCCTGGACGTATTTTTCCCTTCATAACTTATATTTAAAGTAACATTTAAAATACAATATAACGCGGCTGATGATTGTAAAACGAAAATTAAAATTATACCGCGAATGTTTCTTTTTTAAAAATCGAAATTTATTTTCAAAGAGAAATAGCGACATTTCTAACTTTGAGGATGAGGTATGGAAAGGTGAAACATGAAGAGTAATGGAGAACGGAGAAATAAAAAGTGTCCAGGGGCGGGAATCGAACCCACACCCTTCTGCTTACCGGGCAGGTGCCTTGTCCACTCGGCTACCCTGGACGTATTTTTCCGTTCATAACTTATATTTAAAGTAACATTTAAAATACAATATAACGCGGCTGATGATTGTAAAACGAAAATTAAAATTATACCGCGAATGTTTCTTTTTTAAAAATCGAAATTTATTTTCAAAGAGAAATAGCGACATTTCTAACTTTGAGGATGAGGTATGGAAAGGTGAAACATGAAGAGTAATGGAGAACGGAAAAATAAAAAGTGTCAAGGGGCGGGAATCGAACCCACACCCTTCTGCTTACCGGGCAGGTGCCTTGTCCACTCGGCTACCCTGGACGTATTTTTCCGTTCATAACTCATATTTAAAGTAACATTTAAAATACAATATAACGCGGCTGATGATTGTAAAACGAAAATTAAAATTATACCGCGAATGTTTCTTTTTTAAAAATCGAAATTTATTTTCAAAGAGAAATAGCGACATTTCTAACTTTGAGGATGAGGTATGGAAAGGTGAAACATGATAAGTAATGGAGAACGGAAAAATAAAAAGTGTCCAGGGGCGGGAATCGAACCCACACCCTTCTGCTTACCGGGCAGGTGCCTTGTCCACTCGGCTACCCTGGACGTATTTTTCCGTTCATAACTTATATTTAAAGTAACATTTAAAATACAATATAACGCGGCTGATGATTGTAAAACGAAAATTAAAATTATACCGCGAATGTTTCTTTTTTAAAAATCGAAATTTATTTTCAAAGAGAAATAGCGACATTTCTAACTTTGAGGATGAGGTATGGAAAGGTGAAACATGAAGAGTAATGGAGAACGGAAAAATAAAAAGTGTCCAGGGGCGGGAATCGAACCCACACCCTTCTGCTTACCGGGCAGGTGCCTTGTTCACTCGGCTACCCTGGACGTATTTTTCCGTTCATAACTTATATTAAAAGTAACATTTAAAATACAATATAACGCGGCTGATGATTGTAAAACGAAAATTAAAATTATACCGTGAATGTTTCTTTTTTAAAAATCGAAATTCATTTTCAAAGAGAAATAGCGACATTTCTAACTTTGAGGATGAGGTATGGAAAGGTGAAACATGAAGAGTAATGGAGAACGGAAAAATAAAAAGTGTCCAGGGGCGGGAATCGAACCCACACCCTTCTGCTTACCGGGCAGGTGCCTTGTCCACTCGGCTACCCTGGACGTATTTTTCCCTTCATAACTTATATTTAAAGTAACATTTAAAATACAATATAACGCGGCTGATGATTGTAAAACGAAAATTAAAATTATACCGCGAATGTTTCTTTTTTAAAAATCGAAATTTATTTTCAAAGAGAAATAGCGACATTTCTAACTTTGAGGATGAGGTATGGAAAGGTGAAACATGAAGAGTAATGGAGAACGGAGAAATAAAAAGTGTCCAGGGGCGGGAATCGAACCCACACCCTTCTGCTTACCGGGCAGGTGCCTTGTCCACTCGGCTACCCTGGACGTATTTTTCCGTTCATAACTTATATTTAAAGTAACATTTAAAATACAATATAACGCGGCTGATGATTGTAAAACGAAAATTAAAATTATACCGCGAATGTTTCTTTTTTAAAAATCGAAATTTATTTTCAAAGAGAAATAGCGACATTTCTAACTTTGAGGATGAGGTATGGAAAGGTGAAACATGAAGAGTAATGGAGAACGGAAAAATAAAAAGTGTCCAGGGGCGGGAAACGAACCCACACCCTTCTGCTTACCGGGCAGGTGCCTTGTCCACTCGGCTACCCTGGACGTATTTTTCCGTTCATAACTTATATTTAAAGTAACATTTAAAATACAATATAACGCGGCTGATGATTGTAAAACGAAAATTAAAATTATACCGCGAATGTTTCTTTTTTAAAAATCGAAATTTATTTTCAAAGAGAAATAGCGACATTTCTAACTTTGAGGATGAGGTATGGAAAGGTGAAACATGAAGAGTAATGGAGAACGGAAAAATAAAAAGTGTCCAGGGGCGGGAATCGAACCCACACCCTTCTGCTTACCGGGCAGGTGCCTTGTCCACTCGGCTACCCTGGACGTATTTTTCCGTTCATAACTTATATTTAAAGTAACATTTAAAATACAATATAACGCGGTTGATGATTGTAAAACGAAAATTAAAATTATACCGCGAATGTTTCTTTTTTAAAAATCGAAATTTATTTTCAAAGAGAAATAGCGACATTTCTAACTTTGAGGATGAGGTATGGAAAGGTGAAACATGAAGAGTAATGGAGAACGGAAAAATAAAAAGTGTCCAGGGGCGGGAATCGAACCCACACCCTTCTACTTACCGGGCAGGTGCCTTGTCCACTCGGCTACCCTGGACGTATTTTTCCGTTCATAACTTATATTTAAAGTAACATTTAAAATACAATATAACGCGGCTGATGATTGTAAAACGAAAATTAAAATTATACCGCGAATGTTTCTTTTTTAAAATCGAAATTTATTTTCAAAGAGAAATAGCGACATTTCTAACTTTGAGGATGAGGTATGGAAAGGTGAAACATGAAGAGTAATGGAGAACGGAAAAATAAAAAGTGTCCAGGGGCGGGAATCGAACCCACACCCTTCTGTTTACCGGGCAGGTGCCTTGTCCACTCGGCTACCCTGAACGTATTTTTCCGTTCATAACTTATATTTAAAGTAACATTTAAAATACAATATAACGCGGCTGATGATTGTAAAACGAAAATTAAAATTATACCGCGAATGTTTCTTTTTTAAAAATCGAAATTTATTTTCAAAGAGAAATAGCGACATTTCTAACTTTGAGGATGAGGTATGGAAAGGTGAAACATGAAGAGTAATGGAGAACGGAAAAATAAAAAGTGTCCAGGGGCGGGAATCGAACCCACACCCTTCTGCTTACCGGGCAGGTGCCTTGTCCACTCGGCTACCCTGGACGTATTTTTCCGTTCATAACTTATATTTAAAGTAACATTTAAAATACAATATAACGCGGCTGATGATTGTAAAACGAAAATTAAAATTATACCGCGAATGTTTCTTTTTTAAAAATCGAAATTTATTTTCAAAGAGAAATAGCGACATTTCTAACTTTGAGGATGAGGTATGGAAAGGTGAAACATGAAGAGTAATGGAGAACGGAAAAATAAAAAGTGTCCAGGGGCGGGAATCGAACCCACACCCTTCTGCTTACCGGGCAGGTGCCTTGTCCACTCGGCTACCCTGGACGTATTTTTCCGTTCATAACTTATATTTAAAGTAACATTTAAAATACAATATAACGCGGCTGATGATTGTAAAACGAAAATTAAAATTATACCGCGAATGTTTCTTTTTTAAAAATCGAAATTTATTTTCAAAGAGAAATAGCGACATTTCTAACTTTGAGGATGAGGTATGGAAAGGTGAAACATGAAGAGTAATGGAGAACGGAAAAATAAAAAGTGTCCAGGGGCGGGAATCGAACCCACACCCTTCTGCTTACCGGGCAGGTGCCTTGTCCACTCGGCTACCCTGGACGTATTTTTCCGTTCATAACTTATATTTAAAGTAACATTTAAAATACAATATAACGCGGCTGATGATTGTAAAACGAAAATTAAAATTATACCGCGAATGTTTCTTTTTTAAAAATCGAAATTTATTTTCAAAGAGAAATAGCGACATTTCTAACTTTGAGGATGAGGTATGGAAAGGTGAAACATGAAGAGTAATGGAGAACGGAAAAATAAAAAGTGTCCAGGGGCGGGAATCGAACCCACACCCTTCTGCTTACCGGGCAGGTGCCTTGTCCACTCGGCTACCCTGGACGTATTTTTCCGTTCATAACTTATATTTAAAGTAACATTTAAAATACAATATAACGCGGCTGATGATTGTAAAACGAAAATTAAAATTATACCGCGAATGTTTCTTTTTTAAAAATCGAAATTCATTTTCAAAGAAAAATAGCGACATTTCTAACTTTGAGGATGAGGTATGGAAAGGTGAAACATGAAGAGTAATGGAGAACGGAAAAATAAAAAGTGTCCAGGGGCGGGAATCGAACCCACACCCTTCTGCTTACCGGGCAGGTGCCTTGTCCACTCGGCTACCCTGGACGTATTTTTCCCTTCATAACTTATATTTAAAGTAACATTTAAAATACAATAAAACGCGGCTGATGATTGTAAAACGAAAATTAAAATTATACCGCGAATGTTTCTTTTTTAAAAATCGAAATTTATTTTCAAAGAGAAATAGCGACATTTCTAACTTTGAGGATGAGGTATGGAAAGGTGAAACATGAAGAGTAATGGAGAACGGAAAAATAAAAAGTGTCCAGGGGCGGGAATCGAACCCACACCCTTCTGCTTACCGGGCAGGTGCCTTGTCCACTCGGCTACCCTGAACGTATTTTTCCGTTCATAACTTATATTTAAAGTAACATTTAAAATACAATATAACGCGGCTGATGATTGTAAAACGAAAATTAAAATTATACCGCGAATGTTTCTTTTTTAAAATCGAAATTTATTTTCAAAGAGAAATAGCGACATTTCTAACTTTGAGGATGAGGTATGGAAAGGTGAAACATGAAGAGTAATGGAGAACGGAAAAATAAAAAGTGTCCAGGGGCGGGAATCGAACCCACACCCTTCTGCTTACCGGGCAGGTGCCTTGTCCACTCGGCTACCCTGGACGTATTTTTCCGTTCATAACTTATATTTAAAGTAACATTTAAAATACAATATAACGCGGCTGATGATTGTAAAACGAAAATTAAAATTATACCGCGAATGTTTCTTTTTTAAAAATCGAAATTTATTTTCAAAGAGAAATAGCGACATTTCTAACTTTGAGGATGAGGTATGGAAAGGTGAAACATGAAGAGTAATGGAGAACGGAAAAATAAAAAGTGTCCAGGGGCGGGAATCGAACCCACACCCTTCTGCTTACCGGGCAGGTGCCTTGTCCACTCGGCTACCCTGGACGTATTTTTCCGTTCATAACTTATATTTAAAGTAACATTTAAAATACAATATAACGCGGCTGATGATTGTAAAACGAAAATTAAAATTATACCGCGAATGTTTCTTTTTTAAAAATCGAAATTTATTTTCAAAGAGAAATAGCGACATTTCTAACTTTGAGGATGAGGTATGGAAAGGTGAAACATGAAGAGTAATGGAGAACGGAAAAATAAAAAGTGTCCAGGGGCGGGAATCGAACCCACACCCTTCTGCTTACCGGGCAGGTGCCTTGTCCACTCGGCTACCCTGGACGTATTTTTCCGTTCATAACTTATATTTAAAGTAACATTTAAAATACAATATAACGCGGCTGATGATTGTAAAACGAAAATTAAAATTATACCGCGAATGTTTCTTTTTTAAAAATCGAAATTTATTTTCAAAGAGAAATAGCGACATTTCTAACTTTGAGGATGAGGTATGGAAAGGTGAAACATGAAGAGTAATGGAGAACGGAAAAATAAAAAGTGTCCAGGGGCGGGAATCGAACCCACACCCTTCTGCTTACCGGGCAGGTGCCTTGTCCACTCGGCTACCCTGGACGTATTTTTCCGTTCATAACTTATATTTAAAGTAACATTTAAAATACAATATAACGCGGCTGATGATTGTAAAACGAAAATTAAAATTATACCGCGAATGTTTCTTTTTTAAAAATCGAAATTTATTTTCAAAGAGAAATAGCGACATTTCTAACTTTGAGGATGAGGTATGGAAAGGTGAAACATGAAGAGTAATGGAGAACGGAAAAATAAAAAGTGTCCAGGGGCGGGAATCGAACCCACACCCTTCTGCTTACCGGGCAGGTGCCTTGTCCACTCGGCTACCCTGGACGTATTTTTCCGTTCTCCATTACTCTTCATGTTTCACCTTTCCATACCTCATCCTCAAAGTTAGAAATGTCGCTATTTCTCTTTGAAAATAAATTTCGATTTTTAAAAAAGAAACATTCGCGGTATAATTTTAATTTTCGTTTTACAATCATCAGCCGCGTTATATTGTATTTTAAATGTTACTTTAAATATAAGTTATGAACGGAAAAATACGTCCAGGGTAGCCGAGTGGACAAGGCACCTGCCCGGTAAGCAGAAGGGTGTGGGTTCGATTCCCGCCCCTGGTCACTTTTTATTTTTCCGTTCTCCATTACTCTTCATGTTTCACCTTTCCATACCTCATCCTCAAAGTTAGAAATGTCGCTATTTCTCTTTGAAAATAAATTTCGATTTTTAAAAAAGAAACATTCGCGGTATAATTTTAATTTTCGTTTTACAATCATCAGCCGCGTTATATTGTATTTTAAATGTTACTTTAAATATAAGTTATGAACGGAAAAATACGTCCAGGGTAGCCGAGTGGACAAGGCACCTGCCCGGTAAGCAGAAGGGTGTGGGTTCGATTCCCGCCCCTGGACACTTTTTATTTTTCCGTTCTCCATTACTCTTCATGTTTCACCTTTCCATACCTCATCCTCAAAGTTAGAAATGTCGCTATTTCTCTTTGAAAATAAATTTCGATTTTTAAAAAAGAAACATTCGCGGTATAATTTTAATTTTCGTTTTACAATCATCAGCCGCGTTATATTGTATTTTAAATGTTACTTTAAATATAAGTTATGAACGGAAAAATACGTCCAGGGTAGCCGAGTGGACAAGGCACCTGCCCGGTAAGCAGAAGGGTGTGGGTTCGATTCCCGCCCCTGGACACTTTTTATTTTTCCGTTCTCCATTACTCTTCATGTTTCACCTTTCCATACCTCATCCTCAAAGTTAGAAATGTCGCTATTTCTCTTTGAAAATAAATTTCGATTTTTAAAAAAGAAACATTCGCGGTATAATTTTAATTTTCGTTTTACAATGATGATGATTGTTTAAGAATTATTATTGGTGAAGCATGTATTTCGAAACATTGTTAATTTTACATTAACGCTGCGTATAGTGAAGGTTTTATGGAAATTATATGAGACGCTGTACTGCCATAGTTCAGTATCAAAAATGATGGCTAAATTCCGCCCAACGAGCATTGAGGCAGATGTTCCCCCCGACCAGGTATGTCCTCAATATCCGCAGAAAAAAAAATACTTCAGATACATGAAGAAATTCTGAGAAGTCTTGAAAATTCACTAAGACTTAGTACAACGATGTTCCAGAGAATACTGCGTGGGACATTCTTCTGAATATGCTCAAATATTTCCCATATTTGTACTGCAATGCTTAGAATAGTCTAATAGCCTTGATAAATATATCTGCGAATATCTTCAGACATTTATATACAATGGAAAAGATATCTTGGTGTAGCCTTCAAAGGTGATGCATGGTGTCAGTGATCATCTATGCAATACGGAAAACCTATATAATTTAAATAAGCAATTTTGACCGAAAAGGTGGAATAGGGCATGCAGCGAGAAGTGCGCGTTTCACTTGTTCACATTAACCCATTAACGTTAGCGCAAGACATTCCTGAACCCAGCCATCTCAATGAAGGTGGTATTAAGAAGGCTGACGTTACAAAAAGATGCAAACAGATCGAAATATAAAGCACACGGCTAAGTGCATCACCAAAGTTTCTCGAACACCCCTATATGGTAATAGCATAATACCCCGTGTATCAGATAATGTATTCAAAGTTCCCCTATAACCTTTCTCTGGGATTTCTTTAAGAACAAAGTTTACGATAGAAACCCACAGAAATTAGGGCCGATGAATTGTAATTGCTCTCCATTTTGAAGAGGCATAAGCTTGTTCAGAAGAACAGTTCATGGCATTGGATATGAACAGGATACGCTGTATTAATGAATCATCTAACATATGCCATGCACAGTATTATAAAGGGACATGTTTTTCCATACTTAAGATGTTTAAAATCGGCCTACACACACACACACTGCATAGGCAGTCTTTGGGCTAAAGTGGTTTCAGGCATCAATGGGCAACACAAAGGACAAGGCAGGTTGATTGTCACCTCAGAGAGAGGCCTGCGCCGACAAGATACAGGAGGGTGTGTTCTACATGAGAGGGAGAGATGATCTGTCGTTGTTCACCTGTTTGTCAGTATCCAGTGGCGGCCGTAAAATTTTTTGGACGTTTCCTGGGAGGAAATTAATAATCTTGACGAAATTTGACCTTTCGGACCCCGCCCTGCATTGGGTGCGACGGACTCTCAATAAAACTTTATTATTTTATTTGTTATTACATGATGCCGAAGATGGCGCGTTGAATTGTATCTACATTTTGGGACTGTTACACTATTTCAAATTATGGTAAATATGAAAATATTGTGTATATATTGGCATATATTACTACATATTTAATACTTTGATATCAACGAAAGTATGTCCGTGATAATTGAATGTCTTGTTATTTGTAAAAAATATAAGCATATAGTGCTTCCTAGTGATTCTATTTGTGATCTACAGGGTGATCCAAAAGTCCCGCACAACTTTAAAAATTAATAACTCCGCGAATATTTGCGCTAGAGCAATGCGGCAAACACCATTATGTTCAGGATGCAATGGGATTTTTTTATGGCAAATAATGAAAAATTCGAAATTGATTTTAGTTACAACTTTATTCGCTAGATGGCGCCCTACCAGAATCAGCGATTCAGCGGCCAAATTGTTTGATAAATTGAAAAATATAACTGAACGACACGTATTTTTACTTTTTGAATACCAGGAAATAACCCTAATAATATTGAGGCGAAGAAATATTTTATTATTTAATTTAATATTTTTCAATGAGAAAATATATATTCAACAGATTATAAAAATATATATTAATCTGTATTTGTGAAATCATCTTTAAAATATTTCTTTGCTTGCTTGCTTTTTTTTATTTATCCATCAAACCAGACGCGATATCCCCACAAGGGATGCTTGCGTCAATAACAACACTAAATTCAGATACTATATTACATAAAAAAAAAAAAAATATTTACAAGATTTAAAAGATACAAAAGAGGACATTAAATCATTCTTGATTTTACATCACAACCAACAAAATAAACAAACCAAAAAATACATATATACAAATATGTAATAATTAAGGTTTTTTTAACCAAGAGAGAAAATCATAGATATATTTACAGAATTTTCTAAATTTAAAATACGAGTCCTTACTATTTGCAAACATAAAAAGATCCTTGTATTCGATGTTTTCCCGGTTTCTGTAGTTCTGGAAGATTGGGCACTCAAGGAGCAGATGACTGGAATCCTGCTTTCTCTTTCCACATAAACATCCCGGATCGTCTATAGCTCCTATTCGAAACAGAAAATCTCCGAAATTTCCATGACCAGTAACGAATTGCACATTGTAAAAGTCAGGGCGGAAATATTTTGGAATGCCCAGAGGGAAAAAGAGACGAAAGTGATCATTTGTATTAGAAAACATATCTTCCATTCTTGTTCTCAAAAATCCTTTTATAATTGAAGGAGAATGTGGACTGAACGTTCGTTGGTCTTCCTCGCTTAGTTGGTCCAATTCATATTTAATCAATCTTGATTCGATAAAATTAAGATTCCCTGGCTGTAGAGAGTTTGGTTGAGTTGTTAATAATTGTCGACTTGTCGCCGTGACGTCATCAATAAATACTTTTACCTCTTAGGATATTTCAAGGCTTGATTTCTACGTTACAACTGGTGGAGAGACTAGACCGATACCCATTAAGAAATAAAATAAAAATTGATTATGTTGAACCAGAAGAAACATCTATGAATGTAAAGAAGGAAGGTACTCAGGTAAGCAACTACGTTGTTCAACATCTGCCAAGGAACCCTTCCATTTTCTCCGGGGAGGATGGTGAAGATCTCCAAAAATGGTTAAAAGGGTATGCACGTGTGGCAAGGTACAACCATTGGGACGAAACCCTTTGTCTTACTAAAGTCTATTTTTATCTGTCTGGAACTGCTCTCAAATGGTTTGAGAACAACGAAGAAAGCATACAGACTTGGAAGGAATTCACATCTCAATTAGAGAATGTGTTCGGAAAAAAAAGAAAATTCAAAATTGCAAGCGGAGAAGAAACTTAAAACACGGGCACAATTAAAAGGCGAAAGTACCAAATTTTACATCCAGGATGTCCTGTGCTTTTGCAAAGAGGCTGATCCTCAAATGAGCGAGGAAGATAAAATCTCCCACCTCATGAAGGGGATAGCTGAGGAGCTTTATCAAGCACTCCTACCGAGGGATGTTCAGAGCACCGAGCAATTCATTACAGAATGTCGCCGTGTTGAAGCGCTCCGTTGTAGGCGAGTTACCCCAACCAAGTACGAGCGTCTACCAAATGTAGCCTCTCTCTGTGACCAGGATGACGGAGAAGATCTGTCATCGCTGATTCGAAAAATTGTTCGTGAAGAGATAAAGCAAGCATTGGACTCTCCTCAAGAGGAGCCTAAAATCGCTGTCATTGAAGATTTAGTGAGGGAAGAGGTTGTAAAGACCTTGGCACCTAGATCAAAACCTACAATAAGTCCCCCTCAAGCAACCAGGCCTAGATACGAGGCCCAAACGATACGACCGCATCCTGAACCTCATTACCGATAGCAAGGAAGAAGATGTGACACCAATGAATGGCGGACAACTGAGGGAAGGCCAATCTGTTTCTACTGCGGACGCCCAGGTCACGTCGTCCTCTATTGCCGTGACAGGAAGAGACACAATGAGGAAAGGAGAAATGACTATTTCCAAAGAAAGCAAGACGCAATGGTATCCTACAACTCTAGAGCTGAATCTCAGGACCCCAATGACGAATCATCGAAGAAAACTTTCACTCGCTACCGAAGCCCTACTTCATATCGCGGTCGAAGCAGACAACATTTCTCACCTGCTAAAAGATCTAGCTGGACGCCCCGCCATTAAAACTAGATGATAGACCACATTGGAGGCGAGGCCGCAAAGTTATAAAATCCCCCCTTACCGACCACAGTAGAAATGAGAAAAAGCTACCTTGACGTAAACATAGACCTACTAAGTCCTCATGAAGAAGATATCTCAACTGAAAGAAGACATCCACCGCAGTCACCTGAAAATATCCCTGGCCATAGTACTAGTTCTTAAGACTGACGACGTAAGTCTCCTCTTGAGCATCGGGTCGATGCTCTTTATAGGAGGAGGCTATGTGGCGAATAAATATTTTATTATTTAATATTATATTATTCAATGAGAAAATATATATTTAACAGATTATAAAAATATATATTTATCTGTATTTGTGAAATCATCTTTAAAATATTTCTTTGCTTGCTTGCTTAAGATTCCCTGGCTGTAGAGAGTTTGGTTGAGTTGTTAATAATTGTCGACTTGTCGCCGTGACGTCATCAATAAATACTTTTACATCTTAGGATATTTCAAGGCTTGATTTCTACGTTACAATGTCAAATGATAAATTAATAAAACACCATTTCGACAAAAGTTAGAAGAAATGGTTAACGATTTTTAAATACAATCTGAGATATGTAAAATAGGTATACGCAAATTAAAACATGTAGCAAAAAAAACTCTGATATTTTAGATGCGGTTTGCTGGAATCCTCTCAGCTATTTATATTTCGAAAATAATAAATTTCTATTTTTTTTAAATTCAACTCTCTCTCAGTATCGATTATATTTATTTTAATTCATTTGAAAAATATTTATCTATCTCTGATGATTTATTTTACTCTGGAACGCCGTTGTTGTTTTTGTCGTGTCCAATAAAGAGCCTCAGATTCTTTTCGTTTGGCCAACAAAAAATGTCCAATTTATATACACATATATTCTTACATAATGAGACATTAAAGAATGCAAATAATCTTCATCTATTTACATACACAACACATCTCCCCCCTTAATAATACTCCAGTCGGTCTAAGGGTTTCCTGGCTCTCTGAGGTCTAGGACTGCGGACGGGCACTTGCACAGCGGCAGCCTCCGGTTTAGGAGTGCAAGAGGGCACGTGCACAGCAACAGGCCCTGGTATAGGAGTGCAAGAGGGTGCGTGCACAGAAGCAGTCTCCTCCTTGTTTCCTGATGTAACCTCTGGAACCTCCTCTTCACTTTATTTCTGACTTCCACCTACAGGCTTCTCTCCTGATGTTCGAGGAAGTATCAAATTTCTTGTCTCCACTTGTTTCTTTCTCACAGGTCGCAATTGATTGATATGCCTCTTATACATGACGCCCTCGCAACTTATAAGGTAGTGACGGTAGCTCAATAATTCCAAAATGGTACTTGTTTACCGTTTAGGTCCAGTTGCATAGTTGCGGAAATGAACCTCGCAACCTGTAGTAAACTGCTCCTGCCTTCTTACGGCCTCATGAAATACCTCTCGCGGATTTCTCATCTTGGTATTAAATTCGAGAATCTTGATCTTGAACTTCTCTTCATTAGCTGTTCCGCCGGGGAATTCCTTTATTACAGTTTGGGGGAATGCTCTATGAGCAAATAGGAAACTTTGTAGATTCACCTCTAAATCATCCTTCCCATTATTCTTTCTCAAAAGGTTTTTAAACTCTCTTACATATCTCTCAGCGAAACCATTTGTACTAGGATTATACGGACTGGTCTTAGTGTGCCGTATACCATTCATTTTGGTAAATTGCTCGAATTCACCGGGGACAAACTGTCTTCCGTTATCTGTAACAAAATATTAGGGCAATCCAATTCTGGCGAGAATTTCTCTAAGATGACTTATAATCGTTTTTCTGGTAATATCTTTGATGAAAAAAAAATTCTATCCACTTTGAGTATGCGTCCACGAGAACCAAAAACATTCTTCCCATGAACGGACCCGCTAGATCAAGATGAAGTCGATGCCACGGTTTTTCGGGCCAAGTCCATTCCGAGATGGTAGCCGGGGGCATGCTTGCCGATTCTTGGCATACTCTACATTCTCTAGTTAACTCTTTGATGATACTGTCTATGCCTGGCCACCAGAAAATACCGTCTGGCAATCATCTTCATTTTAACAATCCCCATGTGTATTTCATGCAAGTCATTTAAAATTAAAGATCTTAATTTTTGGGGAATTACCACTCTTTCACGCCATTGAAAACAATCAAACTCCAAACTTAATTCCTCATTGATCTTATAATAAGGAGCTAGTGGGTTTTCCCTCAGTACCCTTGTGAATTTCCACACACACAGTTGCCTTCTCTAACATTCCTTAATACTATAGACAGTATTTTATCTCGGGACGTCTCATATGCCACCTCCCTAAAAGAGAACGGTACCTCATTAAACTTCCTGAGAAGAAGTACCTGGTCTTCATCAAGAAACTCCCTGACACTCGATTCTAAAGGAAGACGTGACAATGCGTCAAAATTGGAATTATCACTACTTTTTCGAAACTCCTCAGTATAATTAAATGCAGCTACTTTTAAGGACCATCTTTTAATTCTGGATGCTGCACATATGGGAATTGGTTTCTGAGGTGAAAATATATGAATTAAGGGTCGGTTGTCTGTGACTAATACGAATTTTTGTCCCAGTAAGTATTGTCTTGATTTCTCATCGCCATAAGTTATGCTCAACGCTTCCTTTTCTAGTTGAGAGTACCGATTTTTCGCTTCAGTTAATGTTCTAGAAGCAAAAGCTATAGGGCATTCTTCCTTTCTATCATTTCTATGACTCAGAATTACGCCTAGTCCATAGTCCATTAATAATGATTTACATTTTTTAAATAACATTCGATATTTTTCGTCCAATTCCATCTACAATTTTTATTCAAAAGTTGATAGAATAGCGCTAAAATGTTTGCTATATTCTTTATGAATCTATAATAATAAATTAAGAGTCCTATGAAAGATCTCAATTGCGAAACATTATTTAGGTTCAGGCGCCTCTATCACTGCTCTAATTTTATTTTCTAAGGGATGCAGTCCATATTTATCCATTTTAAACCCTAAAAATTCCACCGATTTCTTTTTAAATTTACATTTATATCTGTTTAACTTTAAACCTTTTTATAGCAATCATCTAAACACTAGATCCAACTTTTGTTCATGATCTTCAAAGTCTTTTCCTGCAACCAAAATATCATCTATGTAGCAGGCCACACCTGGCAAATCAGAAAATAGGCCTTCCATAATCCTCTGAAATCTATTTGGTGCTACCGCTACATCATATGGTAGTCTTTTATAAGAAAACAACCTCTTTGTTGTGTTTATATCAACAACAGCTTTGGCTTCTTCCGCTAACATTACTTGTAAGTAAGCCTGTGATAGGTCTAGAGTCGAAAGTACAGTGCTTGTAGATAATTTTGAAAAGATCTCATCGATCGATGGAATGGGATACCTATCTAATTCTATTGCTTTATTAGCTGTACATCTAAAATCACCACATATCCTTACACTACCATCCTTTTTTGATGCCGGTACTATTGGAGCGGTCCAATATGCATGAACTATAGGTTATAAAATGCAAGCATTCACTAAACAATCAATTTCATTCTCTACTTTGTTTTTTGGAGAGAAAGGTAAACTTCTGGCCTTACAAAACACAGGAGTCACATCCTTTTTTAAATTAGAATTTATTCTAACGTCCTTTAGACAGCCCAAATCTTTGTTAAACAAATCTGTATACCTATCCATCAAATTTTTATATATTTAAATATATTTCTATTATATTCATTATTTAAAATTTTAATGCTAAAAAATATAGAATAATCAAGTTCCAACTGTTTAAGCCATTCTCTTCCTAATAAAATTACCTGTATTTTTCCATTTACAACTATTAATCGTAAATATTGGTTGGCTTCTTTTACAAAAACATTTCTTTGATCTATAATCTCTATTGATTTACCACAAAATGATTTTAATCTTAAATTTGTTGGAAATAATATTTTACCTTGCCAATAATTTTTATAAATATCTTTAGGTATTAACGTAACTGGACTTCCTGTATCTATTGTAAAGCACAAAGAATAATCATCTACTGTTAAATTTATTGTGGCATCAGTTTCGCCCTGTACAGAATATATAGAGTCCTCTTGTACAAATTAACATCCCCACATTCTTTTACTAGTTTTGCAGACCCTACTTAAATGACCCAGTTTATTACATTTTAAAACAAGTCTTTGTTCTATGAGGTAAAACAGATGCCACGTGTGAATGTCTTTCACCACATCTATAACACACTATTTTGCCTTTGCCACTTTGCCTGAAAGGCCTATACTGCGCCGTATTATTATTGTACTTGCCCTTTTTATCCTTTCGATTCACAGGGGATATCTTGGCCACTAATTTATCTTGTAATTCTCTTGTATTTATCTCCGCCAATTCGAACGAGTTCGCCACTGCAAAACCTTTATCCAGGGTGACATCGTCGTCCTCTTGTAGTAGCTTCTTTTGCAGGATTTCCGACTTGATTCCAGCCACAAAACGGTCTCGCATCATGGTTCCCAACATATCGACGAAATTACAATTTATTGCCAAATGTTTCAATTCTCTAAGATATTCCGAAATTGATTATGCATCGCTGTGGTATCACTTTTTTCTTTGGATCCAAATGCAGCTTAATTCTTTGAATGATAGTATAATAGGGTTGATATTTCATTAGACCAGGAAGAAAATGTCGTTTCCCTGCTTCAAAGTTTCAGAATCTGGTAGCGAGAAAAAAATCAGCACTTTAATCCCCTTCTTCAGATGCCAAAAAAAAAGCCTCAAATTTTGTACAGAAAGATCGAAGTGTCCTCCACTGGGCAATAGCATCTAAAAGGTATTATTAACTTTGAACTTGTCATGCTGATCTTTTCTACTCCTTTGTTTTCTTGATTCAGATAGTTTAAAAGATGTAATCTTAACCCATTTTCTTATTTTTCCTCTCCATAATCCGAGAGTCAGATTTGTTTAAAAGATGTAGTTGTTATACTTGCATAGACGCCGTTTTCCTCAGCTTTTTACTGGCTCTGTAGATCGCGCATCCTCGTCGCCACTTTTGTTGTGTCGTAATTAGACGTACAAGAGCTCAAACTTGACTATGGCTAACAACAAATGTCCAATTTATATATACATATATTTTTACATAATGAGGCTTTAAATAATACAAATAATATTCATCTATTTACATAAACCACAGTTAATATATAGCGAGAAGAGTAGAGGACTGAGCACAGATCCCTGAAGTACACCAGCCCATGTTCTTCGGTCCTTGGAAAATGTTCCATTGACCCGAACCTTTATCCTTCTTCCCCTTAAGAAGTCTGCAATCCAGATTAAGGTTTTTTCTCTTACTCCGATGTTGTGCAGCCTTTCAAATAATTTCTACACTCGAACAAAAGCTGAGTTCATATCCAGGAATACGGCCGTTGTCTTCTTTGGCGGTTTTACCTAGAAATCTATTATTGATTGACAGAAGTAGAACAGTTTATCAGTTGTACAGTGTCTGGATCTTTAGGCAGTTTGGTAGAAGTTTATTTTATTATTGTTAGTGAGCCAGACTATGAGCCTAGAGTAGATAATTCATTCTGTTATTTTACAAAGTATGCTGGTAAGAGCAATTGGCCGATAGTTCTTGCATTCCTTAGCATCTTTGTTTGGTGTCAGTATTGGCACTATAATTGATATCTTCCAATTCTTTGGTAGTTTACCAGTTTGCCATGAAATGTTCAGTATTCGTAGGAGTTGATTTTCAGCTTCGTCTCCAAAGTGTTCAATCATTTGACCAAAGATTAGAGCATCTCCAGGTGACATCTTGGATTTAACTTTCCTATTGATGAATTTAGCTCATTCAGTGTGAAGTCTCTCGAGTAAATATATTGTTGATGGTAATTTCTTGCTTGTTTATATTATTTTTAGAGTCCTTCCTTCATTCGTATAGCTGAGTCTGGAAGTGCTTGAAAGATATTCAGAAATTATGTCAGCTCATAACACTAAATATAATCCAGTGATGGCTTTCCTTTTTTGGATCCATTTTCTTCGCAGAATTCTGCCCATTTTTCTTGTTTGAATATTCAAATTTCTTGTTCTATTTTGTGACTAATTTCAATGAGTTCCTTTATGATTTCTTCTGTTTTATTTGTTTTAAGAAGTTCATTTTTATTGTCTCTCTCTGCAATCATTGCCTCGATATTGTGGTCCTTCCAGTAAAGTATTCACAGGTCTTTACGTCTACCTCTAAGTATCGATACTTTTGCAGCTTTGGATATGTTCAAAGATAATTTTTCCAAGTTTCAGTCAATCGTTCTGTGATTTAATTCTTCGTTGCACAGTTCTTCAAGCTTTTCTGTATTTTTTTTCCAGTGTTCTGTTGAAAATTCTCAATTTTGAATTTTAGGGTTGTTAAAATTGGTCTGTGGTCACTGATTGCACTTTTAAGAATTTTCCATTGTGTTGTGGATGCGATGTTGTAATTTGTCGCTGTAATGTCTATTGCGGATTCTGTGCCTGTGGACTTGGATATATAGGTGTTCTTTTCGTTATTTAACGGCGTAAGGTCGAGGTCGGTTAGCATGTCCTCAACCTGCTGACCTTTGTTATCCTGGACAGGTGATCCCCAAGTTTGGCTTTCGGCGTTAAAAATACCAAGTATGATTGCGATATCCGAAGACGCTTCACTTAATGTCTCTATCAGGCCTGTATTGATGCTAGTATTATCGTGGTTATAAACATTTATGATTGGTATTGTTTTATCTGCAAGATAGATTTCTATTGCCTGGGCTTCTGTCGTGCTTTCTCTAGGCTTACTCTGATTATAGGCGATTTCCTTAAATTTGATATCTAGAGTTTTAATCAAAACAGCAAGTCCTCCTCCGAATTTTCCCGGTCTGTCCATTCGTAGTTTTGTATAATCTTTGATATTGAATCTCAGATTCTGATTCAATTTTGTCTCCTGAGGACAATTGATATGTACATTGTTGTCACAGAGAAGACAGGTCAGCTCTTTATTTTCCTCTGGGTACCATTTATATTGAGTTGTAGTAGATTGAATTGTGTCCTCGTAGTAGATTTCTCATCATGAGCTCGAGATGCAGCTCCTGACGCGGCGGTTACCCCGGACACGGTAGCATTACTGGAGATATCAGTTTTGCTCTTCATTTGAAAATGGGTGCCGTTGCAACGTTAGTCATCTTGGAAACGAACCAGAATTTGGTCAAATATTCCAAGGGTCCAGGGGGGACCGCAGGGAGGTGTGGTCGAACTTCTCCCCTTCCCCCTGGAATGCCGTCACTATAGGATAAAGCACTCTTGGTGAATTGTTTTAATTGTGATTCAGAATCTGCCACTGAAGCTTTACGAGCGTTTCGTTCCTTTAAAGATATTCGAAGCGGTAAAGGACCAATGAGTTGCTACTCTCTAAAGCGATTGATTAAAAGTTTTGAGGAAACTGGATCTCTGGAAGCAAAACCTCGGAGTGGAAGACCATCGACATGCAAGTCAGTGGCTGTTACGGTTTTTCAGAATGCTGAAGCTATTAAAACGTTATCCACTTATGGAGAAGTAAGTGCTAGACAAATTTCTCGACAAACGGGGATTTCGTATGGAACAGTTTGGAGAGAACACACATTTAGAAATTTTCTATAAAAATATCCTAATAAAATTCAAAGTTTCCACGAGTTGAAAGTCAGCGATTTTGAGAAGCGTCAAGAATTCGCTGCATGGGTTTTCCGGCAAATTGATATTGATGAAAACTGGCTGTTAAATGTTCTAAGAACAGCTGATGCTCACCTTTATCTAAAGGGAGAATTCAACATTCAAAACTGCCTCATTTTGGCAACAGAAAACCCTAGGATTTTTACAGAAATACCACTTCATCAGCACAGAGTTACAGTTTTGTGTGGGTTCACTTCTTCTTTTATTATTGGGCCATTTTTCTCTGAAAAAATCAATGGAAGAACTTTTAAAACCGTTTTTGTAACTGGTGAACGTTATGTTCAACTTTTGAGAGAAAATATTATTCCCATATTGCAGAACAGACAAGCACTAAGCGAAATAACATTCTTGCAAGATGGAGGACTTCCTCATATCTCCCGCGGTGCCAAACAATTGCTGAAGGATACGATCGGTGGAATTCGTTGATAAATCGCCACTTTATATACCAGTGGCCCCCAATATCACCAGACTTGACGCCTTAAAATTTCGGTTATGGGGGTACATTAAGTCGCGTTTTTATCGATGCCGGCCTACCACATTGGCCATGTTGAAGGCTTCTATCAGATGGCACGTTTTATAAATTTCAACTATTTAATTGTGACCATTCTGTCATCTATCGTCTGCAGGCGGTGTTTGAGAATGAAGGGCGCCACATTGAGCAATGATTGTGACCTAATACAAGAGAGAAGGCAGTTACCTCATGTGTTATATTTTGCAGCTCTTAGTTTTGGGTTATGGGAATAATAAATGCTGTCCTCACATCTTGACTCTTTTTTTTCTGTAAACAGTAATTTTTTTGTTTGTCATTTGCCCACATTTTATATTATGTCGTGCAGGCTAAAGTGTTATAACTTCTCGAATAACACTGGTATACACAATTTTACCCCTTATGTTTAGTTTATCGCTTTTCGCTCATTAGAAGAAAAAACATAAGGAATAATCTCTGTATCCCCCCCCCAACTTTAGATGTTTTGCGCAAAAAATAATAAAAAATGATTTTACTACCACGTTTTTCAACGCAAAAGGTCGATTTAAAAATGATTTTTTTTAGGGGATACATTTTCAAAATTATGTACAGTATAATAAACAATGATAACATTTGACAAACCCATAGGGTATTTGGAATAAAGTACGACAAATATATTTTGTCACTCCCCTCTATATTTCATTTTTGGATCATGACAAATATCCAGTTAAATAGTCAAGTGTCGACAATTAGTCAAGAAACTATACATTCCTTATAGCAAGAAATCCTATTAGTTGTGCCATCATAATTTTTGGTACTATATTAACATTTCAAAAATCGTGTATTGATATCAGTAGTTATTTTCAAACATTCAATTTATTTCACAAAACTACATCTAAAATATAAATATCTTTTTGCTACATGTTTTAATTTGCATATACCTATTTTACATATCTCAGATTGTATTTAAAAATCGTCAACCAATTCTTCTAACTTTTGGCGAAATGGTGTTTTATTAATTTATCATTTGATATTATTAAGGTTCTTTCCTGGTATTCAAAAAGGAAAAATACGTGTCGTTCAGTTATATTTTTCAATTTATCAAACAATTTGGCCGCTGAATCTCTGATTCTGGTAGAGCGCCATCTAGCGAATAAAGTTGTAACTAAAATCAATTTCGAAATTTTCATTATTTGCCATAAAAAATCCCATTGCATCCTGAACACATTGGTGTTTACCGCATTTCTCTAGCGCAAATATTCGCGGAGTTATTAATTTTTAAAGTTGTGCGGGACTTTTGGATCACCCTGTATATTTAATAGAATATTTAATGAAATTGATATTTTTTATATTACTATATTTTTGTTTTTCGTTTAATTTGCTATGCAATAATATGTCAATATTAACTAAACGATGCCACACTTTGTGATAAAGCACAATTTAGATTTTAGATTATAGCTACAAGAAAATAAGACCAATATTCAAATAAATTAAAGTGTGTGACGTTTCGGTATAAGCGTTATTACCATCATCAGATAAAAAAATAAATGAGAAAAAATATCACAGCATAGCAGATTGTTAACAGTGTTATTTGAGATCATGCTCTGATATTTTTCTCATTTATTCTTTTGCCTGATAATGGTAACAACGCTGTTACCGAAACGTCACAACTATTAATTTTATTTTTGGATATTGGTCTTATTTTCTTTTTTGATGCCACAAATTATTATATTTTGAACCGTTGGTCACACAACTCACACGGGTAAATCTATTAAGTTGAAAGCATAAGAAAACATTGTCTTTAAATACAATAATGTTCCTATTCAAATAAGTAAATATGTTGATGAAAATAAGGTGCATCTCGATTTTATAAGAAAGTTCACGTAAATAGAATAAATGCTTATTACAAGAGTGCGAAAATTTGATAAAGCATCTTCAATAATTTATCGCACAACTCAGGAAAATAAAATATCTTTATTGTTCTTAATTATATCCACGCTCATGGACGAAAAAACGAAGTTGTACCTTTTAGCATGTATATCGGGATTCAGACAATAACTATGAAAGATATTTGATACACAGTGAGCATTATTGAAGACACGTGAGATAACCAAGAGTGAACAAAAGTGCCTCTGTCTCTTTCAAAAAATACACACGACCGTCGATATCAAAGACTTCCCACTTCCTTAAGTTTGGTCCATGAGTGTATATACAGAGATTGAGAAACTTGTCTTAGGAGTGATATCTTCCTTTCTTTGTCGGAACTTACGTAATTTTTGGTCCATGTTCTGAACGAATTCATATTGGCCTAAATTGATCAAAAATATTTTTTTCAAATTGGTTATTTGAACGTCTTATCTTTCTGAAAGCTTTTATTTAATTTGCTTCTATATATGTCAGTTTATCCACAATCTTGTAGTCGATTTTAGCATACTTCTAGAGTATGTAGTAATCTGAAATTTTGTACACTTCGTAGAACCTGAAGACAAATGCAAGTTGACAAATATTCAAACTTCGGGGTTGTCAGAATGGCCAGGAACGGACAAATTTCCAAATCGCCTTTCAAAATTTTAAATTAAATTATATTTATTTTTGTAAATATATATTATGAAAAATAGAGATTAGATATTGTAAACAATAGTATTTGCCCGTCGAAGAGCAATATTTGTTCTAAAGCTTGCAAAAAGTTCGAATAAAAAGAAACATTTTGCCCAAATTCCAATTTTTCCTATTTAATTAATGCCTTGGAACTATTTGCTCATATAATATTTATTTTAATATATTTCCAGATCACATAGATATATATAAATTTTGTAACTCGGTCAGACAAGTGAATAATGAAAGTGTAAAGAATTTTCGACTTCTAGGTGGTCGGAGTGGCTGGGGACGAACAAATTTCTATATTTCTTTTTAAATTGTATGCATGGCACGAAGTCAAGTAGGAACCTGTTGAGAGTTACGAATTTAATTTCTCAGCGATTGTTCAAGACCTCGAACAAATTAGAAATCTTAATATTTAGACTCCTATCTAAAACCTCCTTGGAATTACAAGCAAACATCTGTCAAAAAAGTAAAAATATATAATAATTTAACTGTTATAATTCAGTAATCTGATTTAAATATCTCATCACACATATATTTATATACAATATATATATTTAGATATATATGATAATATAAACGAATACATTTCACGACACCGTTATAAATAAAATTCCCCTTTGTCAATGGATTTCTTTGATTACTCATAGCTAAAATTAATCAATTGAATAATCATAATCCATATTAAATATGTACCAATTATCCCTCAACAATGATCCATATATATATTATTTTGAAAATAGAACACTCCATAAATAAATCTTTAATTGAAAAAGCATATTTTGAATAAAAATATCAATTATTTTTCCAATATTTCAGTTGGCTGAACGCTAACCTTTATCAAGATATTATAACATATTGTCGTGGAAATAAATAAAGCAAGGGCAAATTTGGGGATAATTTATTATAAAGGGTATTTACTGTGCAGAGTATTAAGCTCGGAGATTGGGATCTCTGAGAAGAAAAGGAATAAGACTCTGCTATTATTATTCTATTCCATATATGGAGATAGTTATTAAAAATAATTTGTTTAGCCAAGCTGGTATTTTGTCCTGACTGACAACACATGGTGGCAGCGGTAAACTAATTTCTTAAAGAAAGTCGTTGTTCGAAGAAAATTTGAAACTCGACATCAAGTAAAATCGCAGCGGTAAACTAATTTCTTAAAGAAAGTCGTTGTTTGAAAAGAATTTTAAACTCGACATCAAGCAAACTCGCAGCGGTAAATAGAATTCTTAAAGAAGATCGTTGCTCGAAAAAAATAAAATTTGAAATTCGACAGTAAGCAAATTATAAAATAATTTAAATATAATTTCAAAATTATTTTCGGAAATTAAAAAATTAATATATATTAAAATATAAAAAATATCAAATATATATTTTTATATTTACATTTTAAACTATCAAAATAAAAAAACGCCATTTTAAATCGATATAACTCCATTTTAAAAATAATTGCTCAAAATAATTTATTTTAACGCCTAAAAACGACATATTATTAATTATAAATTTTAATATTCATAAATAAAATAATTATTAATAAAAATATATTAATGATAATATATATAATAATATATTAATAAAATAATTATAAATACAAATCTAAAATGGCTCAAAAATATAATTGCGTAGCACCAGAACCTTTTAATTTCTCAAATCCAGGTGATTGGCCTAAATGGATTAGGAAGTTTGAACGCTTTAGGCAGGCAAATGGGTTAATTAACAACCCAGAAAACGAGCAAGTTAACATGCTTGTTTATTGCATGGCGATAATGTAGATGATATATTGCTGTCGTGTAAAATAGCAAGTGACCAACTCGAGAAATATGATGAAGTTATCAAATGTTTTGAAAGTCACTTTATTCCAAGACGGAATATAATTTATGAAAGGGCAAGATTTAACCAAATATGTCAACAGGAAGGAGAAAGGGTGAATGACTTTATCACAGCACTGCATAGCCTAGCCGAGCACTGCAATTTTGGGGCGTTACATGATGAGTTGATTAGGGACAGGATAGTTGTTGGAGTAAGAGATAGAGCTTTGTCTGAAAGAATGCAACTTGATACAGACTTGACCTTAGTGAAAGCTACACAGATGGCAAAACAATTAGAAAGTGTCAATGAACAGCAGTCTAGCCTTTACCATCAAAATTTTGTAGATCAAATAAAGAAAATGCCTAATCACATAAAAGAATCCAAAAAGCAAGAGTCAGAAATAAGACAATTTAAGTCAAACCAGTCAGGAAGATCATCACGTGGATGCACCAGGTGTGGCAATGCAAATAGCCATGATTAGAAAAATTGCCCAGCCATGAACTCGTATTGTAATAAATGCAAGAGAAAAGGCCATTATGCCAAAGTTTGCAGATCAGTAGCCATAAATGAAGTAAAATCAGAGATAACTTCTCTGGGATCTGTAGCAATTGAATCGTCTAAGAAATGGGTAGTACCAATTAAGGTGTGTAAACAATAGACAAATTAATTTTAAAATTGACACGGGAGCTGATGTTAACGTGCTCCCCTTTCAACAATATTGTCAAAGTTTCCAAAGAATAAAATTAGAAAAATCGGATAAAATATTACAAGGTCCGAATGGAATACCCTTGAAAACAGTTGGAATGATACACGTGATACTTCAAAATAAAGGCCAGCACTTAAACTCGAAAATATACATTGTTAATAAACTGAAACAACCACTTCTCTCTAGGGAGACAAGCGAGAAATTAAATATTGTGAGAATGATTCAGCAATTATCACCCAAGCATGAAGCTTTGATGCACTCTGAATTCCCGATCAGACCTTGGCAAAAAGTCGGAATGGACCTCTTTTACCTAAATGGGAGATGGTACCTAATTGTTTGTGATTACTATTCCAGGTACCCAGAAATATCACTTTTACAAAATCTAACTGCTCAATAAGTGATAAACGGTCTTAAATTAATATTTGCTAGGCACGGAACGCCTGAGACAGTTAGAAGCGATAATGGACCCCAATTCCAAAAGGTTCTTGGGTCCGAATTTTCAAGATTTTCGAAGAAATGGTCTTTCAAGCACTTCACCTCCAGCCCGAGATTCCCTCAAAGCAATGGATTTATTGAAGCAATCATTAAGAACATAAAACAAAGTCTTAAGAAATAAGAATATTGCTACCTGACTCTTCAAGCATATAGAACGATGCCCCTGGAAAATGGGTATAGTCCTGCCGAACTATTAATGGGACGACGCCTTAGGACCTCGGTTCCCGCTATAGAGTCATCACTGATGCCAAGATACTTGGACTCCAAAGCCTTGCAAGAAAGAGAGAAAAGGAGGATGATCAACCAGGAGCGTCTATATGATAAACGACATGACGCACATAGCTTGCCTCAGCTTCAACAGGGAGACAGCGTTTGGATTAGAGATCAAAGGGTAGAAGGGAAAGTTCTACACAAATCCCAAGAACCTCGCTCCTATTGGGTACAAACTCCTCGAAGAAAAGTTAGGCGAAACAGGCTTCACCTCACACGCCTGCCAACTACGGAAAGTACCATGGATGCTCCTGAAGATAGTCGGCGCCAGGAGCTGAGGAATGAGGAGGCCCCCCGTTCGACATCAACCGGGCAAACAAGGAAATGCAAGGACGAGGAGACCGAGGAGGATTGCCCGACATCAAAAACCTCACTTACAAGAGAAGGAAGGACGCGGAATGAAAACCAAGACCAGGATCAAGAGAGGAGCCTCCCTTCAACGCCAGTAGTGCAGACAAGACATGGAAGGGTGGGCAAGAAACCTCAAAGATTATTGTAAAAGTAAGAGAGGAGATGTGCAGTGTATTAGGCTCGGAGATTGGGAGCTCTGAGAAGAAAAGGAATAAGACTCTGCTATTATTTTTCTATTCTATTCCATATAAGGAGATAGTTATTAAAAGAATTTGTTTAGCCAAGCTGGTATTTTGTCCTGACTGACAACACATTTACCTTTTAGTTATCCAATAAAAAAAATTACAAGAGGTATTTAAGGGAGGGAGAGTCAGATGATAAAAATAACTTATCTCCAGGTAAATATAATAATAATGAGCGGCGTCAGCCATTGAGGCGTCCCGTTTTCCTTATTTGCAGATCAGCTTCCGAGAACCCCTCACACCTGTGGTCCCCCCGGGGTCCAGAGATGATTGACAGGTGTCCCATCTGGATGGAGCTTCTTGACATTACTCCCTCTTTAGAGAAAACAGCGACCCGCTGATTAGCTTGTCTCAGCCCTTGTTCTAGAAGGAAATCTATCACGACTGTTGTTCCCTATCAGAATGGAATGTTGTTCTTCGGGGTCCAGGTAGGGCTTCATTCGAATGACATGGACGGTATCATTGGCTTTCCGTGATCGGGGAGACGGGTCCACGGGCTCTACTTCATACATAACTTCTTAAAGCTTCTTGGTCACCTTGTAGGGACCGAAGTATCTCTTCAGTAGCTTTTATTAAAGTCCTACTTTTCGGATGGGAGTAAAAACCCACACAAGACCATCCTTCTGGTAATAGACTGCAGTATGTTTCTGGTCGTAAAGTCTACGGTCTTTCGCCTTTGATTGTAGAAGGCGTGATCGGGAGAGTTGACCCGCTTCCTCAGCTCTGGTCACAAGTTCTCCAACGTAGTCGTCAGAGATCTCATCTGGTAGGTAAGGTAGTACGGCATCGATGTAGGTCTCGGCCTCGCGGGCGTGGACAAGAAAGAACGGAGTGTAGTCGGTCGTCTCCTGTTTAGCAGTGTTGTAAGCAAACGTTACGTAGGGTAAAACTTGGTCCCAGTCCTTCTGCTCAACACCTGTATGGACAACATATCTCCCAGAGTTTTGTAGAACCTTTCAGTCAGACCGTTGGTCTGGGGATAGTAGGCCGTTGTAAATCTGTACACAATTCCGCACAGAACATTGATCTCTTTTATTACTTGAGAAATGAAATTTCTTCCGCGATCTGTTATCATTTCTTAAGGAGCTCCATGCTTCAAGATAACATTTTCAACCAGTAACTTAGCTGTTTCGATTGCTCCTCCGTCTGGGATCGCTTTCGTTATGGCATACCTTGTCATATAATTGGTGCACACAATGTTCCAACGGTGTCCATCTTTAGAAACTGGAAATTTTCCAAGGAGATCAACCCCGACCTTATAGAATGGCTTTTCTACGGGCGGTATGGATACAAGTTGTCCAGCCGGACGTCAAGGAAATTTCTTCCTTTGTTGACACTCCCTACAATGGCTTACATATTGGCGAACAGTTCTATAAAGGCCAGGACAATAGAATCGTTTCTTCACTTTGTCATACGTTCGAGTGAAACCCAAAATCCCAGCTGTAGGAGCATAATGTAAATCTATCATGAATTCCGATCTTAAATGCTTAGGAATCATCATAAGCCAGGGTCTTCCAGTTGTGCTATAGTTTTTCTTGTATAAGATGCCGTCGATAATGCTGAATTCCTTTCTGGTGTAGCCCGAGCTTAAATTATCGATTATTTTAGCTAAATCCGGGTCTTTAGTCTGCTCTATGTCGACGTTAGTTAGTGACATCACAGCACTTGGTTGATCGTTCTCAATCGGGCTCCTTGACAGACAATGTTTGCGTCCTTATGTTTGCGTCCGCTTTTGTAGATAACGGTCACGTCAAATTCTTGCAACTTCAGCGCCCATCTTACCAATGGCCAGAAAAATCTTTCTGCCCTACCAACCAACATAGAGAATGATGGTCAGTAACAACCGTGAATGGTCGAGCAAACAAATATGGACGGAATTTGCTAATGGACCAGACTACAGCAAGTCATTCTTTTTCTGTTGTAGAATTGTTATGTTCAGCCTTTGTCAAGCTTCTAGATGCATAAGCTATAGGCCGGTCCTTTCCACCTTTTATTTGTAGAAGAACAGCTCCAATACCATGTTCGCTTGCATCCGTGTGTTGATGGGTATCAGTGGATTCATCAAAGTGTCCCAAGACAGGCTCTGAAATTAGATCAGTTTAAAGGACTTCAAACACTTTCTCTTGAGCTGCATCCCAATAGAATTATTTTTCAGTCTTCTTTCAACAAATATTCGGTAATAGGAACATAATCCAAGAAAGCTCCTCAGTTCAGAGATATTCCTTGGTCTCGGAAATTTAGAGACGGCTTCAACTTTATCTTGATCTGGATGAATTCCATTTGCGTCAACAAGGTATCCTAAAATCTTTATCCTCCTTGATCAAAAAACACCTTTTTTGGTTCAAGCTTAGTCCAGCTTTCTGGATGCACCTTAATACAAGTTGTAGACGACGTAGATGTTCCTCAAAGGTAGGTGCGTAAACTGCGATGTCGTCCAGGTAGAAAAGGCACATATTCCATTTAAGACTGCCTAGAACACTATCTATCATCCTTTCAAACGTTGCTGGAGCGTTGCATAGACCGAAGGGCATTACTCGGAATTCAAACAGCCCATCTGGAGTGATGAAGGCAGTTTTCTCCCTGTCATTTTTGTCCACTTCAATCTGCCAATACCCGGACCAAAGATCCATCGTGGAGAAGTAACTAGAGCCGGCTAAACTGTCCAAGGCATCGTCAATGCGTGGCAGCGGGTAAACATATTTTTTTTAAATCTTATTTAATCGACGTTAATCTACGCAGAATCTCCAGGTCCCATCTTTCTTCGAAATAGAATAACTGAAGATGACCAAGGACTTTCAGAGGGCTTTACGATGTGAATTTCTATCATCTTGTTCACTTCATCTTGAATTAGTCGTCGTTCACTTGGTGCTACTCTATAGGGCCGTTGTTTGATAGGGGAGTGGTCTCCTGTGTTTATCTTGTGCTACACAGTACTGGTGGGCTTAATAGGAGTTCCCTCAAAGTCAAATATTTCAATAAACTCGTCAAGGCATGAGACAAGCTGTAACCTTTGAATTTCAGACAGCCCTGGTTCTAGAGTAAGGTTTATCTTTTGTGACAATTCACGTGACTTTAGCTGCGTTTCTTGTAACTTATCGCTGGATTCAATAATACTGCAGCTATCCCATTCTCATAACTTTCCATGGTGCACATATTCATTCCTGATGGAATCAGTTGCGGCCAAGAGGCTCCATTCGCAACCCAAATGCTACCTCGGCCGTGTCGAAATGTAGCCAATGAGTTTGGTATAAGAACTTCCTTTCTTAATAATAAGTCCTTCGAAGTTGAAACTAAAACATCTCTAACACCGCATATTTCTTCGTTTATCACACTGATCTTCTTTATTGATTTAGGCGGGATGACAAAGTCGTCGGAAGCAAAAAATCTCTGGTTTTCCTCCTCTCGAATTTCCAGGACGAGGTTTCCCCGAGATGGAGTTCGTTTCTGCCACAATCAATGACGGCTTCGGTGGCCTTGGAGAAGTCCCATCCGAATATGATGTCATGGCTGCATTCTACCATAACAACGAATTCAAAGGATATCTTCAGACCATTAACTTCTATGTTCAGGACACATTTTCATAGGGTCTCTATTAAATTTTTGTTTGCAGCTTTAAGAAAGGGACCTGGTTCTTTGAAGAGAGGTGTCTTTAGTTCGCGTCGAATTTGTCTGAAATAACAGAAAAGTCTGCTCCTGAATCCCCCAATGCTTTGATTTTGCGTCCATTCATTTCGACCATAACAAAATTTTCTTTTAATTTAGCGGCGATATACCCTGGAGGAATTTCCTCAATGGCGACTTCACCCCCGTTAAGAGCCGCTCCACTTGGTCTCTTCACATTCTGAGGCTTGGGAGAACGGCTGAAACGACGGGCTGTCGACTGGGATTGTCTTCGGGCTGACGACCTTGCGCGGCTTGGATGTGGGGAAGAGCTCCGGTAGAAGTACGTCGAGGTTTGGGGCGTTACATAGTCGTCGTCGGCGTCATATCTCGGGGGTCGACTCGAAAATCCAATATTTCTTCCTTCTCCTCCATTCCTTGACCTGGCTTCAGCGAAGACCTGCCGTCGTTCCCTACAATAACGGACGACATGTCCAGGTCGTCCGTAGTGGAAGCAGATGGGTTTTTCGTCGTAGGTTCTCCATTGTTCATTTTTCCTGGGATAGGTTGGTCGGTCGATATTATAGGGCGTTCGTGGTTGTTGTTGTACCACGTTGACTTGTGGTTTCATAGGTTGGAGAGCACGGCTAACTTCTTCCCTCACAGTCTGTTCAATGGTGTTCACTTCTCGGAGAGGATTGACCACTTAAGTTGCTGAGACCTTTTTAATCTCTTCTCTAACGATGCTGCGAATTAAGCCGGCCAAGTCGTCTGAGTCGTCAACACACGAAATGGGCATTACGTTTGATAACCTGGCGAACTCCTTACAGCCGATCCTGCGCTGTTGACTGTTGCCAGATGACGGTAAAACTTCAGGATCTCATCTGCCGTCTCTATGTCTTTCGCTACCAATACCTGGTATGTGTCCTCCGAAATTCCCCGTTATAATGTGAGCAACTATCTCACCTTCTTCCATGCGAGGGTTCACCTGATGGCAGAGACTAAGAATCTCCTGGATGTATGACTCGCTGGATTCCTCGGCCTTCTGTGCTCTTGACTTCAGAACTTCCTCGGCGCGTCGAGCAGAATCCTCCTGCAGTCCCAACACACCGCGGAATGCGTCTTCAAAGCTTCTCCACGAGTTGAGTAATTCTTCGTTATTATCAAACCACCTTCCAGCAGTTCCGTTCAAGTAAAAGACGACGTTGGCAAGCTTCATGGTCTCGTCCCATCTGTTGTACTTCGACACTCTCTCGTACTCCTTCAACCACTGTCCAGGGTTTATATTTCCATCTCCAGAAAAGGTAGAAGGATCTCGTTGGCGCTGACATAGGAGGTAGGATCCGCTAACAGCAGGGCTGTGGTCGTCTTCCATTTTTATTTGTCGTAGCAAAGGTTCAAGAATTGGTTCACTTCCCTGTAGACGTCGACTTCTTCGAAGTTCTGTCACGTTACCCACCGTTCCGCCAAAATAGTGTCGCGGAGATAAATAAAGAAAGGGCAAATTTGGGGATAATTAATTTAATATAAAGGGTATTTACCTTTAGTTCTCCAATATAATTATTTACAAGAGGTATTTAAGGAAGAGAGTATCAGATGATAAAAACAACTTATCCCCAGGCAAAGATAATAATATTGAGCGGCGTCAGCCACTGAGGCGTCCCGTTTTCCTTTTTTGCAGATGAGCTTCCGAGAACCCCACACACCTGTGGTCCCCCCGGGGTCCAGAGATGATTGACAGGTGTCCCATCTGTGGATGGAGATTCTTGACAATATTAATGTGTTGAAAATAGCGCAATCCATGAATAAATCTTTAAATAAAAAGGCATATATTGGATCAAACTATCATTTATTTTACCAATATTTTAGTTGGCTAAACGCAACTTTTATCAAGGTACTATAACATTTTATTGTGTGTCTTATTAAAATGTTATAATACCTTGATAAAGGTTGACGTTCAGCCAACTTAAATGTTGCTGAAATGAATGAGATTTCGACCCAATATATGCCTTTTTATTCAAATATTAATGTGTGTCCACAACAAACTCAGCGCCGCATAACGTCTCAATAGAATTAAGTTTTAAAATATTTTTGCTTAGATTCAATGGGGAGAAAAAAAATGATATTTATATTTATAGATGGAATTTTGCCGGGAGGATATTGATCTAAAGAGACAAAGGTCACCTTTCCCGTCAAAATAGACGTCAAAACCAGACGCCATCTATTGACCCTCGCCGCAAACTAGCGGCCTCGGGTCGGCAACAAAGCCACAACACCAGTTTGGCAAACTGAAAAGCGTCCACCTAGAGACCATGGTTTCTGGCTAATGGCCCTCGTCAGCCTAGGGCGGACTTTATTCCAGGAGATCCACATGGGATCTAATGGAATCATAACTTTTCAGTTGGCCAAAGCTGGTGTTGTGGCTTTGTCACCGACCCGAGGCCGCTATTTGCGGCGACGGTCAATAGATGGTGTCTGGTTTTGACGTCTATTTTGACGGGAGAGGCGACCTTTGTCTCTTTATATATATATTTTTATATTATGGAAAAAATAAATTTTGTTAAATAAGGGTGTGATTATTTTGTATATTAACAATAAGGCCTATTTTATATTTACAATCATTTGTACTATGTGTAAGAAGATTTTTTATATGGAAATAAAATAAAAATAACAAATTATATATAAAAGAAATGCTGAAATAAAACACAAAGCGCATGAAATGTTTTCAAAGTTGGTTAAATTAAAACATTAATAATATATTTTGAAACTATTGTGAAATTTGAAATATACGAGAGCCATCCAATAAATAAGTTTCCCTTTTTTTTCTGCAAACGAAACGTTGTAAAAATTAGTATGGAATAAATGGTCACTAGGATGCGTTGGAAGCTGGTGACCTTCAAAATCACGCTACTCGTACGCGCAAGTCCGTAGCGCTTCAGTTTCCATGGAGATACCACTGGTGAACGTGTCCACTTGCGAACTCCGTTCTGTAATTCGTTTTTTCACGGCGAAAAATGAAACTGCGGTCAATATTCATCGCAATTTAGTGCCAGTGTATGGTGAAGAATGTATGAGCATCCAAATGGTTCGCCGATGGCGTTCATGGTTCTTAGAAGGACGGCAAAACGTGCATGATGACGAGCGAAGCGGCAGGCCCGTTACTGCTACGGACAATGCAGCCGTTGCTGCTGTTCGGAATGTGGTGGAAGCAGATCGCCGCGTCACCATTGACGAAATAATGATTCGACTGCCTCCTGGAATCGAAATTGGACGCTCTTCGATTGGAACAATCATGTCAAATATTTTGAATTTTCGCAAAGTCTGCGCAAGATGGGTTCCACGTTTGCTCTTGGAAAATCACAAGCAACAACGGATGGAGGCAGCCCGAGCTTTCCTGTAAATGCATCAAAGAGATGGAGATCAACTGTTTTCCCGTATTGGAACTGAAGATGAAAGCTGGGTGCATCATTCAACTCCAGAAACAAAACGACAAAGCATGGTGTGGGAGAAGCCTGAGGAAAGTGCACCAAAAAAGGCGAAGGTCACAATCTCTGCAGGCAAAGTTATGGCTATGGAAAACTTCGAATGGGAAATTTTCACACATCCACCTTATTCTCCGGAACTTGCCCCAAGCGACTTCCATCTTTTTCCAGCACTCAAGTGGCACCTTGTAGGCAAGCACTTTGCGAATGATGACGAAGTGCAGGCGGAGGAGAACCACTGGCTACGAAGACAGGACACGGCTTGGTACAACAGTGGTATCTAAAAATTGCTACAACGGTACCAAAAATGTTTGGACAGAAATGGTGATTATTTAGAGAAGTAGTCTATGAGTTGTATAATGAAAATAATATAACTGTATAATTGTAAATGATGTGGTTTATTTGTTAAAAAATAGGGAAACTTATTTATTGGATGACCCTCGTATTATAAGATGAAAATGGGAAATATATATATATATATATATATAGTAGAAAATTAAATATAATTTATATGAAAGATAGTTGTAAATTAATGATGATTAAAACAAATTATTAAATATTATTATTTGGGTATCAAAAAGGTTTTAATTATTTATGTAACAATATAGGGTTATAACAAGTTCACGCTTTTTACTTCGGCTGTTACGCGTCATTCAAGCAGAACATAGAAAAAAAAAGGAGAATTGAAGATATTTGGCTTTTCTTGATTTATCAAGAAATTGGGTTGGCCAAATATCAGGGAACAGGCTAAATCAATGTTTAGTTGATTTCTGTCCCACCAGAAGGCGCTCTGCCTTCTGTAAAGCACATGTGCTCCTAGTCAGGATATGCCATTTTTAATATTGATTTCAACACCTGATATTTTTATCTTTTATTTTTTTTTCTTTCGTTTTTTATCTTATATAAAGAAAAAAGATAGATTTTCTGTTGTATTTAGAATTGTTGAGATTATCTTGATTCTGGTTATCTTGAGGATTAAGCTATGGCGGTGCAGCCGTGGTCAGAATCTTGAAAGTAAAATAAAAAAAAAAACAGTTTTGATAAGAGATTGCTTTAATTGAGCTTTAGGATAAACAGAATTCAAAAGTACTGCCTGGCTTAAGGCGTAAGAATAAATAAAACAAAATATTATTTACATAATTACAAACATGTTTGAGCCGACTCACGGGGAACAACAACAATGAGAATTTATAGAGAAAGCGTGACCTCTGGCGGTCGATTTAAACAGTATTTGAATCGATGAAATATAATTTCAAATAAAATTTATTTATTTATTTATTTCAATTCAAAACGCTATGTCCCCCTAGAGACACTTGCGCTAAATGTACATACAAATATAACAAAGAAAATATTCAACATGGAAAGATACACTGAAAGCGACTTAGAAAGATTCAAAAATGTTATTTACATATAGAGATATTCTTTGAATTTTATTTACAGTTACATCTATAAATTTTAAAAATATATACAAATATACACACATATACACACATACACCTATATATTGTTTACAACCACATAATATGTCCAATATTTCCTTGAGATCGTTACATCAAAGACCATTTTTCTTAATGAAATCCAAAATATATTTACAAAGGAAATTAAATTTTATATATGTGTCCTTACTTGAAATTAAATCACTAGGGCCTAAAGCAATTAAACCGTTGTTGACTCTGTAATCTTGAAAGACAGGGCACTCCAGCAAGAGATGTATTGAAGTTTGTTCCCCCAATCCACAGAAACATGTCGAATCTTGCACAGCTTGAATTTTCTTAAGAAAAAACCTGAAATTTCCATGATCTGTGATAAATTGTGAATTATAATAGTTTGGTCGAAAATATTTCGGAATATCATAAGGAAAGAAACTTTGAAATGTTTGATTAGTATTATTTTTCAGTAAATTAATCCTTGATATAATGAAATCTTTGAGTATACCTGGAATATACAAATCATAAAATTGTTTATCTTGTGTTGATAAATTATTCAACTAATAACCTATAATTCTAGATTCCATATAATCAGTGATCAAAGGAATATTGGCTAAGGTGTGAACACAGTTATAACTGGTTGTTTTATATGTTTGGGTACACCATAGCAGAATTTGATATTGCATTGAGTTCAGTTTGTACATATATTTTTTGCTAATAAATTCAAACCATATTTCTGTTCCGTAAGTTAACGTTGGTCTTATTATAGATTTATAAAGTGTAAGCCTTTTTTGGGTGCTAAAACAGAAAGATTTTCCACATATTGAAAAAAGAAGATTTTTTAATCTTTGAGTTTTGTTTAGTATAATGTTAAGGTGAGGGCCAAAATTCATTTTGTTTTTCCATCTATGATTCGCAATCGTAATTCCAAGAATTTTAATTTCTTCTACGGGCACAATAATATTGTCTCAAAATTAATTCAAATTTTGTCTTTATTGTGCAAGTGTAAAATACTAGTTTTATCAAGATTGATATTTAACTTATTATCATTACACCATTGATCTATCTTTTCAAAATTAAACTCAATCGACTTTTTTAGATTTGTTAACTCATTATTCCAACATATAATTGTTACATCATCAGCATAGCAAATGATTTCAGAGTTTGGTGATTGCAAATTATTTAGCAGATCATTTAAATATATCAGCCATAACAACGGAGACAATGGTCCCCCCCACCCTGAGGACAGCCCTTTGTTAATATTTTTGAAATTTTCATATTATTATACTTGAAAATCGCTCTTCTATTTTTCAAAAAAGAACGTAAAATTTTGATCAATTCAACTGGTAAATTGTCTTCGTCTAATTTTTTTAAACAAGGCTGGCCACCATGTATTATCAAATGCTCCTTGTATATCAATTGCAATCAGCGTAACTAGTTGTTTCTGTTTATGTTCCATTATGATCTTTGTGATTTCTTTCAAACAGGTTTTGTTGATTTATTCTTCAAGAAACCATGTTGTCTGGGGCTAAGAAGATCATTATTTTCATAGTATTCGTATATTTTATTTTTCAATTTTTTTTCAAATATTTTTGATAAGTTAGAAATTAATGAAATAGGTCGGTATCTCTTTACTAATTCTAAATTCGTTTTGTGAGGTTCTGAAATTATCCTGAGAGCTGCCTCTTTCAATCTATCTGGATAGTATCCGAAGTGAATGCATTTATTAAATAAATCGCATAATAATGGTAAAATATTTGGAAGGACACTTTTGATCATGTTATTGCTTATACTGTCAACCCCAGGGGCTTTTTTAATGTCTATGTTAGATATTAGGTTCACTATTTCCCCTTCCTCAACAAATACTTTATTCTTGTTTTTTATTTTTAGTTTGTAATTTCTAATTAGTTGATGGTAAGATTCATCCGTATCGAAATTATCATCTGGTACCAACTCATTTAACAAATTGCTCATTGATCGTTCTTTGAGGTGTTCTGGGGCATTGTCAATTAAGGGTATTCCCCTTTGTTTATCTGGTGTTCTTAATTTATTAAAAAAATTATATGCGTTACCAAATGGATTATTTGTATAATTTTCTTCTATAAGATATCGCCAGTTAATTTTCTTTGCTTTATCAATTGCATTAGTGTATCGATTCCTAGTCGACTTGAATGTGTTATAACTGATTGCTCCGTGGCGATAATATAAGTTTCTTATATAGTGAAAATGATCTTTTATTTTTTTCAATTCATTATTCCACCAGTTGTTACTGGAATAATATTAAGAGTTGGAGGAAATAACTTCCAAAGATTTAAATGCAGCGCTTCTGTTAAAAGGTTTGTAAGTCCATTTACTATCATATCAATTTCTAAATCTGAATCAACTCTTTCCACTTTACTTTTAAGTCTTATTATTTCTGTTAAAGATATATTATGAGAAAATCGAGACCAATCAGCATCTTTTTCTTTAAATTTCCATGTGGATTTTTTATTATTGAATGAGTATTCGTTTTTTTATTTTTTTTATTTCGAATTTTATAGCAACATGGTCCGAAATATTTGTTAGTTCTGAAGTTTGCCAGTTTGCCATTCCAATAAACAATCATTAAGCTTAATGATTGTTTATTGGAAATAGTAAGTTCGATTATACTAGTTTCGCGACAGGTTGGCGTTTTTAGGTTATGTATAAAGAGATCGTTTTCATCTATAATTGGTTTTAATTTAAATCCATTAGAGTTAGTTACTTTGTCGAACCATAATGGGTGACGAGAATTAGAGTCGCCACAGAGTACTACTGGTTGGTTTTTATAGGTTTCAAGTAATCTACTCATAAAATTCAGATGATAATTGTTTAGTGAATTAGGATGAATATAGAAATTTGAGATAATTATGTTTTCTTTAAAAGTAGATAAAGCCATTGTTGTACAAAAAGAATTAGTGAAATTTTCTACCATGGAGCATTTTAGCTTTATATTTAACACAATAATTGCCGTGTATTTTTCTTCTATCCTATTCGAACACAATATCTGAGAATCCATATCGTACAAGATCTTGTTTTGTAAAATATAAGGTTCTTGAATCAAGAGAATATCGGTTGGGTTTTCTATAATATAACCTTGTAATTCATTTATTGCCCTAATACTCTTTCTCACATTTTGTTGAATACATTTTAAGTTTTCATTCATTGTTGTTTACATTGGTAAGACATATATTATTAAATTATATATTTGACAAAACAGATTCCTCGGTAATAGGCGTATATTGCGTTCTCTGTATGACTCTGTCCAGTTGTATCTTATACAATGGACATTCGTTGGAATTAGATCTATGATTTACTGAATGGTTTCTGAATTTTGGGTGTTTAGAACAATTATAACAATTTATTTCTCCAGTGCAGCTGTGACTACCCTGAATACCACAGTTTTTACATACTTTAGCATTTTGACAGTCCATTAGTTTGTGGTTCGGGTTAAATTGAAAACAGTTCTGGCATTGTCTAACAAAAACTTTATCTTGAATATAGCATCTTTCAAATTCAGTATATACTGCATTTTTCATTTTCTTAAGTATTTGGTATACTTTAGGTGATACTCTTAATACTATGTTGTGTTGTATTTGATTTCATAGTGAAGAGTACATTCATTTCACCATCCAAGCCTTCCAACTCTGGATTCATTTTACATACCGTTTTTACAAAAGTCGCGATTTCTGTTATTTTGCATACATTTTTGACAATGATTGTTGGATCTCTTGGCTTAGGTATGTATATTTTGCTCATGTTCTTTATTTCTTCTGAATTATTCAATTCTTCAAGTAATATATTTGTATCTTTTTGGCATGGAGATTTTATATTTATAGTTTTCTTAGCGTTTATAATTCGATTAATTTTAATCTTTTACCTTTCTCTCTAATAATTTTGATATTATTAGAAATAGCTTGAATCACATCCTGACTGCGCTCCTCGTTATTTAATGCTACAATTAAAGTAGATTCGTCTTTGAATGTCTGCTGTTTTTTATCAATGAGTTCGGTTTCTTGTCTAACTGCTTGGACATATGAAGGTTTAGACTTCGGTATTTCCTTGATAAATTTATCCAATTTTTGATCAATCATTTTACCTAATGTGTCAGCCCAAACCCTCCGTAATGCTTTGTTTAGAAACTTCAGTAATATAATCAATTCCATTTTTCGTTTGATTTATCATTGAAGCCAATAAAGAAATATCATTTTTATTCAAATTTTTCTGATTAGTTTTATATTTATTTTCAAAATATAATAAAATTTCATCAAGTTTAACGTCTATCGATTTTAAAATGGATTCCATTTTAGCCCTTTTTCTTTTTTTTCTTTTTCTAAGTATCGATCAAACAAGTGGCAAGCGGTCGTGCCGCGCCGTCTGCTGATATGCAAATCAGCTGTATATAAAATGTTTAAGTGTACTTAAGAGTTGATTAATATATGTATAGTAATATAAGTAAGGTATAAAATATTTTAAATTTCAAAAACAACACTAAAAGCAAATTTGAAGTAATATTTACCGGAATTCGCGGAGCGCTGCAAAAACACGTCCGCCCGACGTGACAACTACTTGTTAAATAAAATATTACTTTAATATAACATAATTTTAAATAAAATATTTTAATATAACATTTCCCCCCTGTGAAGAAAATAATATGGGAGGAGGAGGGGGAGCAGTAACAAGCTCACTAAAAACCCTGGGTTCAGCTGGCCCGGCTGATAGTACCCTGTAAGGGCTCCTAATCTAGGAATACAGGATGAGCAGCGTTTGTACTCCATGTTAGGAGCGGCTGCACATGGCGTCTGTTCCTCATGTCAGAGGCGGCCATTTCTTTTGGAGCTAAGTCGGCCTGCCACTGAGTAGTGCTCCCAGTCTTAATGACAAAGGCAGACGCATTCTACTTCACCCAGTCATGATGGTTACCAAATACCATCAAGGGTCAGAACTTGATTCACTTATGATTGAGTGGAGATAAGAAAGAAGAAGAAGAAGAAATAATATGGGTTCATTCAGAGAAAAGTGATAAAAGATATAGTTAAAAAAAAGATAAAATGATAATAGAAATAAAATAACATGAGGTGATATTCACTTATCATATTGGTTTTTGGATGTTAACCAATAGACAGGAAAACACAAAATGATGCATAATATGAATAATGATAACAATAATGTGGTAAAGAGTGAAAATGTAAAGAGAGAAAAAAAGTGTTCCATAATCGTATTGGCTTATTGTGAACCAATAGATTGGAAAGACATAATTAGATGATACACATATATAATATTAAAAATGAGGCAGGAAAATAAAATGCATGATTATTATAAAAGTATAAAATGAAAATATGAAGAACATTGGAAGAGCGATATGAAAATAATTACATTAGTAAAGAATAGGTGGAAAACATTTGATGATTATAAGAAAAATAAAAGGCATTTGTGAAAAAACAATAAAAGGCAAGGGTAATATTATGTAAAAAAAGTCAAGTTTTTTAAATAGTGCCTAAAATAGTTGAAGTTGTAAAATTCTGAGTGTAAACATGATAAAAAAAAATTATATTAAAGGTAATAATATATAAAGGGTGATTGGTAATTGATGGCATTAATGTTGATGGTTAATAAACAAAATGATATTATCGATCAATATTGAAATGTTTTATCTACATCGGTAAGTTAAAAAACAAAGTCTAACACCACAAAACTAGTAAAACTGTAAGTCTATTTACAAATAAATGAGAGAAAAGCTAGCAAACCTATTAAATGGGAAAGAATTTGAGGCACAAATTAGTTGCTAGAATAAAAATAAAGATAAAGGGGAGTAGTAGTGACACACTGATATAATATTATAAAACTACAAAAAATATATAAGAGGAGTACATAGGAAGGATAAATTTAAAGTAAACACACACAATAGCGAAAGTAAATATTCGGGAAAGTTGGTATAATAGTTACAGTTTTTTGTTACTTAAGGTGCCTTGAGTATTTACAACATAGTTTCAGGGATGTAATACAGGAAGGAGGAGAAGTAGAGATAATAAAAGTAAAATAAAATATAAATGAAAATGGACTTAAGCAAAAGGTTTGCGATAGGTAGTGACGCAGTGAGGAATAAAGGAAGAAGGTCTGAATTGGTTTCTGCAAAGGACATCTCAGGAGTCCTGCCCTGCAATAGGAGCTTAGAAGCGAAGTATTGTTTTCAGGTTCAGCAATCTCTAGATGTTCTGTATGTAGCATTAGATCAGATGGGCAAAAGGCGTGAAGATCGAAGGAGAGGTAGGTAATGGGAGAATATGGGAAAGAAAATTCTTCTGAGAGAGGTTAAAAAGAGATGGTGGCTCAAGAGCTGCGCTGCTGTCGGTGATTGAGCTCGACCAGATGAAAAATAAAAGTAAACGAAAAATGAGTGGGCGCATCGTGCTGATGATGGCCTGGGTCGAGCGTTTGGGGAAAAAAAATCTCGCTGGTTACCCAAGCTCTCCGTGTGGGGTTAACATGGGGAGGAAGAGTGTACCAGGTCGATGAATCATTAAAAAATAAAAATTAAAAAAGGTTGATGAGCAGGAGTCTCAGGAACCGTTGAAGAGGTTAGAGGATGAAGGTAGATTGTAAAAACAGGGCTCGACTGTTGCCATTGATTGATTGAACCCGGGTTTGAGAAAAAAAGAATGAAATAAAGAATGCTGGGACGGTGACCCGGGTGTAAATAAAAAAATAATAAGCCATGGATTTTCCTGAACACACCATCAGGATGGGATGGCGAGGAAGGAGTAGTCCACTGGGACAAATCAATAAAAAAAAGTCGGCAAACAGGAACTCTGCGAAGGACGAGGGGTGGTTAAAACTAAGGCATAGAAGGCCAATGGAAAATTATCAAGAGACGAGAGAAGTATGGAAGGCAGAGTTGGAAGGATCAAGATATAAGAAGGGACAGTTGGTATAAGGCGTCACTGTTAAAACAAAATTTTTAAGTTAAATTAGCTTGGACATAGGCCATGGAAAATTAAAACAAATGATGTCAAAGTATCTAAGGTTTCAGGTGATGTTTATATAGGTTGGCTAATGGTTTTAACTGTTTAGGGATGGAAGGAAACGAAATATCTTAATGTAAAAGAAATATCCTAAAATATATGGATTGATTCTAAAATATAAAATGGCACACATCAAGGATCGTAAAAATATAAGTGAATAAGATTTTAAAAAATATAGTAAGTATTTAGGTTAGTGTGTTCCCCACGTGATGCAATGCTTATAAACGCAAATTAGACGATGTTTGGAAAAATCAAAAGTGGTAAATAAATTGAAATGCCATTATGATTTTTTTTTCTTAATTATAATTTCAGAGACGTCTCACATGGTGAGAGAGAGAAAAAAGAAAACGAACTTATCAAAAGTAGTAAAATGTTACAAATAAACTTATAATGGATATTTGAAGGTTTAGAGTGACGCAGTGGTAAAAAGAGGGGAAGTCTGAGTTGAATTTTGCAATGGCGTTCGGCAATGCAATACCTGCCTGTGTAAGTGAGGTATTGTTTTCATTGACCAAACTGCCAAGACTTTTCATAATCAACATTAGATCAGACAGGGGAGGTAGGTAAGTTGAAAGTGGAGAAATGGGAAAGGTGGAGTCAAGAGTTGCATGTTGCCAATGATTGAGCTCGGATTAAAATTTAAAAAAATAGTAATAAAATGGTAAAAATGATGGTTGTAATGATGATCCGAGAGTTGAGAGAAAAAGAAAAAAAACTCGAACTGGTCGCCTGAGCTCACTGTTGGGAAATGTACAGCGAGGAAGGTGGAGCCAGCTGGTTGGATAAAAAAAAATAATAATAAAAGTTTGTTTGGCGAGCAGGAGACTCTTGACTGCGGGAAATATGGAAGGTAAGGAAGGTAAAGGGTACTGTTGCCAATGATGATTGAACAACCCGACATAGTTGAATGTAATGAATGATGTTGTCGGGTGATGGATTAAAAAAAAAGAAAGAATCTCTGGATTTCCTGAACTTGTTATCGGGAATTGTATACCGAGGAAGGATTGTCCAATAGATGAATTAATTAAAAAAAATTAAATAAAATGGGTGCCAACAGGAACCCTATGGGAGACTATGAGGTTGAGAGGAGATGTGTTAAGGAGGTGTGAGTAAGTGGTATAGGATGGGAAGATAGGATTGATAGAAAGAGGCGTCAATATGAGAAAATAATGATAATCTAATAAAAAACAATGATATCGGAAATAAGACGATCTGAAGGTATTTTTTAAATGAAAGTTATTTTTATGGTATGATATTTAGTTTTCGCCTATTACATTTATAGTTGTATTTGTAATTGTGGGAAAAATGGGAGGCACATTTTGAGATGAGATAATTTAAAATTGATATTTATAAAAATACAAATCTAGGACTAGTTTTTAAAAACTTTTAAATATTGAGAAATATCAATTGAAATAGTAATAGGTCAAGTAAAATAAAGAGCGTAATAAATTTAATTTGAAATTTGAAAGTTGCCTATTTGGATAATGCCATTTTAGGTGACATTAAGAAAGGCATGTAAGATTAAAAAATTGGCAAAAATGCGTGATTGAATATTTTTAATACTAAAATTGAAAATGATGAATTAACATTTATAATTTGATTAAAATGAAGTAAAAATGATAAATGAGAGTGTGAAAGTTTTAAAAATTGAATAAAAATGCTATAAAAATGGTTATAATTGATTTTAAAATGCTTAGAGTGTAAATATAAGTATAAAATTTATGGGGAAAATGGCAGAAACAAAGTTTAAAGTACCTTGAAATGGCTGATGCTGGCTGGAGTTGATCTCTGGAGATGGCTGTATGGAAGAAGGCTGCTTGTTGCGTGGGATCCGTCGAAAGAGGAGATGAGGGCTTCCTCCGCACGAGGCACGGCTAGTCCCCGAATGGCGTCTGTTAGGCGGTTTACTAGCTCTTCGCAGTGGGGCTGCATGTTGGTGAGGGCATCCGCTAAGTAGTCGTCTCTGACCTCCGTCATCCTCTGCTTGCTGCTGTCCTCAGTTATCCTGTCGACTTTATCGGGTTCTGTAGTAATCCCGAATAAGCCGACGTGGAATGTACTGGGCAGTCGTGGTTGTGGGTGCGTGATGGGATTCCCGCACGGGGACAGCAAGAGACAGAGGCAGGTCTAGATGGAAGCTCCAAGAGGTAGAGGTAGACCACGGACGAAGGCAGTCGAACCACGGGCGCCGCGGATGTACTAAGCCTACGCGGATAGAAGGGGGGGTGAGAGACCCGACCGACCGTATAACGGCGTCACTCTGAAAACAACTGCTTTGTCTAATTTCTGGGCCTTTTTATACTGGACTCCCGCATATGGTGGAGAGTCCTGATTGGTTCTTGTAATCACGCCACTTTTCTGGCGCCGGGTTGTTTTCTTCTGGTCTACGTCTGCCTCTTTGTTTTATTTGTCACTTCCATTGTTACAAGGTCGATACATATTTTTATATAGATATGGGGTTATAATAAATATCAGAAGAAGGTTGTGAACTATCTAACTCAAAATATACTACATATATATATATATATATAAAAGGTTTTATAATATTTTTTCAAGGAAGGTTATCAGAAATTCGATGTTGATTTAAAAGTGTAAAGTCGAATAGAGAGTATAATGTCAGTATAGCAAGCTATTACTGAACGAATAAGTAGAATTAAATATAATTCATATGAAAAGTAGTTGTAAATTAATGATGATTAAAGCAAATTATTAAATATTATTATTTGGGTATCAAAAAGGTTTTAATTCTTTATGTAACAATATAGGGCTATAACAATTTCACGCTTATTACACCGTACTTCACTCGTCATTGAAGCAGAACATAGAAAAAAAGAGGAAGAATTGAAGGTATTAGAGTAGGACAAAGAGCAAAGACAGAACCATGTAATCTTTCTATCAAAAATTCAAATTTATTAAGAAAGAAAATTTTAAAATATTTTTTAAAGTAATATTTTGTGTAATTTTATAATTTTTAAAATATTTTTTGAGTGGAAAGCACTTTTAAAAAATTCAAAATTTTATTGTAAGATGGATTAAAATATTTTGTGTTGTTTTGTTGGAAACCATAATGGTTCGACCAGGATGGAAAGAGATTGGTACCGGGCCGGGACTTGTCAAAACTAAACCCGGCGGGAGTTTCGTCCCTGCTAGTTTACTCACCTACCAATCTCTTTGACCAATAAATATTTGGATTAAAATAGAAGAAAGAGTTGAAAAAAAGACCTTAAAATTTATAAATTTTGCTTTTGTTGTGTGTGGTTGGAATTATATGTGTGTGTTGTATGTGTATTAGTCTGTGTGTGTGTTTATGTGACAATTGACAATTAAAAAATATTTATTGTCATCTAGACAATATTACACATTTTCAAACAAAGAAATAGAGAGAGAAAATATATTACATAAAGAAAGAGAAAAGAAAATATATACATATATGAAAACATATATATTACAAGATGATGATGGGAGATGAAGGAAGGAAACCTCGACAATTGAGGGTCCTGGACCAGGCGATTAGCGGGTCCTCCACCGCTCTTCCGAGCCCAACCTGGACAAAGTAGCGATAAATTCGCAACTTGGTAAGGGATGGAAAGGGCGTCGTCCTCAAGGCCGGACCCGCCGAAGATCCAAGCCTGCAGGTCAGGGGGGGCGCTCTATGATGTTGAAGGCCTCTCTAATGAGAGGCCTGATGGAGGGACAGCACCAGTAACGGTGGCTGAGGGAGCGCTCGATGGACCCGCAGGCAGGACAGAAGGGGCCGACCGAGGCAGTTGGGCCGGATGGGGCAGGGCGTGGAGGGTCAACTTGAGAGCCGCGTCGGCCTCGTGGCCCGAGTAGGCGCAGCGCCGCAGCGAGGCCCAGTCGATCCTAGATGGTGGTGGACCGATGGTGGGCGACCATCTCGAGGTAAACTTTGAGATGGACGTGGCGGCGAAGCGCGGGC